>CM041798.1:19309729-19751321 GCA_023376895.1 Aspiorhynchus laticeps
GCCATATGGGCACCTAGCCCAGTACAGGGGCTGACGGGAGACCCGGGCAAGCTAACACTGATACTGGGCCTGGCGTCAGACTGCTCCGCCCAGTCTGACTACTGGGGTCGCTGGAGGATACTCAACCAGGGTTCGCCATACGGGGAACTTACTGGAGAGAAAGAGGCACTCACATCCCCGGGTGAGGGGAATGGGTGCAGCAAGCGTGACATCGGCCGGCTCTTCCCACCACTTACCTGTTACCCAACACACGGGAAGAAACTGGCTCAACGCGGAGATTGTAAAACTCTCGACGGGTTAAGGTTTTATCACTGTCACCCAGGCCGCGGCTCTGCAATTGTCTGCCAGAGAGGCGCTGTGCGCCAAAGCATAGGAGGAGGCCCCTAGGGGGCACGGCTCGCCTTGGGATTGGTGCACTATCCAGTGGGCCAACCTCTGCTTGGAGACAGCCTTCCCTTTCTGCTGACCTCTGTGGCAGACAAAGAGCTGCTCAGAGCTCCTGAAGCTCCGGGTGCGGTCCACATATATGCGCAGCGCTCTTATTTACGGGACACAGCAACGCCAAGGCTGGATCTGCCTCCTCCAAGGGCTGTGACTTGCAGGTTCACCCACTTGATGGAAGTGAGCACGGTCAGGAGCGCTGTCTTCACAGACAGGAACTTTAGCTCAACTGAGTCCAGCGGCTCAAAGGGAACCCTCTGAAGTCCAGCCAGGACGATAGAGAGGTCCCAGAGGGGCACCAGGGGTGACCTAGGAGGATTTAACCTTCTAGCACCCCTCAGAAACCTAACGATCAGGTCATGCTTACCTAGGGACCGGCCATCCACTGCATCGCGATGTTCTGCAATTGCAGCCACATACACTTTCAAGATGGAGGAGACAGCCGAGCGCTCCAACCTCTCCTGCAAGGAAAGAAAGCACGACACTAATCAGGCATGGCATCTACGGGTGACTCTCTCGGCGAGAAGAACACCAGTTCGTGAACAGACTCCATTTCAGAGCATAGGCTTGCCTCGTAGAGGCGCTCTAGCCTGAGTGATCATCGTGTTAACCACCGGCTGGTGACAGATCAGCTAAGTAAGTTTGGCGGGTGCCAAATGGTGTTGAGCCCCTGAGAGAGAAGGTCCTGTCTCAGGAGGATGCGCCCAGGGAGGGGCTGTCGCGAGGAGCATGAGTTCCGGAAACCAGGTCCTGGTGGGCCAGAAAGGCGCAACCAACAAGACCTGCTTCTCGTCCTCTCTGACCTTGCACAGTGTCTGTGCAAGCAGGCTCATTGGGGGAAACGCATATTTGCGTAGAGCCCGAGGCCAGCTGTGTGCCAGTGCGTCCGTGCTGAGGGGGACCTCGGTCAGGGAGTAATACAGCTGGCAGTGGGAGGACTTGCGGGAAGCAAACAGGTTCACCTGAGCTTCCCAGAATCGACTCCAGATCAGCCGGATCTTCTCGGGGTGGAGTCGCCATTCTCCAGGGAACATAAGCTGTCGTGAGAGCACTTCGGCTGCATGATTGAGCTCCCCTGGAATGTCAAGTCAAGTCAAGTTGAGCTTTATTGTCATTCCGCTACATGTGGGGACATACAGTGGAACGAGATGTCGTGCCTCACAGGACCACGGTGCTACATACAGTAAATACAGACATACAACACTATAAACCTATACACAACTAACCTACTGACAGATTTTGACTAAGTATACTATATAAATGTTTACCCTATACAAATAAAGATAAAAGATAAAAAATACAAACTATACGAATGCTTCAACTATACGAAGTTGGCCGCGGTGGGGGCACTGGTCTGCTCATTTCAAACAATTGGAAATACTCAACCCACTCTCCCCTAGGCAATCACAACTCATTTGAATCTCATGCGATTACTGTAACGGCTCCTATAAAACTCCAGATAGTAGTAATCTACCATCCCCCTGGCCAAATTCTAGCCACCTTCCTAGAGGAGCTGGACGGCCTGCTGTCCTCTTTCATGGAGGATGGCACTCCACTCTTAGTCTTTGGCGATTTCAACATTCACCTAGACAGGCCTTATGCTACAGACTTCCATTCACTCCTAGCTTCATTTGATCTCAAACGCCTTACCACTACTAGCACGCACAAATCAGGCAACCAACTTGATTTAATTTACACACGCAACTGTACTACAGATAACATTCTGGTACAACCACTACATATCTCTGACCATTTTTTCATTACATTTACCTTACATTTTACTACCCAAGTGCCACCAGCTCCCTTACCGGTTACTTTCAGACGTAACCTACGCTCCCTTTCCCCCACCCTTCTTTCCTCTGTAGTATCCTCTCTTCCCTCACCTACCCATTCACATCTCTGTATGTGAATGCAGCTACTGACACTTTATGCTCTACCTTAACCTCTTGTCTAGACGACATTTGTCCTCTCTCCTCCAGGCCAGCACGGGCTGCCCCTTCTAACCCTGGTTATCCGATGTTCTTCGTGAGCATCGGACCAAACTCAGAGCGGCAGAGAGAAAATGGCGCAAATCAAACGATCCGTCGGACCTGACTAGGTATCAGTCTTTGCTTTCGACTTTCTCTACTGAAGTCCACACTGCCAAATCCTCACACTTCCACAACAAGATCAACAGCGCTCCCAGACATGCGTGATCTCTTCAGAACATTTAATTCTCTCCTCTGTCCCCCTCCACCACCGCCCACCACTTCTATAACAGCTGACGACTTTGCCACTTTTTCACAGACAAAACTAGAACAATCGGTAACCAGTTCTCAACTCCACACACACAGGACCTCCAACCAACCACATCCACTGCTCAAACTCCCATCTTCTCCTTCTGTCCCCTCACCGAGGCGGAAGTATCCAAACTTCTCCTCTCCAGCCATCCTACAACATGTCCTCTTGACCCAATCCCCTCTCACCTTCTCCAAGCAATCTCTCCCACACTCTTACCGGCACTCACACACATTATCAACACATCTCTCCACACTGGCATCTTCCCCACAGCGTTCAAGCAGGCCCGGGTAACCCCACTGCTCAAAAAACCTACATTAAACACTTCTCTTTTAGAAAACTACAGACCTGTCTCTCTCCTTCCATTCGTAGCGAAAACACTCGAACGAGTTGTCTTCAACCAGCTCTCACTGTTTCTTTCACAGTACAACAAACTGGATGCTAAACAGTCAGGTTTCAGGAGTGGCCATTCAACAGAGACTGCGCTACTCTCAGTCACTGAAGCCCTGCGGGTCGCAAAGGCCGATTCCAAATCATCAGTCCTCATTCTGCTCGATCTCTCTGCTGCTTTTGACACTGTCAATCATCAGATCCTCCTGTCCACCCTCTCATCGCTGGGCATCACTGGGATTCCACTTCGCTGGTTTGAATCCTATCTCACCGGTAGGTCCTTCAGGTGGCCTGGGGTGGGGAGGTATCCAAAGCACATCAACTGGTCACTGGGGTTCCTCAGGGATCGGTTCTTGGACCCCTCCTCTCTCTCCACATACACTACATCACTGGGACCCATCATACAGGCACATGGCTTCTCCTACCATTGATACGCCGATGACACACAGCTCTATCTCTCTTTTCAACCAGATGATCCAACGGTCTGCACGGATCTCAGGCTGCCTGGCAGACATCTCGGCATGGATGAAAGAACATCACCTACAGCCAGAGCATGTGAGCGGAGCGGAGCGTGGAGCGAGCGGGGAGCGGAGCGTGCGAAATATAGTCGGAGCGCGGAGCGGGTTTTTATCCAAAGGCCGGAGCGATCGCTCTGTCTCGCTCCGGTTCCGCTCCGATACCGCTCACACCACGAGTCTAAGGCATGCACAAATCCACCCAGAATTCACCTGTGCCTTCAACAATTAACAAAACTGTCAGCCTACACTTCAAAAATCGTTCGTTGTGAAGGAGAGATGGAGTTCGTGAAATATTTCCAAAAGCAAACCGACAGGTCATACAGGTGCACAATTCCTGTCAAAAAAATAGATGATAACGATGTTGAACATGAACAGGAATGTGGTGATACGATTTCAATAAGTAAGGATTCGTATTTTAATCTAAAAAGACACATCATGCGGAACCATGAAGAACATGGGGAGGCCAGAGCAAAACGTGAGCATTTTGAATATGGTTGAAATAGGAAATATTGGCTAATAATCAATTAAATAAGTTTTGTCATACGAATATTTTAATGTAGCCTACTTAACCCTGTCCGTGATTTTTAATTTCATAGAGAAAGAGTTATAAATATATGTTCTATTTTTGACTGATGTTGCTGTGAGTTCTTTATAGGATATAGGCTGCGTGGCGGACGCGTCGCGGAGCGGGTTTGCTGTGTGTTGATTTTCCTTTCCGCGCCTATGTTAACAGATTAGAGCAGCCACACTGCCTGCGGGATATGCACGTATCAGGTGCGCGGTCCAACCACACCACAACCGCGGCTCCACGACAGAATAGAATGAAGCGGATTTTTCCGCAGCAGTTACGCAACAAACCTGCTCCACGTCCACCACGCAGACAGTGTGTCCCAAGGCTTCGGTTGAAAACGGCAGGTGTTAGGCATGCAGAGGAATTTTAAATGTGAGCGATCGTGGAGCGATTTCACCGGAGCGGGATGAAATTGTAGGTGAGCGGGGAGCGGAAATGAGCGGAGCGGTCTGCTGTAACTTTGAGCGGTGGAGCGGGGGAGCGAACACCCACGTGAGCGGGGAGCGGGAATTCTCACCGCTCAGCTCCGCTCACATGCTCTGCCTACAGCTCAACCTGGCAAAGACTGAGCTTCTTGTCGTCCCTGCCACTCCGACCCTACATACAGCATGACTTCTCGATTCAATTAGGCACATCAATAATTACCCCATCAACTTCGGTCAGAAATCTTGGTGTAATCTTTGATGACTAGCTGACCTTCAAAGAGCACATTGCAAAGACTGCTCGATCTTGCAGGTTTGCGCTAAACAACATCAGAAAAATCAGGCCCTTCCTGACAGAGCATGCTGCGCAACTTCTTGTCCAGGCCCTTGTCGTTTCTAGGCTGGACTACTGCAATGCTCTTCTGGCTGGTCTTCCATCAAACACAATCAAACCTCTACAAATGATTCAGAATGCAGCGGCACGACTGGTCTTCAATGAGCCCAAAAGAACCCATGTTACACCTCTCTTCATCTCACTGCACTGGCTACCAGTGGCAGCTCGCATCAAGTTCAAGACTCTGATGCTTGCATACAGAACGACCACAGGCTCAGCACCCTCCTACTTCCACTCACTATTACGAATCTACATCCCCTCCAGAAGTCTGAGATCTGCTAGTGAGCGACGCCTTGTGGTACCATCACAGAGAGGCTCAAAATCACTCTCCAGAACATTCTCATTCACCATTCCTGGATGGTGGAATAATCTTCCCACCCCTATCCGGATGCTGGATCCCTGTCAATCTTCAAGCAACAACTGAAGACTCATCTCTTTCGGCACTACTTGACTTCATCCTAAACTTGTTCTTAAAAAAAAAAAAAAAAAAAAAAAAACCTATCCCTTTATCTTTCTCTCCTTCCTTGCTAGCTTGTACTTATTTGAACAATGACTGAGACTTGGTGTTACGAGCACTTCCTCTGTCTGATTGCCTCTTCAAGATGAATCGCTTTATGTACTCCCCAATTGTAAGTCGCTTTGGATAAAAGCGTCTGCCAAATGACTAAATGTAAATGTTCACATAATACTGTACATGTGCAGAGAGAAACATTGTGAGTCAGTAGCTGGCTGGGGAACAGTACAAGATGATTTGTAGTGCATGAGCATGTAAACATACATATATTGTCTTTTGTGGATTATGTACACACAGCAGTGTGTGAAAAGTGTCTTGTGCGCATAGAGGACAGTGTGTTTCTACAGGTGGTTTGTACAGGCCCACTCACCTGTGTGTAGCACACTTTGAATTGCACAAAAAAAGTTCACAGTTTTTTGCTTTGGTGTGGTAAGGTTGGGGGGGGGTGTGGGGGGGGGGGGGGGTCCATGTTTCAGGAGGTAGGGGTTTGCATGGGGTTTCAGAGGAGGGCAGGGTGGTTTGAGTTCAGGGCTCTCACAGCCTGGGGGAAAAAGCTGTTGAGCAGTCTGGCGGAGCGGGCTCTGATGCTCCGGTACCGTCTTCCTGATGGTAGGAGCTGGAAGAGACTGTGGGAGGGGTGGGTGGGGTCCTTCATGATGCTGTTGGTTTTGCTGGAGCATCGTGCAAGGAAAATGTCCAGGATGGATGGGAGAGGGGCACCGATGATCTTTGCAGCTGTGTTCACTGTCCGCTGGAGGGTCTTACGGTCAGCAGCACTGCAGTTCCCGTACCAGACAGTATGCAGCTGGTCAGCACACTCTCAATGGTGCCCCTGTAGAATGTGGTGAGGATGGGTGGAGGGAGACTTGCTCTTTTCAGCCGGCGGAGAAAGTGTAGGCGCTGTTGTGCCTTCTTGGAGAGTGACATGGTGTTGGTGGTCCAGGTGAGATCCTCCGTGATGTGCACCCCCAGGAATTTAGTGCTGCTGACTCTCTCCACAGTCGAGCTGTCGATGGTCAGTGGGGGGTGGTCAATGGAGTTCGTCCTCCTGAAGTCCACCACAACCTCCTTTGTCCTACTCACATTGAGGGACAGATTGTTAGTGCCACACCATTCAGCCAGCTGTGCCACTTCCTCTCTGTAGTGCGTTTCATCGTTGTTGCTGATGAGACCTACCGCTGTTGTGTCATCAGCGAACTTGATGATGTGGTTGGAGCTGAACTTGGCAGTGCAGTCATGGGTCAGCAGCGTGAAGAGCAGCGGGCTGAGCACACAGCCTTGTGAGGCACCTGTGCTCAGTGTGGTAGTGCTCGAGGTGTTGTGGCCGACACGGACTGACTGAGGTCTTCCAGTTAAAAAGTCCAGGATCCAATTACAGAGGGAATTGTTAAGGCCCAGCCCCACAGAATGTGGATGGCGCGCAGCGATTTGAGCCGCATCTGACTCTAGAGGAGGAGATGGCAGGTGAGCTGTGACATGCGGCGTGATCGTAGACCTCCTTGCCGGTTGATGTACGAGACAGCCGCAGTGTTGTCCGTGCAGACCAACACGTGCTTGCCTCGCAGCAGTGGCTGGAACTGCCACAAGGCCAGGTGCACTGCCAACAGCTCTAGGCAGTTGATGTGCCAAAGCAGTCGAGGCCCTGTCCAGAGCCCAGAGTCTGCCTGCCCATTGCATGTAGTGCCCCAGCCTGTACTGTAGGCATCCGTCGTGACAACGACATGCCGGGACACTTGTCCTAAGGGCACCCCAGCGCATAGGAAAGCAAGGTCCGACCAGAGGCTGAATAAGCGGAGACACATTGCATGATGGTCACCCGATGCGTACCGCGTGCCATGCCCACCTCGGGACTCGGGAGTGTAGCCAGTGCTGAAGTGGTCTCATATGAAGCAATCCGAGCGGCGTGACTGCGGCTATGGATGCCATATGCCCCAGGAGCCTCTGAAAATGTTTCAGTGGTACCACTGTCCTGCCTCTGTAGGAACTCAGGCAGTCCAGCACTGACTGGGCACGCTCATTGGTGAGATGTGCCGTCATACCCACCGAGTCTAACTCCACACAGAGAAAAGAGATTCTCTGCACAAGGGAGAGCTTGCTCTTTTCCCAGTTGACCCGAAGCCCCAACTGGCTGAGGTGCCGGAGCACCAGGTCCCTGTGATCGCAAAACTGCTCTCGTGACTGCTCTCGTCGACCGCTGCAAAACAATCCTGGGGCTGGATGCATCTGACGATGCGCTTCTGCGTCAACATCTTGAACGGAAGCTTGTGCAGGGCCTGATTCAAGACTCGCAGATTCAGGATTGGCCGGAGGCCACTGCCTTTCTTGGGTACGATGAAGTAAGGGCTGTAAAACCCCTGTTTCATCTCGGCTGGAGGGACCGGCTCGATTGCATCCTTTGCCAGGAGGACAGCAATCTCCTCACGCAAGACAGGTGCGTCTCGGACTGCCACCGAAGTCTCGAGGACACCGCTGAACTTGTGAGGTCACCTGGCGAACTGAATCGCATAGCCGAGTCGAATTGTGCGAATGAGCCAATGGGACGGGTTGGGCAGTGCAAGCCATGCCCCCAAACTCCGTATGAGTGGCACCAAAGGGACAATCGACGTACCCGTGGTGGTGCAGCGGAGGGGAGTTGAGCTGGATAGGCCAGATAGGCCTGATCACAGCAGAACTCCCCGCGTTCCCGGAGGGACTGGCCAGAGATGCGTGGAGAGGCAATGCGTCTCCCAACCGCAACTTCTTGGCTGCTGGCAAAGGGGGTATCGTGGGCGAGAGTGATGCGGCAGCGTGTCGCTCACTGTCAGCCTGCGAGCCTGAGGACCCGGAGGAAAAGGAAATTGCTCTTTCTTTGAGAATGTGGGTACCGCTGGCCCTTGAGCCAGCGGCGGAACAGAAACAAAAGGCAACAAAAGATTCTCCACCCGGCCCTCCTCCGGGGGAAGGAGTGGCGCTGTCCTCGCCGTCTCCCAAGAAAGAGCAGCTTCCCACATCTCCGGGTTGCCCGTGTCAGGGCCGCTTCGCTGACTTCTTATATGACTTAGTGGCAGGCTGGGACATGGGGGGCGCCGCACTCCTACGAGAGGCTCGACACGCCGGCCTATGTTTTGCCTCAGCATGGGGCGGAGCAGCTCTGGAGGACGCAGGAGGGCGCCCACGGCGATGAGCAGACTGAGGCTGGGCCCGTGGGGCAGCGGTGGCTGGTGGTGCATCACGCCGGGGCAGGATGTGCTGGATCGCCTCGGTCTGCTTTTGCACTGCCGAGAACTGCTGGGCAAAGTCCTCGACAGTGTCGTCGAACAGCCCAGACTGGGAGATGGGAGTGTCGAGAAAGTGTACTTTGTCAACATCTCTCATCTCTGCCAGATTGAGCCAGAGATGACGCTCTTGGGCCACCAGAGTGGACATCGCCTTCCCGAGGGGCCGCGCCATGACTTTCGTCGCCCGGAGGGCAAAGTCAGTCACCGAGCGCAGCTCCTGCATCAACCCGGGTCGGTACTACCCTCGTGCATTTGTGCCTTGGCTTGGCGTACCTGCAAGATAGCCATGGCATGCAGGGCAGAGGCGGCCTGGCCTGCAGCACTGTAAGCTTTGGCCGCGAGTGCAGCCGTCAGCTTACAGGCTTTGGATGGGAGACACGGACGATTCCTCCAAGTGGCGGCATTTCGTGGGCACAAGTGCACCGCGACCGCTTTCTCCACCTGGGGAATATCCGCGTACCCCCTAGTGGCTCTGCCATCGAGGGTAGCGAGGACGGAGGAGGGAGAGGAATGGCTTCTGGGCATAAAAGGGGCCGTCCACGACTTCGTCAGCTCCTCATGCACCTCCGGGAAGAAAGGCACCGGAGCAGATCGCGGACGTGCACCCCGACCCACTCCGAGAAACCAATCATCCAGCCGCGAGGGCTCGGGACTGGGCGATCTGCTCGGGCAAGCATGGCCGTCAACTCCGTCTCCGATTCAAATCTTCATCCACGGAGGACGATAGCCCATCCCCCTATGCTGCTATCGACATCTGATCTTCTGGGTGTGCACCGAATGAAACGCACGAGACAGGCCAGATCCCTCAGATCTCCCAGAGCGCCAGCCGGCGGTCCTCTGCTCCGGGACGGGTGGCGGCAGAGGGTGCCACTCTTTTTACAAAAGAGAGGCGAGATCGCAGCGAGGCCATGCTCATACGCCCACAGTGGATGCATGAGTCATCCACAAATGCAGCTTCAGCATGTTGGATGCCCAGACACTGAAGACAATGATCGTGTCCGTCCTCAGAAGACAGGTAATGACCGCAACCAAGAGGACACGGATGGAACGACATCTTTAAAAATACGCGAACTGTCCGTGTTTTGGAAATCTGCTCTTTTAGATTGAGGTGCCCAGGGGAATCGCTGACGACAGGGACGCTGTTCGCACCGTAACGCCAACCAAGAACAGCTTCCAGTCAGATGAAAGGCTTTGTGGAGAACAGCACTCTTCATCCGAAGCAAAAATCTGAAGAGTGGATGCACCTGTTGCCTATTTATACCCGTATGCACGGGGAGTGGCTCAGGTATGCAAAATCCACTAGCCAATATTCATTGGCGTTTTCTCTTATAGTCAGAGATGATTGGGGCTCCCAAGTGAATCCCCATAATTTCGTCACGACATAACTCGTAGTGAACGACAGATAGGGAACTTATTTTACACACAAAATTTGTAGACTGTACTTCCCAACATGGCTCCAGTTCTTCTTTGGTCAGGGGTCAGCAACCTTTTGGTCATGAAGTGCCATAATTGTATAAATACATGATTTTTAAAAAGTTTACGGAATGTGTGTAAATGCTGTAGTTTGCACTTCACCGTCATTGCGATTTATGTGTTGAATATTAAGAACTCTGTATACTGACTTGGAAATCTCCAACATTAATAGTGTTTATTAATGTTGTTTATTAATAGTGTTTATTAATGTATTAATGTTTATTAATGTGGGGGGGGGGCACAAATACAGAATAAAATGTAAACTGTTATGTGAAACATTTGCGGAAGCTACTCACATCTGTTGCAGGTTAATTCAAACATTTTAATAGAATTTATAGCTCCTAGCTTAATAAATCAGGCTGTGTGAGTGTAAAGAAGGATTACAGAAAAAATATACATCTGTATTCAGGTTTGAGGGACTATATTTAACTGTAACACACACACACACACCTCTTAGAGTACAGTAGGAACTGTACTCTCATTCCGGCGTAATAATCAAGGAACTTTGCTGCCGTACCATGGGTGCAGCAGGCGCAATGATATTATGCAGCGCCTGAAAGTAGTCCCCAGCTAGGTAACTAGTTATGATATAGCTGGGGACTACTTTCAGGCGCTGCGTAATATCAGCAAAGTTCCTTGATTATTACGCCGGAATGAGAGTATAGTTCCTAGCCATATCGGCCTAGAAAATCGCAACTTTTAATTTTCCGTCGGTCTTATTACACAATGTAACTACAGAAGAGTCTAGCTTTAAATAGGAAAATTATCGAAACTCGTTGGTCATTTTTGAGCGAGATGCTAATGGTTTAATCTGATTCAATGATCTATGCTAAGCTAAGCTAAAAGTGCTACCGCCAGACCCGGAGATCGGCTGAATGGATTCAAAAACGGTAAAACTCAACTGTTTAACTCTAGGGGAGTTGTAAAATTTGCCTATTTTCAAAAAAAAAGTGTTAAAGTGTTAAGTTCCTTTAACACCCTTTTTCAAATTGGAAGGAATAGCTAATTGAGAAACAGAACATACCAGGGATTTACACAGACGTCAGAATACATAAACGTCAAAATAAACGATTACTAATGTCTATATATACTATGCACATATATAATATATAACAATTTCATTTTTACATGTATTATAAATATCATAAATTTACATATACATGTTCCTTTATATATATATACAGTAGCTCACAGAAGTGAGTACACCCCTCACATTTTTGTAAATATTTTATTATATCTTTTCATGTGATAACACTGAAGAAATGACACTTTGCTACAGTGCACAGCTTGTATAACAGTGTAAATTTGCAGTCCCGTCAAATTAACTCAACACACAGCCATTAATGTCTAAACCGCTGGCCACAAAAGTGAGTACACCCCTAAGTGAAAATGTCCAAATTGGGCCCAATTAGCCATTTTCTCTCCCCGGTGTCATGTGACTTGTTAGTGTTACAAGGTCTCAGTTGTGAATGGGGAGCAGGTGTGTTAAATTTGGTGTTATCGCTCTCACTCTCTCATACTGGTCACTGGAAGTTCAACATGGCACCTCATGGCAAAGAACTCTCTGAGGATCTGAAAAAAAGAATAGTTGCTCTACATAAAGATGGCGTAGGCTATAAGAAGATTGCCAAGACCCTGAAACTGAGCTGCAGCACGGTGGCCAAGACCATACAGCGGTTTAACAGGACAGGTTCCACTCAGAACAGCCTCTCCATGGTCGACTAAAAAAGTTGAGAGCACGTGCTCAGCGTCATATCCAGAGGTTGTGTTTGGGAAATAGATGTATGAATGCTGCCAGCATTGCTGCAGAGGTTGAAGGGGTGGGGGGTCAGCCTGTCAGTGCTCAGACCATACGCCGCACACTGCATCAAATTGGTCTGCATGGCTGTCGTCCCAGAAGGAAGCCTCTTCTAAAGATGATGCACAAGAAAGCCCGCAAACAGTTTGCTGAAGACAAGCAGACTAAGGACATGGATTACTGGATTATTAAAAAAGATATAATCAAATATTTACAAAAATGTGAGGGGTGTACTCACTTCTGTGAGATACTGTATATATATATATATATACTGAAATAATGACATAGAAATCATACATTATTTTTTTAAAAGCATGTTGAATTGGCTTGTAATGGGGGTGATCTTAATGTGTTTTGTCCTTATTTTGTTTTCTCTCTTCCTCATTGTTTTTCTTCTCCAGAGGTTTGAAGGACATGGAACAGGAGATTTCCTCCATTGAGAAGCGTTTCGCTTATGGGTTCCTGCAGAAGCTGTTGAAGTGGATGGAGATTGCCCAGGAGTTTATTGCTCATCTTGGTATACATTCATAGATCCATAGAAACATTTCTCAGATCCAAAGAACTGTAGATGTTAGTTTGCACTTGAAGTTGTATATTTTAATGTTACATGTGTTTGTTACTCCAGAGGCTGTTGTGAGCAGCGGAAGAGTTGAGAAATCCCCTCACGAACAGGAGATTAAATTCTTTGCCAAGGTGAGACACCTTTGACTGGAATATGAGCACATGCTGAATAAAACAACTCAGAGGGAATTAGTTGGAAGAGATACAGACTGTCCATCCTACGGATCACAGCCTCTCAAACTTTGCTCTTCCTCTTTATATTCTCTTCATGTAGATTCTACTTCCATTGGTAAACCAGTACTTTAAGAATCACTGCCTGTATTTCCTGTCCACACCTGCTAAAGTCCTGGGCAGTGGTGGTCATGCCTCCAACAAGGAGAAGGAGATGATTGCCAGGTAACTAATGCTACAGAGCTTCATTTTTCTGTGGTAACCAAGTTGTAAACAATGTACCTTAAAGATTTCATTTGATTAAGTGAATGTTTACAGAACTTATTTAAATGATGTTAGTTTTGATGTTGCAACCTGTCACATCCTCTCTGCTCCTCACACTTCTTCTTGCCTGTGGTTTTCTCTCTACCCCTTCCTGGAGTATTTTCCCACGGGTCCCCTCATCCTTTTTTTTTTTTTCTTTACATTTATCTTTTACGGATCACATTATTTTGCTCTTACTTTTCCATCATCTTAACCTCACCTTTTTATTCCTTTTCATGCCATTTCCTCTTTCCCAACCCTCCATCCCTCTTTTTTTCTTCTTTTTCTATCTATGTATTTTCTATCTCAGTATCTTCTGTAAGTTGGCCGGTCTGGTGAGACACAGGGTTTCCCTCTTTGGTAAGAATCCTGCATGATGACCTGATTGCACATTTCATTTTTTTCACCGCATCACCCCCTTTTACTTTAATGTTTTACATCTTCAGTACATTCATTCCTAATAGTTCCACTTATTTGCTCTGAGTTCTCTTTGGTTTTATATTTCTTTCTTTCTTTCTTTTCTTACTTGAAATTTATTTTTCTTTAATTAAAGCAAAATAACTATTAAAATTTCATAAATAAGGAGTATTATTTAATTTCATTAAAGTAAAATAATAGTATTGAAATTGTCAAGTATTTTATTTTATTAAAAATAGTGAAAATGGTGTAAATAAGTTTTTTATTTACTTTTATTTAATTCAAATAACATTAATGAAAATGGCATAAATAAGTAGAATTATTTGATTTAATTTAAGTAAAATAAAAATGAAAAAAGCATAAATATGTGGTATTTAATTTGAGTCCGTTCTTTCTTTTCTTTTCCTTAATTTCTTTCTTTCTTTCTTTCTTGCTCTGGGTGGTTGTCTAATGATTTGCTGTGCTTTGCTTACGTTGGTGCATCATTTGCAGTGTTGGCTCAGTATAGTAAGAATCATTATCTTAGGAGTACTGTACTTCTGAAGAATATCTGCTCTGGCTTAATTCTACCACTTCATGCTATATCCGTGTCATATATTGTAGCATAGTATCCTCAGTCCACATGTTGTGGGTGAAAATAAAAGGCCTGTGTCATGCTCTGAATGTTTGTGTGTGCAGGCACTGATGCTTCAGCAGTGGTCAACTGTCTTCATATTCTTTCCCACTCACTGGATGCCAGGTATGTTTGCTGACCACATGATTCCCTGTGTTTTACTGATGTTTACATCCTTTATTTATGTTTATGAATTAAATTTCAGGCTTACTATTCTTTTATGTGTGTCTTTTGTCTTTTATTTTGCTTTCTCTTCCAGAACGGTGATGAAATCTGGGCCTGAGATTGTGAAGGCTGGTCTGCGCTCTTTCTTTGAGAGTGCTGCCGATGATATTGAGAAGATGGTTGAGAACCTTAAACTGGGGAAAGTGTCTACTAAAAACCAGGTCAGATGTAAATATAGCCCTGTTCTCTGAGATGTCCCTTTTGTTCTTTGTCCAAGTTGTTAAATTGAGCCTATTTCTGTCTCTAACAGGTGAAAGGTGTATCTCAGAACATTAGCTACACCACCACTGCTCTTCTGCCAGTGCTCACCTCGCTGTTTGAACACATCGCCCAGCACCAGTTTGGAGATGATGTCATGTGTGAGTTATTTTCATAGGTTTCAACAGAGTCATTTAACTTGACTAAATTTAACCTACATAGTAGAGTACATTTACTTAGTTTATAAATAGATGAATTAATTACAGTAATACGGCCCCAATTCCAGAGAAGTTGGGACACTTTGTAAAATGCAATAAAATCAAGAGTCTGTGATTTGTTAATTCTCTTTAACATTTATTTAATTGACAAAAGTACAAAGAAAAGATTTCCAAAGTTTTCACTGACCAACGTAAATGTGTTTTGTAAATATTAACAAATTTTGATTTTGATGGCTGCAACACACTCCAAAAACGTTGGGACAGAGGCACGTTTAACACTGTGTCACATCAACTTTCCTTTTAATTACAATGTTTCATTGTTTGGGAATTGAGGATACTAATTGTTAAAGTTTTGCAAGTTTGTAATTGACGTGGGAGGAATTAAATTTAAAAGGCAGTGCTTATTTTTCTCTTTCTACCAATTCTGTTCATTTTAGTGTGCTTCAATGACATAAAAAAGAAAAGTGAAAATGGCACAAGTAATTTAAATGCAATTTAATTTAAATAAAGTACAATAATAAATAATAATATACATATAGTTATATTTAGTATTATAAATAAATTTAATATTACAAAGTAAATATATTTTATTATTTTATTCAAATAAAGTAAAATAACAGTAGGCCTAGTGTAAATTGCATAAATAAGTAGTATTACCAAATTTAATTTAATTTAATTTTTAAAAAAAAAAAAAATTAATTTAATTTAATTTAATTTCCAGAAACTCAGCAACAAAATACTGAGGTAATATTTCATATCATATTGTGTATCTCTCCCTTCATCACTCAGTGGATGACTTGCAGATATCCTGTTACCGTATCATGTGCAGTATCTATTCCCTGGGCACTGTAAAGACCCCTCACGCTGAGAAGTAAGAAACAGCTTTGCATGTACGTGTTTGTTTCTATATGAGCCATTTTTACAGAATGTGCTAATGAATGTTATTTTGTGATATCACAGCCAAAGACCAGCTCTAGGAGAATGTCTGGCTCATCTGGCTGCTGCTATGCCTGTTGCATTTCTGGAGCCTAACCTCAACGAGTTCAACGCATACTCAGTGTACACTACCAAAACCCCACGAGAGAGAACAAGTCAGTAGCGCACTCTGAATGTATTCCATTTATAGGTGTTGTGATCAGCTAGCGCCTACTTAACTGCTTTATCATCCATGTTTTAGTCCTGGGTCTGCCCAGTCAAGTGCAGGAACTGTGTCTGGACATCCCTGAGCTGGATGTGTTGTTGAAAGAGATCGGGGATCTGGCAGAGTCTGGGGCCCGTTACACAGAGATGCCCCATGTGATTGAGATCACCCTGCCCATGCTGTGCAACTATCTGCCCCGCTGGTGGGAGAGAGGACCAGAGAACTTCCCAGAGCAGGAAGGCTGTCTGTGCACGGATGTCACCTCGGAACATCTCAATCAGCTCCTGGGTAGCATCATGAAGATTGTCGTAAATAACCTGGGCATTGATGAAGCTTCCTGGATGAAGAGATTGGCAGGTGAGTGGAAACCAAGCATGGAGTCTTTTAAAAAATGGCAATCAATACGAAGAATTTACTTATGGAGTTCCTCCTGATATTCCTCTGTAGTGTTTGCTCAGCCCATTGTGAGCAGGGCGAAGCCTGAGATGCTCAAGTCCCACTTCATTCCCACCATGGAGAAGCTGAAGAAACGTTGTGGAAAGGTGGTGGCCGAGGAGGATCAGCTGCGTATGGAGGGGAAGACAGAGTTGGACAGTGAGCAGGGAACCATTCGTGATGAGTTCGCTGTGCTCTGCAGGGATCTGTATGCTCTTTACCCGCTACTCATCCGATACGTGGACAACAGCAGGTATCTCTCATCTGCAGGATGATTTTATGGTCCAAGTACTGCTTCAAGCATTATTTTTGTTAAGAGATTACCAACCGAAGTAACTTCAAATACTTTAAAGCCTTTGCAGTAGTAAAGACCCATTCATACCAATAGCAATAACTATATTAGCATCCACACCGATGGACAATTTTGTAGTCCAGGTACCGTTTAGGTTTAATTTTTTTGTACAAGACCACCAACAAACATACATCTAGACACTTTGAAGTCTTTGCAGAGTAAATGCCTTTCACACCAAGAACAATAACTGTATTAGCGTCCAAACCAACAGCCAATAACATTCTGTTTATTATAAACGCATGCTACAGTTATGTAGTCTGCTGCTTGAAATATATAAATGGATAGTTCACCCAAAAATGAACATTTCCTGTTGATTTACTCACCCTAAGGAAATCCAAGATGTAGGTGATTTATTTTTCTTCAGTAGAACAGAAGATTTAGCTGAAACCATGGTCCTTGGTATGATGGCCCAGTAGTGCACAACACGCTGAAATCTCCACAACTCAACGAAATCACCACAACGCATAAGACTAATTTTGTTTTGTTGTGCTAATTTCGCTGTGTTCTGGCTTGTTTCCATTGTGTTGTGCGAGTTTCGTTGTGTTGGGGCTTGTTTGCGCTGTGTTGTGGCTTGTTTCCGTTGTGTTGTGTGAATTTCATTGTGTTGTGGCTTGTTTCCATTGTGTTGTGCTAATTACATTGTGTTGAGGCTTGTTTGCTAATTTCGTTGGGTTGTAGCTAGGGGTGCGCCGATCCGATATTCAGGATCGGTATCGCTCCGATACTGGCATTTTCTGCCGGATCGGGGTATCGGTCAGAGGAGGCCGATCCAAATCCGATATTGTGCGTATACTTTTGTGTTATTGTTAAGCCCCACAAAAGCCACAAACACATTATAAAACACCATAAAGTTTGAGTGCACTATATTTCAAGTGTTCTGAAACCGTTACATAGTTTAATGTGAGGTACAGATGAATATTTAAGTCAAGTTCACATAAACTCTTCTCTCCTCTGCAGCTGTCTGTCATCCTCCATTCAGCGTTCAAACTGCATGTCGCGTTCAGTTACGAGTTAAGACGATGAAACTCTCTGCAAGATTATTAAATGTTCCTAATATTATACTTGATATGTAAATAAAGATAAATGGATTTGCATAAAAGGACTTTATCTTGCAGGACTTTATCTTCGTGCTGTTTTCAAAATCGTGTTGTCTGTTAGATCACAACACTGGACTAGAGAGCTCTATGTTCTTAACGAGCACAGTAACTGAAATTTAAAACTGTTAAACGAAAAGGCTCAATAAACTATCACACAGATTTAATACACTACGCATTAATTTCTCTTCACTTTGTGCTTTGAACCTTTCGAAAACCGGCGTTTCTATGCGGACTTGCGGAGCGCTGTGTGCTGTGACTCCATGTTGCTTCAAGCGCAGCATTCTGCGGATGCGCATAGGCGCTTTGTGCCTCTCTGTATTTGGAGCCTTTCATATAATAATACTTTTGCTTAATGAAAGATTATTAATAGCCTTTCTTGTTCGTCTTATCTATCATATGTTTCTGCCTCATTACTGTGCTATACATTTAAAAGAAATGTCTTTTAATTTTACAGTATATACTGTATATATACAACCCCAAATCAGAAAAAGTTGGGACAGTATGGAAAACACAAATAAAAAAAGAAAGTAGTGATTTCTAAATTTACTTTGACTTGTATTTCATTGCAGACAATATGAACACAAAATATTTCATGTTTTGTCTGGTCAACTTCATGTCATTTGTAAATATACATCCTTTCCTGTCATTCAGACCTGCAACACATTCCAAAAAAAGTTGGGACAGTAAAGCATTTACCACTTTGTAATGTTGCCATTCCTTTTCACAACACTTAAAAGACGTTTAGGGACTGAAGACACCAAGTGATGAAGTGTTTCAGGTGTAATTTTGTCCCATTCTTCCTGCAAACAAGTCTTAAGGTGGGCAACAGTACGGGGTCTTCGTTGTCGCATTTTGCTCTTCAAAATGCGCCACACATTCTCTATTGGAGACAGGTCGGGACTGCAGGCAGGCCAGTCAAGTACCCGTACCCTCTTCCTCCGCAGCCAGGACTTTGTAATGTGTGCAGAATGTGGTTTTGCATTGTCTTGTTGAAATATGCATGGACGTCCCTGGAAAAGATGTCTTCTTGATGGCAGCATATTGTGCTCCAAAATCTCTATGTACTTTTCAGCATTAATGGTGCCATCACAGAAGTGCAAGTTACCTTTGCCAAGGGCACTGACACAACCCCATACCATGACAGACCCTGGCTTTTGGACTTGTTGCTGGTAACAGTCTGGATGATCCTTTTCTTCTTTGGTCCGGAGCACACGGCGTCCATTCCTCCCAAAAAATACCTGAAATACTGATTCATCTGACCACAGTACACGTTTCCACTGTATGATGGTCCATCCCAGATGCCTCCGAGCCCAGAGAAGTCGACGGCGCTTCTGGACACTGTTAACATAGGGCTTCCTTTTGGCACAGTACAGTTTTAACTGGCATTTGTGGATGTAACTACGTATTGTGGTACTTGACAAAGGTTTGCCAAAGTAGTCCTGAGCCCATGTGGTGATATCGCTTATAGATGAATGACGATTCTTGATGCAGTGCCGCCTGAGGGATCGGAGATCACGGTTGTTCAGCTTAGGCTTGCGCCCTTGTCCTTTACGCACTGAAATTCCTCCAGATTCCTTGAATATTTTAATTATGTTATGCACTGTTGAAGGTGAAATATCCAAATCTCTTCCTATCTTTCTTTGAGGAACATTGTTTTTAAACATTTCAATAATTTTCTCACGTATTTGTTGGCAAACTGGCGATCCTCGGCCCATCTTTGCTCCTAAAGGACTAGATCTTTCTTGAATGCTGCTTTTGTACCAAATCATAATTACAATCACCTGTTGACATCAACTGTTTCAAATCACATCATTATTTAACCCATTACTAGCCCTAAATTGCTCCTGTCCCAACTTTTTTTGGAATGTGTTGCAGGTCTGAATGACAGGAAAGGATGTATATTTACAAATGACATGAAGTTGACCAGACAAAACATGAAATATTTTGTGTTCATATTGTCTGCAATGAAATACAAGTCAAAGTAAATTTAGAAATCACTACTTTCTTTTTTTTATTTGCGTTTTCCATACTGTCCCAACTTTTTCTGATTTGGGGTTGTATATATATATATATATATATATATATATATATATATATATATATTTATAAATATATTACTTGTTTTTCATGAATGTATTTTACAACAATACAAAGAGCAGTGTATATAATTTTACATTATCATTTCAGATTTAGTCCTACACTTATTCACTTTTATTTGTTGCCCACTAAATAATGTTTTTTTCCCAATAATTTTAGATTTGATAAAATTGTGCACTCATGATTTTTCTAGAGTAACTTTTGCTACTGAATTATCCTCTAACTTAGTTTATAATAGTATTTTTGTCATAGATTATAATTATATATGCAATTTTTTGTTGTTTTTCTTTACAATAAAGTTGTATTAGTAGATTGTGTGTAACACAAAAAAGTCATGATCAGGTCAACACACATTGAGGTATAAAAATTCAACACTGATTAAAAAAAAACTGCCCAGGTATCGGATCGATATCGGTAGATACTCAGAATTGTTGGTATCGGATCGGATCGGTTCTGAAAAAGTGGTATCGAGCCACCCCTAGTTGTAGCTTGTTTCTGCTGTGTTGCGACTTGTTTCTGTTGTGTTGTGCTAATTACATTGTGTTGTGCTAATTTTGCTGTGTTGTGGCTTGTTTCCGTTGTGTTGTGCTAATTACATTGTGTTGAGGCCTGTTTACATTGTGTTTTGCTAATTTCGTTGGGTTGTAGCTTGTTTCTGCTGTGTTGCGACTTGTTTCTGTTGTGTTGTGGCTTGTTTCCATTTTGTTGTGCTAATGTTGTTGTGTTGTGCCAATTTCGTTGTGTTGCGGCTTGTTTCTGTTGTGTTGTGGAGATTTCGTTGTGTTGTGCACTACTGGGCCACCGTACCTTGGTGATTCATAAAATGCATGTCAACGGCTTACAAAAAAACAGGCAAAAAAAGATTAATATCTGTGGCTCCTGACAATATACTGAGGTCTTATGAAGCCAAACAATCATTATTTACAACATTATTTGAAAAAAAAAAAAATTCTTAAAGTGATTAAAACAATATTGTTGCTCTGTAGCTGTGGTGTGGACTTCCCTATTCTCATAGAATTAGAACTATTATTAAAACTATGGTTATTGTGATAGTTATCATCCTTGGTGTGAATGACTCTAAAGACTATCATTCTGGAGATTTGGCTCTTTCTGTCGTTTAAAGGGCGAGGTGGTTGACCTGTCCTGACCCTGATGCTGAGGACCTCTTCAGGATGGTTGGAGAAGTCTTTATCTTCTGGTCCAAATCTCAAGTAAGTCTGTTGTTCCCTCTCTATAATTAAAATCCCATTGTCTTTTCTCATGTCTAGTTTCTTCTTGCCTCTTTGTCTCCTTGTCTCCTCTAACACGTCTTTAACTTCTTGTCTTATCTCATCTTGTCTCTTCTCATCTCTTCTGATTTCTTTTCATCTCGTCTCCTCTTGTTTATTGTACTTTCACTTCTCTTGTCTCCTTTTGTCTCTTATTGTCTCTCCCATTTCTTTCCACTTTTCTAATAACTATTTTATTATTGATTGCAGAATTTTAAGCGTGAGGAGCAGAACTTTGTGGTGATGAATGAGATCAACAACATGTCCTTCCTCACTGCTGACAGCAAAAGCAAGATGAGCAAGGTGAGTTTGTCCACTTACTGTTGCTCACATCATTGCAAAATTGACATTTGAGTTTAAACGTAAATGTAAAAGTTGTGTACCTTCTCCATCATGTCAAAATGTTATTTAATAATTGATTTCTAGAATTTTTTTAATGAAATGAAAAGGGTTAGATTTGTTAAAACTCCATTTCTTCAGTCGATTGCTGACCTAATGTCCTGTTCAGGACAGACACTGTTTCTACTCTCACAGTGGGTTTATAGATCCATTGATGTTTTTCCTGTCTGTGAGGGTTTACGTTTTAACAGTGCTGTCTCTCTCTGTGTCCTGTCTCGCTGTGGATTCGGGGTGTGTAGGCCGGAGACGGAGAGGTCAGACCGTGTTTCTGCACGATAAAAAAAGAGCTGTGCTGATCGCATGGCGCACAAGCAGGGCTTTTCATCAAACTCCCACACACTGGCAAACACACTTATACACAACAGCCAGAAGTCCATATCCTCATTCATTGCCAGTGTGTGTGAGGTTTGTTGGTACCTTGTTTGATGAAAGCCCTCAGTCATAGACATTAGTCTCAGGATCATGGCACCCCTTTTCAGCTGGATCTTTAACTCTCGCTGGATCTGAGTTCCATCGTCCTGACAGTGATTTTGATTGATGTGCCTCTGATGGATTTTGACTGCTGCAAGTTCTTGCAGACTTGTCTGGTTCCTATTCTTTCTTCTAGTGCTGTTGTCCAGTTTGCTGTTAGTGTTTGATGTTACTTTTTTTCCCCACAAGCTCTGGTGGTGATGCTCCCTCACTAGGAGCAAAAAACTCATTATCAAAAATACATTGTCAAACCATTACCCATCATTTAATCTTCACAGATTTCAGGGAAATGTATGAGCACATTGGTAATGTAGGGAGGGAACATGACTTTTCCTATAAAGGGAACAGTTCTCATTACATCTCTCATCTAATATTTCCCTCCCTTTGTTTAATTCACTGTATCCAATTAAATGGTACTCTCCGCTTCTTTCATTTGATTAATGTGACTTTTGTGTCCATTCTGTTGACAAGTTATTAATTGACATGTTACCCAAACCCAACTCACTTGCTCACTTCCCTAAAAAGTTTGTCTCTGTTAGGTGTTCGCTAGCACAATGATACTATTCACTTTGCAGGATAACACCTCCTCCTCTGTGCTGTGAGATGTCCATTACTGTAGCACCATCTGTTATCTCCTCTCCATGGGTGCCCCTCTTTGCCTAATACATTCAGAATGCGTTAATTTCCTCTCTTTTGTTCTCATCTCCCTACTGATATCTGCTCTTATCTAGTCTAGTCTCTTCTCATCTCTTCTTTTCTCATGTCTCTTCTCCTTGGTTTCCTCTGATGGCTTGTCTCATCTGCTTTTATCTAGGGCTAAACGGTTAATTGGAAAAAAAAAATAACATGGTGATTATCAAATATGTTTATCAAATCACAATGACGGTGATTTACTAAAATAAACAATATGCACTATGCTTTTTAGAGTAAAGTTTAGCACTGTGTTCATTTACACGCGAGCAGCTCACGAGCCAGTGTTTTTAGTATCTCCATCTCTGCATGTGCTGAGTTTTCATCTTTTATAACATGCATTTAAAAATGCAACACATGCCAAAATGTTACTAGAATTTAAACGAGAAGCATTTATAAACCTTTTTCCAACAAAGGAGAAGCTTTAACCCTGTGGGTTTGCAAAATAAAAGCTCAGTGGTTTAACATCTGCACGTGAAGAAAATAAGACACAAATATTAGTATTGTAATTTTACAGTACTGTAAAATAAAATGATTATATATTTTTTTACTTTTTTTAACAGTTTTTTTTAACAGTTAAATAATTGTATTTCAATAATTTTCCTTTTATATATTTTGTTATATAATAATTATAATGATGATGATGTTAGTTAGTATTTTTTTATAGTTATATAGATATATATTCACTGCATTTTGTACAAAGGGAGTCTGACGTCAAAACCTGTAAAACTAATTTGCCACAGGTTCCTTGAGATTTTGAAAATGGGGCTTTTCAATTCATAAGTAAAATAAGGTCTGTGGTAAACATAACTTGATGGTTTAGTACAGGGGTCATCAAACTTGATCCTGGAGGGCCTGTGTCCTGCAGAGTTTAGCTCCAACTTGCCTCAACACACCTGCCTGGAAGTTTCAAGTATACCTAGTAAGACCTTGATTAGCTGCTTCAGGTGTGTTTGATTAGGGTTGGAGCTAAACTCTGCAGGGACACCGGCCCTCTAGGACCGAACTTGGTGACCCCTGGTTTAGTATTTTGTTGTACAACGTAAATTGCACACACTCACACCCTAAATGTTATTATGTAGTTACTTATTAAACATATGAAGAGTTTATTTGCAAAAACAGATAACTCTGTTTTTTTTAAGTTTCAAAAATCATGTTTTTTATTATGTTATCATTTTCATGTTATCACAAATTAGTTTTCCAGGTCTTGACGTCACAGCTGCCGAACTCTATTTTGCAGCCCTACAAACAGGCACAGCACACATGGAGCTCTTTAAAAAAATTACATTACATAAAATTAATAAATAAATACCACAGTTTTTATCAGAAAAAAATAGACCCCCCCCCCCAAATGTGCAGCCCTAGTCTCATCTCTCCTGTCCTCTTATCTTGTCTAGTCTCTTCTCCTCTCATGTCTCGTCTTGTCTAGTCTCTTCTCATCTTCATTTTGCTCTTGTCTTGGATCTCATCTCATGCTGAAAGGCCAGAGGGAGCTCTTGTTGTAGAAGGCAACAGTCATTAATGACGTCTTACAGGCACAGACTCAGAGAGTGTGTGTGAGGGATGGAGCGGCCCCAAAGCCTAGTGTTGTTTTTAAGTGTGCAGTGCTAAAAGGTTGGCAACCTTACACCACTAACAATGAGACTGCTGTATGTTTAGCTCTAACATTCCTAATAGACTGACTGATAAAACATGTGCTTGAAGCATGGTGTTATTTTCCCTTAGTGCTAGTTTGGTAAATTTCCCCATTTCCTTGTTAATCTATAAAACATAGAAAGTAGCTACCATTAACACATTATTTAACAATGTAAAAGCTGTAGCTAATCATCAACCATTCAGAAAGCAAGACACTTACACAAGGGAGATGTTTACAGAGAATTGTTTCTGTATTCACATTATTCACTTAGAAAGCATCCCTCTAAAGACTGTTTTTGTCAATAAAATCAGTCTTTCCTAAAACAAATCCATATTCTTTTCCCAAAACAGCCTGTTTGTGGCCAAACCTGTCTTTCTAGGTAAGAGCATCCATGTGTCAGTCTAACTCTGCAGAGTTTTTATAGGGTGGAGGCTCAGATGTTGAGCGGACCAAGAAGAAGCGGCGCGGGGATCGTTATTCTGTTCAGACCTCGCTGATTGTAGCGGCCCTGAAGAAACTGCTCCCCATCGGCCTCAACATGTGCTCCCCTGCAGACCAAGAGCTCATAAACATGGCCAAGATCCGCTACTCTCTGGTATTTAGCCACATGTTTAGCCATATAGTTTGATTAGGATGGTTGATTTACTGCCAAACAACACAACAAAAACTCTTGTTCAAAAGTTTGGGGTCAGTAAGTTTTTTTTCACGTTTTTGAAACAATGCAACAAGGCTGCATTTACCAAAAATACAGTAAAACTGTAATATTGTGTAATATTATTACAATTTAACATAACTGTTTTCTATCTTAATATATTTAAAATAGTAATTCATTCCTGTGATGGCAAATCAGAATTTTCAGCAGTTATTACTCCAGTCTTCAGTGTCACAAGATCCTTCAGAATTTGTTCTAATATGCTGATTTGATGCTCAAGAAACATTTATTATTAATGTTGAAAACAGTTGTGCTGCTTAATATATTTTGTGGAAATCATAATTTATTTTGAAGATCCTTTGGTGAATATTTTTTTTAAAAAGAACAGCATTTATTTGAAATCGAATTTTGTATAATTATAAATATCTTTACTGTCACTTTTGATCAATTGAATGCATCTTTGCTAAATAAAAAATGAATATGAAAAAATAAATAAAAGTATTTCTTTAAAAAAAACAATCTTACCCCAAACCTTTGACAGATAGTGTGCACTGTGTAGTATCAATTTTGTTGGCTCTTTGGTGATTTGAATGTTACAGAAAGACACAGACGAAGAAGTGAGGGAGTTTCTGCAGAATAACCTGCATCAACAGGGAAAGGTAAGTACAGACACAGCCAAGTGAAGAAAACATCTTAAGTACAGTATAAGTGTCTGTGTGTACACATCTCTGTCTGTCTGTAGGTTGAGGACCCAGCTATGCGCTGGCAGATGGCTCTGTATAAGGAGACCTCAGGTAAAGCTGAAGACGCTGATGCACCGGAGAAGGTTGTGAAGAGAGTTCAGGAAGTTTCGGCTGTTCTCTTCCACATTGAGTTGGTGAGGCCTGTTTCCACATATACAAGTTACACGCTTATTTTCCTCAATGTTAAGCCATTTCTTCTTATTCTTCTTCTTTGTCTTCCTTCAGACTGAGCGTCCATACAAGTCCAAGAAGATGGTATGGCATAAGCTTCTGTCCAAACAGCGTCGCAGGGCAGTAGTGGCCTGCTTCAGAATGACACCGCTGTACAACATCCCCAGGTAAGACACATATAACTAGAGCCCGACCGATATATCTTTTTGCCGATGAGCCTGTCGCAGATATATCGGTATCGGCGAATATGCCGCCGATATGAACTTTTTTTTTTTCACAGAACATAGACCTTTTTCCTGAGTAAACGATGCACCGCCATTACGCAGATGAAATGCTTTTAAATGGCGCACTCCATTGTTTGCTACTGGCGACCCAGGTCAGTGTAGTGTAGAGATGCGCGGATGAGCTCAAACTTCACGTGAGTCCGTTGCTTCAAATTATTCGTCCGATACCCACCCGCACCTATATTTGATCCTCACATTACAGTGATTCTAATTCTTAGTTTAGCATGATTATATGATGAATAGATGGTTCATTTTTAACAGCAGACGTTAGAGTTGATCTGCGCATCACTGCACGTGTTTGTGGCCACCGGAGCTGATAACGGCAGTCAGTGCTTGTGTTTATATCAGCCGTGCCGTGTCCCAGAACTCATGCTTATCACATCGTGATATCACTCATGCTTACACAGCATAGTTTGACAGTAACGTTGCAGATTGAAAAGTTAGTATCTTTCTGCAGTCCAATAGACGGCAGTACGGTGGTGGCTTGAGTCTGTTGAATGGTGATTTAACGCTACGTTGTCACCTAGTTGGTGAGATGCAATGCTATAAATTAAATAAACATTGTCCCCGTCTTTTACTCTCACAATGAGCTTATTTCGTTTGCTCATTAGTAGGGTCTATGATTTCCTCAACCTCGATGCAGAAAACATGGACGGAAGCGCGGATCCAGTCATAAAAGCGAAATTTACTGTATAACGCGGAATTTCACGTAATCTGTCATATGTGTGATGAATAAATAAAGAACAGGTCAGTACACTTAAATCAAATCGTGATTTAGTGTCTGTGAATATTAAACTGCAAAAATACTAGGTTATTTAAATACGAATCCTCATGTTCATTTGATTACCAGAAAATACACAACACAGAATTTGTGAGAAAAAAATATATATTATTCATTATTATTATTAATTTTAGATGTTTACATTTGGAAAAGCTGTGCTTCCTGCACAAACCTGCCCCTGTTGGACTGGCAGTAGTTTGTGGCCTACAGTTACCTTGCTTATTTTCTTAATTCAAGTTATTAAGAATATATATATATATATATATATATATATTGTTCTATTTGTGTTTTAAAGTTATTTATAATAAGTGATGTGAAGTGTACTGTTAAGTGCACTGGTGTCAGGCTTATTTTGGATAATTAAGTTTATTGTTAAATTGTTAAATACCCTCCCTGCCTCCATTACATATTTTTGTCACATCATTATAAGTGCTTGATCACCACATTTGAGTTATCATTGCTAAAAATGTGTTTATGTAGCCTATATATTCTGTTTATATATATACTGTATTCTATATACAGTACCAGTCAAAAGTTTGGACACACGAATGGGAAGTGTGTCCAAACTTTTGACTGCTACTGTCCTATAATATACACATAAAGAATATCGGCCGATATATCGAATATCAGCCTTTTTTTACTCCCTAATATCGGTATCGGCATCTGCCTCAAAAAATCGGTCGGGCTCTACATATAACCTTACTTTAATGCTGTCCAGGAGTATAGTGGGATGCACTAACTTATTTTTTCCTTTTATTTAAGGCACCGGGCATCTAACATGTTCCTTAATGGTTACAAGCGCAATTGGATTGAAAAGGAGGGCTACTCTTTTGAAGACAAGATGATCGATGACTTATCTGTAAGTCTGTATATCCATTTACACTCCCTGAGTACACCCTCTTGAGTGCAGTTTATTCATAGTGTTGTTTTTTACAGAAAGCAATGGAGCAGGAAGAAGAAGAAGAGGAAGAAACCGAATCAAAACCAGACCCCCTTCATCAGCTCATCCTTCACTTCAGCCGCACCGCTCTCACCGAGAAAACGTAAGCAAATCGCTCTGTGGTTTAGTGAACGGGATTTCCTGACAGGATTTCTTCTTACGTAAAGTCACAATGATCTATATAGCACTTTTTATAATACACAGAAATAAACAGGAAAATAACAGTGTTTCAAAACTGATCAATTATGAAATTACTTTAATTTCAGATGAAAGCAGCTCTACTGAAGACAGTTGCAAATATTCCATTCAAATTAGTTCAAAGTTGATTCAGTTTAGTTTTTATTACAGTGTTGCAACGTTCGTCAATTATGAAAGAAATTCAATTCAGCTAATAATGGCTCCACATTGTCATTATTCAATTCAAGTTATTTCAATGTTGAACTAAGAGCTGAAATTAGTTCAAAAACAGTGTTAATGTTGCTAAGTTAATCAAATATTAAATTCAATTCAGCTGTAAAGCAGCTCTACAGAAGGCAATAGTATTAATATTCACACCGTAATAGAAGTAAATTGCCGCAAAATTACCGAAACGACTTTACCAGTAAATACAAAAATACGCTGTTCGCACAGGCAAGGACGTTTCATACTTTTACCAGTAAATTGCCATTCACACATCAATTTCAAAATACAGGTAAATTATGTGACATCATTACTGGAAATGACCTCTAAACAGCTGCGCCCCTGGTGTTGTGTTTGTTAACATGGAGGGGTATACGCAGTCAGTTTTTGTTGATGTTTTCATTTTTGTGTCAAATGTTCACATTCATGCAGCTGCTTTTGGCCCAGAGACATCGCATTAGATGACTTCAAACTGAACTACACAGAGCAGAGTAAATGCGTTATCTGCATCAGAATGTTATGATAGGCCCAGAGTAGACGTCTTACATCAGCACTTTCTGAATTCATAGCCTACATGCTCATACCGGTAATCTTGTTCTGCGTTCACACAGAGCACATTACCGGTAATTTACTGGTAATGTTACAACTTGTCATACTGGTAAATACGTTCCGGCATTCGTTCTGTATTTTTTAATTGCAAAAGATCCTGTTCACTAGGAGTGTAATGGTTCACAAAATTCACGGTTCGGTTCGATACGACACAGTGGTGTCACTGTTCGGTACGTTCGGTACGGGGGTATATTGGTTACGTCGCAATGTTGGAAATATTTCTAAGGCGAGCCAATGGATATCACACACAAGCAACGTGCAAACTCAAGAGTTATGCCGGTGAATGTCTTAATTTCAGTCAATTCACTATATGCAGAAAGTGAAAGTAAAAACGGAATGACAGAGTAATGACAGAGCTTTCGGCATCTGACGCCGCATATTCTCTCAGAGATGACGAGAGACCAATCTACTTCAACATTATAACGGTATATAGCTAACTGTTTTCAAAGGTTGTTTTTAAAAGTCAGTGCTTGAAATAGGCTAAAGATTTTTATTTCAATGATTTTTATTGATGATTGCAGTGTTAATATTTTAATTATAGGCCTATAATTCATTGTATAATAGACCTGTTTTATACCTTTTAAATACCTTCTCTTTTTTTTAAAAACAATTTAATTGAGGAGTAGTCAAAATAGCCTAATCTTTTGTATCCTCGCAGCACGTCAGTTATTTGGTAATTATTGCGGGGCAAATTAATTGTAATTTTAGTTTAATAATAAAAGTAAATTCATAATAATAGGCCTAATAAAAATAAGAATGTAACAGGCCTACAATAATTGGAAATGCCAAATATCTTAATATTGCCAACAATTGATGTTTTTGACAATATATCTGGCTATCGTCGATACAAGATCATGCCTTTCGACTCACCCCAGCAAGGGGAGGTTATTGCGGGGCAGACAGCACGTTGCCTGTTACTTTGTTTGGACTGCGGGCACTGAGAACATTAAATTTCACACACTTTAAGCTCTTTTATTTTCCAAATGTAATAGGACTAGTCCAACGAATCGAATCGTTCGGTTTGTAATGCGTACCGAACGGTTCAATACGAATACGTGTATCGTTACACCCCTACTGTTCACACATGATCTCTTAATGGTAATTTACCAGAAAAAGACTGTATGTGTGAAAGGGGCTAATGTTGCAAAGTTCATTAATTTTGACATCATAATCCAGCTCAATTCATTAAAAAAAAAAACTTTTTTGATCTTATCCGATAGTGTCAATGCAGCCAAACTAATCATACTTCTGACATTTGTTTCATCCTCACTGCAGTAAACTTGAAGTGGATCATCTATATATGTCATACGCTGATATTATGGCAAAAGTAAGTCATAAATCTAACTTTAAGACTTTTATGCCTTTGTTTATAGATGTAATGTGAGCTGACCTTACATATCTCTCTGTTCAGAGCTGCCACATTGGTGAGGAGGACGAAGAGGGAGAGGAGGGGGGCGAGGAGCCATCCTTTGAGGTGCGACAGACAGAGATGGTATGGGGGGGCCTGGGGCTGGGGCCATGGGAGTCAGCGGAGCCAGCAGCTACAGCTACAGCTCCTGCCACGCACTGAGTGAACACGTCCAGAACCACTGCACCCCGCACACTCGATGTCTCTCACTGTGCCTCTCATCCTTTCAGCTCTTCTCTGTCTCTCTTTCTCTTTTCTCTTTATACCTGTTGTGGACTGATCTGTGCACTCCTTTGCTGGATTCTGAGTCTGTCTCTTTAACAGTTTATCTTTGTGTTTATTGCATGACTTGAGCGAGTGCAGAGAGATGGCTGCACACAAAACAGATGAAACAAAAAACAAAACAAAGAAACAGAACAAGACATGCTGAACACATCACAGTTTTGACCAATTTGGCTTCATTTGTAGACCGGCAACAATAAACAGGAAGCTAATAGAGGTGTGAATAGTTTTTCTAGCACTTTCTACCCAGCTGGGAGGCCAATAATGAAAAATTTTAGCAAAATAGGCTGCCTCAGCCCTCAAAACAGCATTGTTGTTCTCTCAGGCTATTTAGATTAGTGTATTATTAGTGCTGTTGATAATTTCTGGAGTGTGTGTTTGTGTGTGAGATTTAAGTACGCACTCATACACACACTCACCAAACACCTTAACTGGTCTCCTAATACATAACCAGTCCCACCTCTCCAGAACCCTTTCTTCTCTGTGTTTGTAGGCAGTCACCTGTAGTTTTCCATTCTGTCTGCATCTTTTGTATCTCACAGTTTTACTGACCTACTAACCCTAAGGAATTTTTGACTTTTTGTCCTTGCTGATATGATTTAAATTCAGAAGATATATCTTCACCTTCTTACCTGGCCAAAAAGATTCAGGTTGTGGGAGCATCAGTTGCTCCATTCCATGACCTTGTGAGCTGATAACCTACACAGCATTTTAAAGAGATAGTTCACCCAAAAAATGAAATTTACCGCTTCATTTACTCACCCTCAAGCCATCTTAAGTGTATATGACTTTCTTCTTTCAGATGACTCCAATCGGAGTTATATTAAAAAATGTCCTGGCTCTTCCAAGCTTTATAATGACAGTGAATGGGTGTTGATATTCAATAGTCTAATAGAAGTCCATTAAAGTGTAACCATCCATCATAAAAAGTACTCCACACGACTCCGGGGGTAAATAAATCCCCCCTGAAGTGAATGCATTTTTGTAAGAAAAATATCCATATTTAAAACTTTATAAACCATATTCTCTAGGTTCTGCTAACTGTCGTACGAGACATGCTTGCTTTTTTTCTAAAAATCATGTTTTTTGTACGATGCTCATCGTATGAATTTATCTAAAATCGCCGCCTCAAAAAATAGTTACACTTTCCCTTTAGAATGGGTTGGAAATGCTTCAACCATAAAATGTCGTTTTTAGAATATTTTCAGTATGTTTAATAATTATTATTACTGACTATAATTTGAAAATAAACATAACAAGACTTACGCCAGCGCAAACCGTCTTTTGGCATTAAAATATGCGCAGTGAAGAATTAGCCCTGAAAAGGTGTGGACAGTTATTTTTGCAGCTGACATTATTGAATTTGCATTTCTAGGAGTTTCCCTTTCAGACGGAAAATAAAAATTAAAATGAATCACGCAACGATATTTACCAACGTTTGCGCTTGTCAAATTACTGGTATTTTCGCCATTATTTAATGCCCCAAAAAAGCATGTCTTTAAGCAGGTGATAATTTGCGCTACTCTTGGTAGATTGCGCTGGTCATTATGGAAATGATCTGTCTGCGTCTGTGTTCTTTAATGTGCGCATTCTTAGTAAATCACCCGCAGAATTTTCCCTCCCATCGGCGCTTTTATGGAATTGCGCTCTAACGCTAATTTGCTCTGTTTAGTAAATCTGGCCCAGATCTAATATCTATTGATTACTCAAATTACACAGATTGATTTTGGCCTTAATAGTATTGTAACAGAAAGTAGAATAAATGTCTGGGTTGTCATCTAGCAATCATGATAATTGCGACATGGCATGAACGCTGCATAATTGTAATAGGAGTATTATAGAATATGTGTGTGTTGGTGGTGAAGGTTTTATGAAGGCTGACAGAATTTTCTGGATTTAGATCAGGCCTGTATGTGAGGACCTTGTGTGTCTCCATGTCTTTGTTTTGAATTGGAACAAGTCTTTTTCTCTGTACTCACCAAAGACTACAGTAAAAGCCTGCACAGACACACACAAACTCATTCAGAGCATCACATAACAGAAAGGACACACAACATATTTCCATCTGAAACAACAGGTAAAAAAATGCACAATTAATTAATTACAACGATTATCAATACAGTATTAAGTCACACATTTTGTAGGACACGGCCTGGCTCTCAGGGCAGGGTGGGAGTGGGTGGGGCTTCATGCTGGGGTTGGGACGCTTGGGTGCTTTTAGGGGTGGGTTCAGCTTAAAAATCAGCCCGCTTGATGCATTGTATGTACTTGTATAATCCTTTTTGTCAACAGGGTATTATCACCACCAAATTTCAAATGGGTCACTTCAATAAATGTTCAACTCTACAGAGAACAATTTCTTCCATTTATTGTGAGATATATTATTGTTGTGAATATGCTGTAACAATATGCTACATACAATGCAATATGCTAAGTAGCCTCTAAAACATTGAAAATGAATAACAGTCTCAGACAAGAATTCACAATATAATAACTTCTAAGAAGTAGCCAATACTGCTGTATACTCAAATGCATTTAGTTTTGGTTTTCACTAGTGCAGTTTTAACATAAAAATAAATATTTTATACACTACCGTTCAAAAGTACTTTTATTCAGCTATTTTATCCATGTTAAATTGATCAAACATTTAAAGTATTAAGAAGATTTGTACAGTATTTTAATCCAAATGCTGTTCTTTTGAACTTTCTATTCATCATAGAATCCTGGAAGAAAAAAAATCACAGTTTCCGCAAAATATTGAGCAGCATAACTTTACTTTTATTTATAAATTGAAAATACCTTTTTTTATGTCATACTTTGCTGCCATAAGCTGATTTAGCAGTGGTGGTGTGAGGGTTTGTAAGAAAGTACAGCACCCAGCTGTATAATGCAGTTAAAACCGAGGGAAGAGCCAGTAGTATCATACAAATGTGCCCCACTGTTCATGGAGAGCAGGTCTGCTTGCTGTAGTCTAACGTTTGTGCCAGTCAGCAAACGTGAACGGCTCAAATAACGGACACATGACTAATAGCACTTGTGGTTTGGATGAGAAAGAGTGTGTAAGCTGTGTGTATGTAGATGAATGAAGAAAACAAGCATAAGCGCTAATTAAGAAGTAAAAACTGGTATAAAAATAGTGAGTTCACCACATTTTCATTAATAATTTTAATACAAGAACAAAAAATAGTTTTTTTTTCAAAAATAGCTTTTTTAAACTTTACAAGATATAACTTTTTTTAAACTTTACTAGATGACATTTTAATCATCCTTCTTGTCATATATAACATCTAATTTCTATAAAAATAGTGTAATGCTTTGTGTGTGTGTGTGTGTGTATGTTGGATGGTCGTGGGGCAGGGGTATTTAAAGCCGGCCATCATTATGACTGGACTGTTTGTTTTCATCTAATAGGAGAAGGAGATGGAAAAGCAGAGGCTTCTGTACCAGCAGTCCCGTCTACATGACCGCGGAGCGGCTGAAATGGTTCTGCAGATGATCAGTGCTTGCAAAGGTGCACACAAAATCACTTACAACACATGCATTTGGACTATCTATGACAAAAACATGTCATGAAAACTTTAGATGGCACAGATGGGTCGTTAACACAAATTGATGATATTCACAGCGTTAAACTACTTGGCACAAGCTGATTGGTTCATGTTATATACATAGCCAATGAGCTTAGTGCTTTACATTTAGATGGCTGGTTAGCATTCACAAGAGCAGTTCGCAGTGTGCTTTCAGAGTTCCTTTGAAACCCTTCACCTTCCTCAGCTCCACCTGTATAGATTTGCTACGGGTTATTATATATGTTATTTTTGCAGCAGCAGTATGTCTTAAATACTCACAGCACTGTATCAGCGTATGGATTGGCAGTAGTAAGTTCCTGTACTTGCTTTGCAGCAGCAGCAGCAATAATCTACAACAACAGCAATAACCAGCAGCAGCAACGTAGTACATCTATTCCACCAAATACATTAACATTGTCATATACATTACCATGCTAAAATCTTCTTAGTTGTCATGATATAACTATTTTTAGTATTTTTAGTAACTATTCTATTTCAAATAAATGCTGTTCTTTTGAATTTTCTATACATCAAAGAATCCTGACAAAAAAAAATCAGATTCCACAAAAATATGAAGCAGCACAACTGTTTTAAACAACATAATAATAATAAGTATTTCTCACATACCAAATCAGCACATTAGGATGGTTTCTTAATGATCATGTGACACTGAAGACTGGAGTAATGGATTCAGCTTTGCCTTCATGGGAATAAATTACATTTGAAAATATATTAAAATAAAACACTTATTTTAAATTGTAATAATATTTAGCAATATTAGTGGTTTTACTATAGTTTCGATCAAATAAATGCAGCCTTGGTGAGCACAAGGGACTTTTTAAAAAAAAAAAAAATCTTATTGGTCCCAAACTTTTGAACTGTAGTGTAGATCTTTCTAGAAAATGCCCTTACCAGTTTGACTAACAATCACACAAGCTTTGGTCTCTTGTAATGTTTTGTTTTAGGAGAGACGGGAGCCATGGTGTCCTCTACTCTCAAACTTGGCATCTCCATCCTCAATGGTGGCAACAGTGATGTTCAGCAGGTCAGCTGACAGTACTCTCTCTATTAGTACAAGTAATATACCTGTGTAATTTCTTAAATGAAGTTACCATGCTAAGTTTAACAGATGAACTCAATGCAACATTAACAAAACTGTCTTGATGTCTTGTGACAGAGGATGTTGGACTACCTGAAAGACAAGAAAGATGTGGGCTTCTTCCTCAGCCTACAGGCTCTCATGCAAACCTGCAGGTACATGGCCTTCACTTTCTTTTATTTTATTGTTAACTTTAAAATTATAAGCATTATTTCTTTGATAATTATGTTGAACTATAGCAATATTTGCAACAAAAAGTGTCTGCTGCAGTGCTGACTATAGGTATTTGGCAGACTGTAGATGTATGATATATATACGGTGTTTTGTTTGTTGACAGTGTTCTGGACCTGAATGCATTTGAGAGACAGAATAAGGCTGAGGGTCTTGGAATGGTGTCAGAGGAGGGCTCAAGTGAGTCTAACTACACTGAGAACATCACATAGATTTTCATCCTCCGATCTCTCACCTTTTTAGTGATTAAAGTTATCCTTGAGTTTAGGACCTACAGTGGGGGAAAAACATATTTGATCCCCTGCTGATTTTGTACGTTTGCCCACTGACAAAGAAATGATCAGTCTATAATTTTAATGGTAGGTTTATTTTAACAGTAATAGACAGAATAACAACTAAAAAATCCAGAAAAACACATTTCAAAAAAGTTATAAATTGATTTGCATTTTAATGAGTGAAATAAGGCAAGGCAAGGCAAGTTTATTTATATAGCACATTTCATACACAGTGGTAATTCAAAGTGCTTTACATAAAAGAAAGTGAAATAGTCATTCACAGCAATAAAAACAAGGAATTAAAAATAATAAAAACAAGGAATTTTAAAAAGTTATAGAAATTGATTTAAAATGAAATTTAAAACAGTTAAATAGAATATGATTATACATAAAATACAGTGCAGTCAGTTCAGATGTAGCACAGTGTTCATTCAACAAATGCACAGCTAAACAGATGAGTTTTCAGTCTGGATTTAAATGTGCCTAATGTTTTAGCACATCTGATCTCTTCTGGAAGCTGGTTCCAACTGCGGGCGGCATAATAGCTAAAAGCGGACTCCCCTTGTTTTGTGTGAACCCTTGGTATTTCTAACTGACTCGAGCCTAATGACCTGAGTGGTCTGTTAGGTTTATATTCAGTGAGCATATCTGCAATGTATTTAGGTCCTAGGCCATTGAGTGACTTATAAACGAGTAAAAGTACTTTAAAATCAATCCTAAATATAACTGGAAGCCAGTGTAAGGACCTGAGGACTGGTGTGATATGCTCAGATTTTCTGGTTCTAGTCAGAATCCTGGCAGCAGCGTTCTGGATGAGCTGCAGCTGTCTAATGGTCTTCTTTGGAAGGCCGGTGAGGAGACCATTACAATAATCCACCCTGCTGGTGATAAAGGCATGAACAAGTTTCTCCAAGTCGTGACTGGAAACAAAACATCTAATTCTAGCAATGTTTTTGAGATGATAGTATGCTGATTTAGTTACTGCTTTGACATGACTACTAAAACTAAGGTCTGTCTCCAGAATCACCCCAAGATTTCTGACTTGATTTTTAGTTGTTTGACCCCTAGAGTCAAGGTATGCATTCACCTTGAGAACTTCATCTTTGTTTCCAAATGCAATGACTTCAGTTTTCTCCTTGTTTAGCTGAAGAAAGTTGTTTTGGCACATCCAACTGTTAATTTCATCAATGCATTGGCAGAGGGAGTCAATGGGGCTATAGTCATTTGGAGATAAGGCCAGGTAGATCTGGGTATCATCAGCATAGCTGTGATAGGCAATTTGGTTTTTCCTCATTATCTGACTTAGTGGGAGCATATACAGGCTAAACAAGAGCGGTGCAAGAATTGAGCCTTGTGGGACTCCGCATGTCATGGACGTCCACTTAGACTTATGCTCTCCTATACTCACATAATAACTCACAAAATAAGTCTGATTTGATCCCTTCGCAAAACATGACTTAGTACTTGGTGGCAAAACCCTTGTTGGCAATCACAGAGGTCAGATGTTTCTTGTAGTTGGCCACCAGGGGGCGTATTACAGAAAGTTTCTTATCTTAGGTCTTAATTTAAGATATGATGTGTTAAATTAGGATTTTCCGCAAATTCGTATTACAGAAGCAAATCTTAACTTGATTTGGGATTCTTATCCTATCTTACAAAATAGTATCCTATCTCTAGTTAGGAAATCTTAAATGGCATAATCAAGCTCGACAATCCACTTTCAGGCCTGTTACCAAGCAACCGACACTGCTGATGAGGTAAACAAAATAATAGGAGCTACTTCACTTTGAAAATCACCTTTTGCAAAAAAAACATAAGGCATTAGTCACTTGCACTATGCTCTGTGACCCTTTTGTTGGTCTCTGTAATGCTGGTTGCAGTTCATGTGCTAACTGTAATATGTTGCGCAACAGTCTGTAATTACTTATAAGTGTTTTGTCATCAAAATACAACACGTCTTCAGGGTCCTCCAAGAGTCTTTCTACCATTAAACACCTTCGTTCTTCATTTTCAACTATTAATAAATGTAGTACCATTGTCGGACAGTACAGTTGTAAGCGTTTTTTCAGTTAGCTTTTGAAATAATTTTGAAGTTAGGACAGCTATGGGGTTGTCCTAAAGTTAAGACAGTTTTTAGGGCTTTTTGTCAAGTTAGGAGGTTTCTGTAATTCCCCTTTCCTATCTGTAGTTAAGATAGGATAATGCACTTCGGAAATGCTGTTCTGTAGTAGCTTTTGTCCTAAATGTGGTCCTAACTGAAATTACCATGGTTACCAAACAGATAAGATAAGATTTTAAAGTTAGGATCTTTCTGTAATACGCCCCCAGGTTTGCACACATCTCAGGAGGGATTTTGTCCCACTCCTCTTTGCAGATCCTCTCCATGTCATTAAAGGTAACTCGAACCTTCAGCTCCCTCCACATATTTTCTATGGGATTAAGGTCTGGAGACTGGCTAGGCCACTCCAGGACCTTAATGTGCTTCTTCTTGAGCCACTCCTTTGTTGTCTTGGCCATGTGTTTTGGGTCATTGTCATGCTGGAATACCCATCCACGACCCATTTACATGGCCCCGTCCATCGTCCCTTTGATGCGGTGCAGTTGTCCTGTCCCCTTAGCAGAAAAACACCCCCAAAGCATAATGTTTCCACTTCCATGTTTGATGGTGGGGATGGTGTTCTTGGAGTCATAGGCAGCATTCCTCCTCCTCCAAACACGGCAAGTTGAGTTGATGCCAAATAGCTCGATTTTGGTCTCATCTGACCACAACACTTTCACATGAAATTTCACTTCTCTGAATCATTGGCAAACTTCAGACGGGCCTGTACATGTGCTTTCTTGAGCAGGGCGACCTTGTGGGAGCTGCAGGATTTTAGTCCTTCACGGCGTAGTATGTTACCAATTGTTTTCTCGGTGACTATGGTCCCAGCTGCCTTGAGATCATTGACAAGATCCTGCCGTGTAGTTCTGGGCTGATTCCTCACCGTTCTCATGATCATTGAAACTCCACGAGGTGAGATCTTGCATGGAGCCCCAGTCTGAGGGAGATTGACAGTTATTTTGTGTTTCTTCCATTTGCGAATAATCGCACCAACTGTTGTCACCTTCTCACCAAGCTGCTTGGCGATGGTCTTGTAGCCCATTCCAGCCTTGTGTAGGTCTACAATCTTGTCCCTGACATCCTTGGACAGCTCTTTGGTCTTGGCCATGGTAGAGAGTTTGGAATCTGATTGATTGCTTCTGTGAACAGGTGTCCCTTTTAGAGAGTGCTCCTAATCTCAGCTCGTAACCTGTATAAAACACCTGGGAGACAGAAATCTTGCTGATTGATAGGGGATCAAATACTTTTTTCACTCATTAAAATGCAAATCAATTTCTAACTTTTTTGAAATGCGTTTTTCTGGATTTTTTTGTTTGTTGTTGTTGTTATTCTGTCTCTCACTGTTAAACCTACCATTAAAATTATAGACATATAATTTCTTTGTCAGTGGGCAAATGTACAAAATCAGCAGGGGATCAAATAATTTTTCCCCCACTGTATTCACACTATATCTGAATTTTCAGCATGAAAAATTCAAAACATTCACAACAGGATTTAAATGAGAACAGGAGTATGTACTCCGTGCTGATTCATCATGCTACTGTATGATGATCTGTTGGGTTTTTTTCATTCTTAGGCTAAGTCATTTTTTTTTTTTTTTGGTGTGTTATCGTATGAAAGCTGGTGTGAACAAACCTGAATCAGAAACTGCATAGGTTAAATTAAATGTCCTTGTTTTCATAAATACAATAAAATATTTTCACAATTATTGCTGATTATAGGTTGGTTTATTATATGCCCAAACTGCAAAAAAAAAAAAAAATATATATATAAATTTTAATTTCTTAATCAGTTTTTTGTCTTATTTCTAGTATAAATATCTATCTTACTTGAGAAGACAAATTCTATAGGATAATTAGACTTGTTTTTAGAAAATATATATTTTTGAAAGTCTATTTTCTTAGACCATTTGCATTTTTACTTGTCTGAAGCATAAATCTAACAAAATTTTAATGAAGTGCATGCTTAAAAAAGAATGTGCCATTGGTGTGAGAAAAATAAACTTAATTCAATATATATTTCTTGAAAACAAGTATTAATATTTCAGCTTTGCTTGTTTAGATATTTTTACTGCAAAACTACAAAAATATTGATTAAATACATAATTTTTTGCAGTTTTGTACTTTATCATTTGATTTGTTTTTGGTCCACAGGTGACATTTCCACTCTGTTTGTGTAAGAGTGTTTAATGTGCATTATCTTTGTTTCTTACAGAACCATCATAGTGTATCTGTTTGTATTAGTCTGTTATATTTCCCATGCCAGAAGCCTACAATCCTACAATGTCCAACTCACTGCCTCTCTCTCTTTCTCCCTACCACCATCACTCAATCCCCAACCTCCCCGTATATGCCATATGCCTCTCCTCTCCTTCTTTCCTCCTCCTTGTTTTTCAGACACCAAGCTAGAACGTGGTAAATAATCTTGTCTCTATATATTTATCGTCACTCCCTCTTTCCTTCTGTCCAATCTCCTCCTGTCTTCCTCCTTTTTTCTGCTCTTACATCGTGAATATCTCCTTTAGTTGGTGTGTAGTTTACCTGCATTTCATTTCGCGCTCAAGGGAACTTAAAAAAGAACTCTTCAGTCATTGCAAATGTTTGGGGGCAGCCAACTCCTTTACAATCCTTATAAAACAATATATGGATTCCACATTATGAAACTGTAATGCAATTCTTATGATTGAATTCTGTTTTCAGAGAAGTTTTATTATACAGCTTATCCTGTTATATGCAATGGCTTTAAAGTTTATTGGCACTTTGCCCTTGAGTGCTCCGTCACAGATCTACTGTAACTCAAGCATTCATTGACTGATTGAGAGGAAAGAAAGACATTTGTCCTTTCTTTTCTGATCAGTTTTCTCTGAGGAGATTACAGAGAACTGTGGTGACCAGTGTCACCAAAACCATGAAATGATTTGCAGATTCAGGAAACTTCCCAAGTCCTTTATCCCCTGAAATGAGCCATCTAACATTATTTGAACCATTCTTTCAAATAATGAGGTGCCATGTTTACTTCAGAAGAACAAACGTGTCTGACATGGCACAGTATACCATATAAATTATCTAGTGTTTAGTCTCTAGAGCATTTTTTATTCTTCATTAGTGGTCATCAGTAACATTAACAAAACCTATCTTCCATTTCATTCTTATAAAGTTTGCCCAGATTTGTTCTCCATAAATTGCTCTCCATAAAATTTTCCAAATCTTGTCTTACACCTCTTGTGCTTTGGACATGAATGATCGAGTTGTGAGTACCAAGTCAATTTGAGTAGAAGTGTGCTATTAGTTTATTAAAGGGGTCTTATGACGTTGCTAAAAATAACATTATTTGGTGTATTTGGTGTAATGCATTGTGTTTATGTGGGTTTTTTTTTTTGTGAATTTTCCACATACTGTACATTATTGTTGCTCCTCTATGCCCCACCTTTCTAAAATCTTTTGATTTTTACAAAGCTCATCGTTTTGAGAAGCAAGGTGCATGTGCTCTGATTGGCCAGCTATCCAGTGCGTTGTCATTGGCCGAATACCTCAAGCGTGTGATGGAAATGTTACGCCCCTTACTATAATGTGATGCCGTGTCCCGGCGCGATGACACAAAAAAAAAGAAACCCATTATAAACGAGGCATTTGTTGCATCCAGTGGGGACATAATTACTGGTTATAATGACTTATACTGTCTTTTTAAGTGCCACGTTGCATCGCGCCACACACTCTAATATTTGGGTTGAACTGTTCTGGAACAGTGTTGTAAACACAACTTAACCACTGATTTCTAGTTGTGTCCTCTTTTGGAAGCCCAAACAAAGTACTTTCACTTTTACATCAAAACACAGCATCTCCAGGACATGGCGCCAGCGAGAATAAAAATCACGCCCTCTTTCTTTGCGTAAACATTTGGACAGTGTTATGCAAATCTTCCCACACCGTGACGTAGCCATGTGGGGGCATGTTTAAATGAGCCGTTTTAGGGGGGCGTGGACAAGTCTTAACTTTTATAAAGAATATCTCTTTGGGTTTGAGACTTTAGTCTTTGAAACTTTAGGGATCTTATCTATGCACGAACAGCTTGTAACACTCCAAAGAGAAAGGAAAACTTGAAATCGCATCATATGACCCCTTTAAGTAGGTTTACAGTCCTTTTTGGCCTGGTGGACGTTAAAACAATTGTAAACCCAGTCACCCAGAATACCATAGCAACTGTCTTGCAACACCCTAAGAACCCTCAAGGGGCCAGATTCATGAAAAACTGTAATAAAATAATTTTTAAACTGCTATTTTCTTCTTATTTCTAACTTAGGAATGCAGTATTTTTTATATTGATTTATTAAGAATGTTTTGAAGACTGTGGTGAATTTAAATTACTGAAAAAAGCTCTTACAAATCACAGTAAATTACCTCTTAAAGTCCTCTAACTTTGTCTTAAATCCCCCAAGGTAAGATGTTTATTTTGGGGGGTTGTTTAAAATACTAAATATTACACTTACAATTACTAGTGATGTGCATGAGTACTCAGAAGTGACACAAATGATTGAGAAATTAAACAATTATGTACTTGTGAAAACAAGGAAAATAGGGACCTTGTTTTTAGTTTTTACAATTACAACAAAGTTTTGCCAGTGTTCAGCAAATATGAGAGTGCCCATACACAGGATGCATTCACGCTAGAGAGTACAAGAAAGACAGAGCGCTCAGACAGCTAATCTTGAAGCAAGCTCTTTACAAAATAATTATTTAAAACCATGACACAATAAAAAAAAGTGACAATGTGCTGAACCACGTCAAGCCAATTAGAATGAAAAAAGTGTGCACTTATGACTATTGTGCTTATCTGCAGGCAGCACAAAATGACCACTTTTGAGTAGTTGAACAGCGAGTCTTGGGCAAGAAGCGCCATACTGCCGTTATTGTACGGAAAAAAAAATCTTATGATATTTGTTCAAGAATTGCTATTCGGAACATTTTTCTTATATCTTAAGAAGACTTTTGTGAATTTGGCCCCAGAACACTCAAGCAAATGCTTAGCAATGTTAAACCCCAATGGAGTGATCCAATTTTGAGAGCTTTATGGAGAGCATTTCAAAGTGAATATCTTGAAGACAAATTAATGGATGTAATTGAAAGTTTAAATTAACAGCTTGCTCATTTAACATTTATTCATACTTTATAGTTATATGATTTGACTTATAACCTACTAGCCAGTGCATCCTGGAACTAGATGGCCAAAATGTAATGCATGATTTCTATGACAAAACAATAGTATTTTATTAATTATAATTGAATTAAATGATACTGTAATTAACAATTCATTTGCATAAGTTAATTATTTGAATTGTGTTTTAATGACATAGCAGTGCACTCATAAAGATGTAACCAGTGTTTGTTTGTTTTTTTTTCTCTAATTTCTATTTTTGGGGGATTTGAAGTTTTGTGACACCTGTTTTAAAATGTTTTAATTGTTTCAATGTTTTTTTTTAGCTAACCTCGTTTCCAGATACTCACTCTCGGACTGATATATATTTGGCACTAAATCTGTGTGATGTGTATTGAATGTATTACTTCCCATTTCTTGACATCTTTGTATGTATATTATTCAGAAAATAGCTTAATTTTTATAAGATTATTCTTTTTATTTTCCACACAATGGTATTTTTTCATGTTGTTCTTATTAGTCTTAGGGTGAATCCCATTTCTCTGTCTTACCCCTTCGCCTTACCCCTTCCCCTTAGTTTTGCACGTTCATGTGAGAGTAAGGGCTGTCCCAATTCTCGTTTTATCGAGGGGTAGGGCTAAGGGGAAGTGGTAGATACCCCTTAAAACCAAGCATTTTCGCGAGCTTACTTGAAACCAAGGGGTACCCAGAACACACTGCGCAACCGGCAACAATGTCGGCCAGATCATCCAGAGAGTCCCATTTTCGGCTTAAATAATTGATTTAAAAATTACGACAGTCTTGTTTTGTGCTCTACACAGTCCTGTACATATATATTTGCAACCATGTTCTTAATTGAAACGTTTTAAAAAATCGCTAGTTTGCTACGCTAGCGTTACATTGCTGATTAGCACAACAATCGCAAAAACATCACTAATAAAACCCACGCGATCGACATACACACACTTGCAGACGGCATCTTGGAAGTTTGTGATCAACACTTGTCGCCTCTGGTGACGTAGCAGCCAGCTAGCGACGATGACGTAACCGTAACCAAGTGGTGTCTCATTTCATAGGGGTATGTTTTCACCCCTAGCGCTCACCACTCGGTTTCGAGGGACAAGGGCTAGGGGTAAGACGAAGGGGTAGGGGAAGGGGAAGGGGTAAGACAGAGAAATGGGATTCACCCTTACTCTTGTCAAATAGCGTCTTATTCCACCACATATATTTCTTAGCACATTACCTCTGGCTCATCTTTCCCCTCCACTTCTCTCCCACACCTCCAGGAGTGCAGTAGATCTGTTTTGCATGATTGTGTGTCTGTGTGCTGTTTTTTTGTTCAGGTCTTGTTTGAGAAGACCAAATCTCTTCTCCATTTGTGTCCTTCATGAAGATCTCACTGTGTAGTGTGTCATTTCAGTGTTGGTTGCGTTTATCCATGTTCCATGTCTGTTATATCCCTGTGTATTTCCGTACACGGTGGCGTTTTCTGTCAGTTAGTGTATAAATGTTATAAATGTCCCTTCAAAGTGGCTGTACTTTCAATGTGTGATCTATCGGAGTGTATGTGTGTGTCTACTAGTGTTGTCATTCTGGGAGAGGGGAGGGCTTTAGTCTGTGGATTCAATGTGGACGTCAGGTCTCTGCCTCCCCTTTCCACGTTTGCTGGTCTGCTCTGGTTCACTAACATGCTAATAGCTGGGCTGGAAGTGCTGTGAAGTGGTTATTCTCACAGAACACAGACACCCTAATCACCCTGAATAGTGAAGGGATAGTTCACCTAAAAATGAAAATTATGTCATTATTCACTCACTCTTGTGTCGTTCCAAACCCATATGCTGTTATTTTTTTTCTGTGAAACAAAATTGATAAATGTCAACTAGCATTAAAAAGTTTGGGGTCAGTAAAAAAAATATGCAGAGATTATTCAGAAATTATTCAAAAAGGGTGCATTAAATTGATCAAAAGTGACAGTAAAGGCATTTATAAAGTTACAAAAATATATATCTGTTTTAAATAAATGCTGTTCTTTTGAACTTTCTATTCTTGAAAAGTCCAGAAAAAATGCATTATGGTTTCCAGCACAATCATTTTCACCATTAATAGTATTAAGAAAAGTTTCTTGAGCGGCAAATCAGCATATTAGATTAATTCTAAAGGATCATGTGACACTGAATTAATTATGCTGAAAATTGTTGTATACATCACAGAAATATATTAAAACTCAAAACAGTTATGTTTAACTGTAATAGCATTTCACAATGGTACTGTTATACTCTATTTTAATCAAATAAATGTAGCATTGGTGAGCATAAGAGACTTCTTTTAAAAACCATTAAAAAATCTCACTAACCCCAAACTTTTGAATGGTTTTGAATGATGCTACATGCTGTAAAAAAACTCATATAAGTAATTCAAACCTATATACTAAAATCAATATTTTAGTATATCAATATACTATCTATTATATCAATATACTAAGTATAGTTCAAATCTATTAACATATTTACTGACATATCGCTTGAGACTTACTGATATAAAAATTCAAATTAAACTTTATTTGGAGTACTACTGTACTTGTGCACAATGCACATTTCTTGATATTAAGCCTAAAATGTGTTAGATGAGGATTTTATGATCTTTGAAAAATATCAGTCTTTAAATGCAAGATATTTAAAGTGTACCTGAAATATACTTGCAATAGTTCCACTTTAGTACAATCACATATACTTCAGCATATCTTTAGCTGGACTTCAGCACTATTTCCGCACAATTAAAGTGCATTAAGTACAAAATTAGTTTTTCCAGTTTAGTAGACTTTAGGTATACAAGTTTAGTGCACTAAAAGTACAATTGCAGGGTATTTTATTAAGTACATAATAAATATGATGATGTATTTGTAGTATACTTAGTATTTTTTGAACAAAATTCAAAACTTCCCTTCTGCCGGAACTCAGATTGCATGGAAAATAGCATATGGGTTTAAAATAACTCAAGGGAAGTAAACAATGACAGGAGTTTTATTTTTGGGTTAACTATCTCTTTAATATAAAAAATAAAAGAAAATTGTCTATTTGCATAAGAATGGTCTGGTCATATTCCTATCTAGAGATATTTTGTCACATTTTAGTTCACAAATTAACCATTTTAATCTTTGAAATTAATTGTAAAAACAATTTATGTCTATTAATTGACCACTTTATTTTGCATTTAGAGGTCTAGTGTAGTTCCCACTCTCATAGAGTAAAGCACTGTTCAGGAGTTCTTCTCACACATTCATGCTGTGTGTATGTGTGTGTCCCTGTTTAGAAGAGAAAGTGATGTCGGATGATGAATTCACTTGCGACATTTTCCGCTTCCTGCAGCTGCTCTGTGAAGGCCACAACAACGGTGAGCTTCCTGAGATGTAGACTAATGCTTCTGAATACTTCCACCACTTCTGTTTACTCGCTGTAGTGTTTGAAGAGAAAATCGTGAAATCATAAAAAGATGTTCCAAAAAACATCTCAGTTCAAATTGTGCCTTTTCCCCTTGCCTTTACATGTACATATACACTGTAACAATTTAACTTTTATTCACCAAGGACAGATTAAATTGATAAAAATTAACAGTAAAAACACTTTTAAAATGTAAAAATAATTAAAAAAAAATCACATTCAACTTTCTGTTCATCGAAGAATCCTGTAAAAAAAATTGTATCTTGGATTCCATGAAAATAAGAAATTACATTTTAATATTTTATTAAAAATTTAACAATATATCACAGTATTACTATTTTTTGCTGTATTTTTGATCAAATAAATGCAGCCTTGGTAAGCACAGTGGCTTCCTTCAAAAGCATAAAAAAATCCCAAGTTGGTAGTGAAATACCTAATTATTTAAAAGAACAGCTGGTTTTGCATTACCATCTTTCTCCAGATTTCCAGAACTATCTGCGCACACAGACAGGCAGCACAACTACGATCAACATCATCATCTGCACTGTTGACTATCTGCTCAGACTGCAGGTATAGCTTCATCTCGCCTGTCTTCCTCTGCATATACCAGCACCAAACGTATTTGGACACTTATGTGTGTTAATGTCATTGCATTTGAATGAATATTGTCCTCACTCTGTCTTCTTTTCTGTCTCAGGAGTCTATCAGTGACTTCTACTGGTATTACTCTGGGAAGGATATCATGGATGAACCAGGCAAGAGAAACTTTTCTAAGGCAATGACGGTTGCTAAACAGGTTTTCAACAGCCTGACAGAGTATATCCAGGTACTGACGTCACAGCTATATGCAGTTGAGCTCTTTCAAACTTGCAAATTTCCATCTTTAACATAGTTTTACCTGTTTTTTGTTTGTTTCTTCACCATAGGGGCCTTGCACTGGTAATCAGCAGTCTCTGGCTCACAGCAGATTGTGGGATGCAGTGGTGGGCTTCTTGCACGTGTTTGCACACATGATGATGAAGCTAGCTCAGGTAGGAACACACATGTTGAGCGCACCCCCCCCCCCCTAACGTGACTGATAAATCTTATTATATTGATCAATTTTATTGCACCTAGAAAACCCCGGATATTTCCTGGAAAGGTTCCGTCAACACTGAATCAGTATCATCTGTATGTTGGTTTATTTTGACATTAAAATACTTGTCATTGAGTTTTGCCTAATCTAAAATCAAAACATAATTTCACCAGCTTTACACAGAGGAAATCAGAGAAAGTATTGCTGCAAAAAATGTTTCTGAAAGTGTTTTTAAATCAGTTGAAAGCTTTTCTCAGATGTTCCAAATGTTTGAGTTGCATTGAGCTTATAACTTGTGCAACAGAATAGAAGTCAAATGCATGTCATACATGTACATACTTATATATTCTATATAAGTATGATCAGAGTAGACTAATGAAGAATATTTTCTCTGTTTTGGAGGTTGCATTTTTTTCTCAGTACTAATGTTTAGTTGTTACTATGCATAGTCTAATTAATTAATTTATTAAAATCTGTTTTATTTAATACTTTTTTAAGTTACTAATCCATTTACTAATTTGATGTTGACTGTGGTTATTAACTCCTTGAGTCAGTTTCTACCTGTTTATATAATAAATTATAGATTTATAAGAAACCTTATTGGAGTTACTGGAGTATTGGAGTATTAAAGGAGACTTGGGGCGACTTTTACTAAACAGGGCACATTAGCGTGAGAGCGCAATTCCAAAACATCGCTGATGGGTGTGGAAATTTCTGCGGGTGATTTACTAACAAATTCACAAATTAAAGAACACAGATGCAACATCTCATTTACATATCGACCAACACAATATACCAAGCGCAGCACAAGTTAGCATAGTCGCAAATAAAGGATAAAGAAATAAAGAAGCCACAGTACATTGAAAAGAACCAGAGGCCAAAAAAATGAAGGGTTGCAAGAAGTTTTGATAGACCTGGTATTGCGTGACTCCTCCTAGTTGAGAGTTCCAAGTCATCTTTTATTTCCTGAAACAAATTAAAAATAACATGGCTTGGCAAAATGATATGTTCAGATAATTTGTTCTTCTGGCATTCCAAATAAATTAGGAAAAAATCCTCTTCCTTCTACCATGCCCTCTCTGTTTTCTGCTGTCCCTCCTCCTAGCAACAACAATTGCAGCCATTTCAAGTACAAAAAAGTTTAAGACATGCTTTTTGGGGGCTTTAAATAATGGCGCAAATACCAGTAATTTGACGAGCGCAACCTTAGAAAATTGCGTTTCGTGATTCATTTTAATACTCTCCTCCCAAAAAAAATTGCGTCTAAAAAGGGAAACTCCTACAAATGCATATTCAATAAGGTCAGGTGCAAAAATAACTATACACACATTTTCAGTGCTAATTTATTACTGCGTGTCTTTTGTAAATCCTGACTACTATTTTAATGCCAAAAGACGGTTTGCGCTGGTGCAAGCTGTTAGTAAAACTGGCCCTTGGTTGTTATATTTCTTTAGAGTATCATATATTTTATGGCAAGCTTTTCTAAAATGTAATTAAGATTTTAATTGCGGTTTAAATAGAGTAGAATTTGTCTGATTGTGGTGTTTATCGGTTAATTGGTTGATCACTATTTCCAAACATGATTATAGTGGATTATCAAATGGATTGTATTTCACACTGTTATTATTCTATTATGTAAATGTTTAGTCCAGTATCGCCACTAATCCATGAATGTGGAACATGTTCACAGTGTGACGTGAATGTTGATGCTCTTGTAATCTTTAATCATGCGTTGTTTCTCTTAACCTTTCTGTTGTGTTGTTTGATTTTGTTCTGTGTGTTACACATCTGGTACCTGTGTACTGCATTTTTGTATTTCTTAAAATTGAGAATCTCTCCCACTCTCTCAGGCTTCAAAAATGTGAATATGGTTGATTTACTTGTCTCCAGTCTGTTGAAAGATCAGTGCCCACCTGTCGAAGTTGGTTCGTAAAAAAAACTACTTGACACGGTTGTGTTTTATATTATAGGTGAGGCCTACAAAAGGCCAACTTAACTGTAATGAGCTTATTTTTCAACTAGCCTTACTGAATTTGAATGCAAAACAGCTTTGCCCTGGTTGTCTGCATAATGAGCATAAGCGAGAGACTATAAAAAACAGACAAGCAAATAAAAAAAAATGCAATTAGTGAATGTATTTAAAAGGAATTGAGTGAATATAAGAGAGTGGGAGATACAAAATCAATACAAAATACAAAAAATGTATTAAAAATGTTGATGGGTAACATTTTTATTCTGATGTGTAACCCTGCCAGATGCACCCTGACCCTGGACTCCGAAATGGCGTAAGGATCTTTGTTTTTGCTTCCATCTTACGCTCTTGTGCACTGCTTTCTACACCGGTATACAGTACACAAAACGGTTTCTTCTTTGCTTCCTGTTTCCGTTGTATTGCTTATGTGTCGGCACGTTTTCTGCAAGTGTTTTCACTTGCATTTTTTGTCATGTACATTCCCTCTGTCCCCACTGTATCAGTATTGAATTTCTGAAAGCAGTCTTAACCTTGTTGGGTTTATTTTGATATACTGGAGCTGAGGGAGGTGTCGCTATGCCATGTTCCTGCTGTTGCTCACTTGTAGAGGAAATGAATTTCCCTCGACCTGCACTGTTACTCTTTTCAAATACAGACAAACATATGTTTTAAGAAAATCTGTGCAATACTGCGTAAATCTCACAAAACCTGTCAAGATCACATCTGGGTCACATTTCTAAAGTATGAAGTCATTTTATATACAGTATGTTTTATTTTCATTGCAGAGTGTGTATATGTGTATTTTTTTCAATTACAATTAGCCTAAACCAAATGGTATTCATTGTAACATTATATTATGAACCTATGAATATCAGAATCAGAATCAGAATCAGCTTTATTCGCCAAGTGTGTGCAAACACACGAGGAATTTGTTGTGGTTTTTAAGAAGCTCTTGGTACATACATACATACATAAACATACATATCTGGCATGAGAACAGAACATTTAAATGAGCCTTAATAATAATAATAATAATAATAATAATGTGTCTGAATCTGGAACAGAAGATTTATGTACAGATTTGTGCCTTATTTACTCTATATATACAGCTGTATAGAAAATTATGCATACATATTTACATAGTTCTAGAGAGAGTAAATAATTAGAGATGGGGGATGGAATTACAGGCAAGAATTAGGGTTAGAGAATTACAGAACACAGGTAATAATTCCTGTGTTAGTGGTTTAGGCTGGAGATGGCATAGGGGAAAAACTGTTTTTATGCCTAGATGTTCTAGTGCACAGAGATCTGTAGCGTCTGCCTGAAGGGAGAAGCGCAAACAGGTCGTGTCCAGGGTGAGAGGGGTCTGTGATGATGTTACCTGCCCGTTTCTTCACTCTGGGGTAGTACAAATCCTGAAGGCTGGGCAGGTGCACACCAATGATCCTTTCTGCTGTCCTAACAGTCCGCTGCAGTCTTCTTATATCTGATTTGCTGGCTGACCCAAACCATACAGTTATAGAAGAGCACAGAACCGACTCAATAACAGCAGAGTAAAACTGTGTCATGTGCGCCTGTGGCAGGTTGAACTTTTTCAGTTGACGAAGAAAGGACATTCTCTGCTGGGCCTTTTTCACGATGGAGTCGATGTGAGTGTCCCACTTCAGGTCCTGAGAGATGGTGGTTCCCAGGAACCTGAATGACTCCACTGCATTCACAGAGTTGTTCATGATAGTGAGTGGGGGGAGAGCTGGGGGGTTTCTCCTGAAGTCCACGATCATCTCCACAGTTTTAAGCGTGTTGAGCTCCAGGTTGTTTAGACTGCACCAGACAGCCAGCTCCTTAACCTCCTGTCTGTAAGCAGACTCGTCACCATCCTGGATGAGGCCGATGAGTGTGGTATCGTCTGCAAACTTCAGGAGTTTGACAGAGGGGTCTTTAGAGGTGCAGTCGTTGGTGTAGAGGGAGAAGAGCAGTGGGGAGAGAACACAACCCTGAGGAGCTCCAGTGCTGATGGTGCAGGTGTTGGATGAGAATTTTCCCAGCCTCACAAGCTGCTGCCTGTCTGTCAGGAAGCTGGTGATCCACTGACTGTCAGTTTATTCTGAAGGGTGTCCGGGATGATGGTGTTGAAAGCGGAGCTGAAGTCCACAAACAGTATCCTTGCATAGGCCCCTGGTTTGTCTAGATGTTGGAGGATGTAGTGCAATCCCATGTTGACTGCATCATCCACAGACCTGTTTGCTCGGTAAGCAAACTGCAGGGGGTCCAGTAATGTCCTTCAGGTGAGCCAACATGAGCCTCTCAAATGACTTCATCACCACAGACGTTAAAGCAACAGGTCTGTAGTCATTAAGTCCTGTGATTTTTGGTTTCTTGGGTACAGGGATGATGGTTTGAAGCAGGAGGGGACTTCACACAGATCCAGTGATCTATTGAAGATCAATGTGAAGATGGATGATAGCTGAACAGCACAGGCTTTGAGGCAGGCTGGAGAGACACTGTCTGGGCCTTTGGCTTTCCTTATCTTCTGTCTCCTGAAGACTTTGCTTACATCTTCTTCACAGATCTTGATTACAGGCTGAGAAACCGTAGGGGGGAGGGAGGGGGAGGGTGTTGATGGCTGTGTTGTGGGATGGTCAGAGTGGGTGTGGGGTGTCAGACCAGGCTTTTGTTTTTGAAACCTACAGTAAAAACTGTTCAGGTCTTCAGTCAGTTGTTGATTGGCCTCAGTGCTGGGGGAGGGGTCTTGTAGCTGGTGATGGCTTTCAGGCCTTTCCACACTGATGTAGGGTCGTTGCTTGAAAGCTGTTTTTTTAGCTTTCCAGCGTAGTTCTTCTTTGCCACTCTTATCTCCCTATTCAGTGTGTATTTGGCCTGTTTGTACAAGGCTTTTTCCCCACTCCTGTAGGCGTCCTCTTTGGCCAGGCGAAGCTGTTTGAGTTTTGTACCGAACCAAGGTTTGTCGTTGTTAAATGTTAAATAAGTCCTGGTAGGTACACACATGTCCTCATGTGTTTGTGTCATGTAAATTTGTTTCTTTGAAGCAATATACCATTTCATTTTTTCTTGCTTTTGGTTTTGCAGTTTTGTGAGATTAATCTAATCTTTCTTAATGTGTATGTGCAGGCCTTTGTGCTCTTTTGTTGTTAAACATTTTAGTGTGTATACTGAGTTTGCAGGTGTGTGTGATATTGTTCTGTATGAAAGACTGTTTATGTGTCTGCCGGCATTCCTTCATATGCTAGTTTAGACCATTAGCTAGGCACATATAAAATGTGCTTGCAAAGAACCTAGTTATTTATTGTTAATAATAGGAATTACATATTATGCCACTTTTTGGCAATATTTTGTAGATACAAAGTCATAATATGATAGTCCTCATCTATGCCAGGAGCTGACATCTGCTTCTGGCTGTTTTATCTTCATACCCGTCTTTAAATGTCCCTGTGTTAGATGTTAGGTTACAGTATGTGATGCTATGTTTGTGTTTGTTTATAAACGCAAACCCAGGATCATTTCTGGAGTAGAACACATTCTGAGGTAAGCTGAGAGTAGGTGGAATTTGTCCCAATAGTTCCATCTCCCACATCACCCCCCCAAAATACAAGATTTTAGTTATGCCACTAAAATCAAATTTAGCCTGATCAGGATACTTGGTGTTCTCTGTAAATCTCTTTTCATGGTTTCATGCTACATATCATATTAAAAACTATGGAGTACCAGCAATATATGTGAACTGAAAGGTCCTTTTATGCTCTCTATCAGTGAGAGTTTGAGACATTTTTTGGATAACAATTTTTTTTTATTTTGTTTTGTGTCTGAATCTGGTTGTGTAAAACAGGACTCCAGTCAGATTGGTCTGTTGAAGGAGCTTCTGGATCTGCAGAAGGACATGGTGGTGATGCTTCTCTCTCTATTAGAGGGTAAGAAATATCTGTCCATCAAATTGAACTTTAATCTGTAAATCCATTTAAAGGATTTGTTAACTTCCAGAATAAAACTGTCCTGATAATTTACTCACCCCCATGTCATCCAAGATGTTCATGTCTTTCTTTCTTCAGATGAAAATAAATTAAGTAATGTTTTTGAGGAAAACATTCCAGGATTTTTCTCCATATAGTGGACATTGCAGTCGAGGAATACTCCCAGTCGAGGAATTAGGGTCTTATCTAGCGAAACTCATGGTAATTTAAAAATATATATATATATATATAATATATATACATTTTAACCACAAATGCTTGTCTTGTCACGTTGGAAAGGTCACGTGTGACGTAGGCAGAAGTACCGACCCAGTGTTTACAAAGCAAACGTGCAAAGAAAGTCTAACGTCCTTTACAAAAAAGGTAAAACAGACGATGTCCGATGATTTTGAAGTTGGAAGAGTAAATGAGATGGAGCTTTTTGCCTTACCCTACCTTTTTGAACCGAATTACACAGACGAAGAACTAACCGTGCGTGACCTTTCCAACGTGATTACGTAATGTGTGAAGTCATGGACGCACATCGCAGAGCTAGTGCAAGACAAGCATTTGTGGTTAAAAAGTATATACATTTGGGGGGATCATGTAGAGCCCTTTGAAGCTGCATTAAAACTGCAGTTTGGACCTTCAACCTGTTGGCCACCGTTGAAGTTCACTATATGGAGAAAAATCCTGGAATGTTTTTCTCAAAAATATCTTTGATGACATTAGGGTGAGTAAATTATCAGGAAATGTTTTATTCTGGAAGTGAATTAATCATTTAAGTCATGATCTATAACCATTTCTTCTTGTATTATTACAGGTAACATTGTGAATGGTACAATCGCTCGCCAGATGGTCGACATGCTGGTTGAGTCATCCAGCAACGTAGAGATGATTCTCAAGTTCTTCGACATGTTCCTCAAACTGAAGGACATTGTGGCATCGGATGCCTTCCGTGACTATGTGACAGACCCTCGTGGCCTTATCTCCAAGAAAGACTTCTCCAAGGCTATGGACAGTCAGAAGCAGTACACTCCATCAGAGATCCAGTTCCTGCTGTCTTGCTCTGAAGCCGATGAGAACGAGATGATCAATTTTGAGGAGTTTGCTGATCGCTTCCAAGAGCCAGCCAAAGACATCGGCTTCAACATTGCTGTGCTACTCACCAACCTGTCTGAGCATGTTCCTCATGACACTCGCTTGCAGAACTTTTTGGAGCAAGCTGATAGTGTGCTCAACTACTTCCGACCCTTCCTGGGCCGTATCGAGATCATGGGCGCTGGCAAGAGGATAGAACGTATCTACTTTGAAATCAGCGAGGCCAACCGCAACCAGTGGGAGATGCCTCAGGTCAGAGAGTCAAAGCGGCAGTTCATCTTTGATGTCGTCAATGAGGGTGCTGAGTCTGAGAAGATGGAGCTCTTTGTGAACTTCTGCGAGGACACCATCTTTGAGATGAACATTGCCTCGCAGATCTCAGAGCAGGAAGAGGAGGTGATCGAAGATGAGGATGAAGAAAATGAGGAGGAGAGCAGTGGTGGTGGAAATGGAGAGGGAGAAGAAGGTAATGGAGAAGCAGCACCACCTGAATCCAGCTCAGCCTTTGCAGACTTCATCACGAGCGTAATGAACTTCATTAGCCTCTTCACTTTCCGCAATCTCAGGCGACGTTACCGCAAATTCAGGAAAATGACCATAAAGGACATGATTATTGGTCTGGTCATGTTCCTCTATACTGTCCTCTTTGGCATCCTGCACTTCATCTACAGCGTCTGCAGAGGTTTCTTCATGCTCATCTGGAACACTCTCTTCGGAGGAGGTCTGGTGGAGGGAGCTAAGAAGATGACATTGACAGAGATTCTGACTAACATGCCTGACCCAACTCAAGATGAGGTGCACGATGACCTTCCACCTGAGCCAGGAGCAGTACAAGAATCAGGTGGAGCTGGTGAGGGAGAGGAGGGAACAGGAGGAGGAGAAGAGGAAGCAGAAGAAGGAGAAGAGGATGATGGTGGAAGACTTGGTTTTGGTCCTCACGGCGGTTTAGGAGATATGGGAGAAACTGAGCCAGAGGAACCGCCGACTCCAGAAGGCAGCCCACTCCTGAAGAGGAAGCTGGTGAGAAAAAGAGTTTTGCATTTGTAGTCTAAAGATGCAGTCACAGTTATCTTTGTTCTGTGAATTTTCACAGGCGAAATCCGGTCATTTTAGTAGGAATTAGTCAGGAATTGTGAGGGTAAAATATTTCCCCCAGTTTCCCAATGGTTATAAGTTGATCACGTGGATATCTGTGACTTCTGTGTGAGTGGTGCTTCATACGTACATCTTAACACTGTAGACAATAGACTGTGGACCTTTTTAACTTGTGAAATTTTGCCCGAATTGTACTAATGTGACCGCACATTAAGTGAACATCCAGCATGTGGATTGTTCCTCACCATGACTCCACATTGTTCTCCTTCTGTTTGTCAAATATAATGGTGTTTCTTGCTTTGTAGACTCATAATCTAAATCTCTTAGTCTACATATTCTTCTCCTGTGGGTATTTCAGGTGGTTGAAGGAGAGGGAGAAGCAGTAGAAGAGGAGAAAGTAGAGGAAGAAGCAGCCCCTGAACCTGAAAAAGCAGAGTAAGTAATGGGAATCAAATTATCAATGACTTTCATTGGTGAATGTTGTGAAGTCATATTCAGTACAATATAAACATTGTGCTGTTGTTGCTTTGACTTATCCTTCTGTCCATCATAGTGTTGAAAATGGAGAAAAGTCCGAGAAGGAGGCAGAACCTGAGCCAGAGGAAAAACCAGATGAAGAGCCAGAGGAGAAAAAAGCAAAGGCTAAAGCAAAGAAAGGCAAGAAGCAAGAGGAAGTGGGCTTTGAACTCTGGAATGAACTTGAAGTCCAAAGAAACAAATTCATGGTAATTACAGTTATTTATCTATATACATCTTTCACAGTCATGTAGAATGAATGTATATTGATTTACGTTTAATTCAATTATATTGTTACATTATATTATTAATATTTTTTTTTAATTAATTTTGATTCTGACTGCATCTAAAAGGTAAACCACTTTCTCTTCTAGAATTATCTGTCTCGCAATTTCTACAACCTGCGCTTCCTGGCTCTCTTCATCGCCTTTGCACTCAACTTCATTCTGCTCTTCTACAAGGTGACATGTGATAATAAAACAGGGCTTTTCAAACGGGCTCCCAAGCAAAAAAATAAATAAAATCAATTGAACCCCTGCAATAAAATACTTTACAGCCATGTGATTTGCTATAATTTGTTTCAAGAACAAATTTGCCTGAAAGTAGCTATTCCTCCCTAGGTATCTGACAGCCCACTTGGAGAAGAGGAGGAGTTTGAGGGTTCGGCTATGTTTGAGGGTTCTGGTGTATTTGAGGGCTCTGCTGTGTTTGAAGGCTCTGGTGTGTTTGAGGGCTCTGGGATCTTTGAGGGCTCTGCTGGAGAAGACGAAGGTTCTGGAATGGAGGAGAATGGAGAGGAAGATGAGGAAGAAGGGTTTGTCCACTTCTTCCTGGAGGAGAGCACTGGATATATGCAGCCCGCTTTGACCTTCTTTTCCATCTTACACACCATAATTTCCTTCCTATGTATCATTGGCTACAACTGTCTGAAGGTCAGGAGTTCACTGGATTCTGTTATCATTTACAAACTCTCATGTAATTTCAAAGCTGTATGACTTACTTTCTTCTGTGAAACGTGAAGAAATATTTAGTAGAGTGTCAATGCTGCTCTTTTCCAAACAATGTAAGCATTAAATGACCACTGAAAGGACCAAAAAGTACCATGAAGTGTCATAAATGTGGTCCATACAACTTGTACACTATACTCTATATTCTTCTGAAGCCTTCAGTCATGCATTGAGTAAATTATGACAGAAAGTCATTTTGGAGTGAAATATTTCTTTTCATTTGGTTAAGCTAGTGTGAGCTGCTAACCTTTTCGCATATGTCTAGGTTCCTTTGGTCATCTTTAAGAGAGAGAAGGAACTGGCCCGTAAACTGGAGTTTGATGGTCTGTACGTAACTGAACAACCAGAAGATGACGACATCAAGGGCCAATGGGACAGACTTGTTCTCAATACACCGTAATACTACTACATTATTATTATTATTTATAAATTTATAAGCAAGTATCCCTGTGAAGACTGTGTGATCTGTAATGGCATTCCCTTTTATTCTCCACTCAGGTCTTTCCCGAACAACTACTGGGACAAATTTGTGAAGAGAAAGGTCAGGAGCGTACTGTACTTGTGTGTGTAGATGTATTGAGAGATGTCGGTGACTGAGCGTGTATACGGTGTGTCTGTGTTGTAGGTGCTAGAGAAGTATGGCGATATCTATGGTAGAGAAAGAATCGCTGAGCTGCTCGGCATGGATCTAGCATCCCTTGATGTCAGTGCTATGACACACGAGAAGAAGCCTCAGATTGATCCCTCAATGTTCACATGGTACAGAAAGATGCAAAACACACTCATAAGTGTCACCAAAATGTCAACAGCCAATACAAGTAACAAAAATGATTCAATACCACAAAAACAAATATGCCATTATGGGAACTACTCTAACGAATCCAATTGCTTAACTGTTCCATTGATGATTTTTGAAGCGGGAATACTTGGAAAGTGAAATTTAGTAGCCAAATGATGAAGAAAGAAAGAAAGTTGTAAACTAAATGCATGATTCACTACAGTTACAGTTCACAACAGCTCATTAAAAAATAGTTTGGGAACTGTACAACTCTTTATTTTCAAATCACTAAAAAAGTGGCTCAAAAGAGTCATTTGTTTGGGAATTGAACTACTCTGGTCAATCTCATTTTTTGGATTCACTAAAATGAACCTATTCATAAGAGCCATTTGTGTGAGATTCAGACATCACTGCTTTTAAACATGTAATAACAGGATGGAGATTCTGTTTGTCATTATAAAATTTAATGAATCCACAGGTTGACATCTATTGACATCAAATACCAAATCTGGAAATTTGGAGTGGTGTTCACTGATAATGTGAGTTTCAGTAAAGACAACACTTTTTCCTAAGTTGTTTCAGTTAGATTAGGATATTTATAGCAATGATTATTCATTTGGATTCTGTTTTGCTTTTAGACGTTCCTGTATCTGGTTTGGTATATGGTCATGTCACTGCTTGGCCACTACAACAACTTTTTCTACGCCTGTCATCTGCTGGACATCGCTATGGGCGTCAAAACCCTGCGCACCATCCTGTCCTCTGTAACTCACAATGGCAAACAGGTACAGCTCTCAGATAACATCATATTTGACTGAGATTTAATAGAAGTCTCTTCCAGATGTAAATGTTCATCTTGTTGTTCACTGTGGTTTAGCTGTTGATGACGGTGGGTCTGCTGGCTGTGGTGGTCTACCTCTACACCGTGGTGGCCTTCAATTTCTTCAGGAAGTTCTACAACATGAGTGAGGATGAAGACGAACCGGATATGAAGTGTGACGACATGATGACTGTAAGTGTTTCTCCACACATATCTACATTTGGTTCAATTACACTTTCTCATTTCATGCCTCACTGATCATGTCTTCTCTCTCAGTGTTATCTGTTCCACATGTACGTGGGTGTGCGAGCTGGGGGTGGTATAGGAGATGAGATCGAGGATCCAGCCGGAGACGAGTATGAACTTTATCGTGTGGTCTTTGACATCACCTTCTTCTTTTTTGTCATTGTCATCCTGCTGGCCATCATTCAAGGTGAGGAACGATTTTAGAGAAATTTAGACACTGTGGACAATTTACTACGTTGTAAATTTAATGTTTAAAAAGTTTGGACGTAACATTATGAAATGATGTTTGTGTTTTGTGCAGGTCTGATCATTGATGCCTTTGGTGAGCTGAGAGATCAGCAGGAGCAGGTCCGAGAGGACATGGAGGTACAATTTTTTTTTATTATTATTATTTTAATACATAAAGGAATAGTTTACCTGCAATTGACAATTTGCTGAAAATGAACTCACCCTCAGGCCATTCAAGATATAGATGAGTTTGTTTCTTTATTAGAACAGTTTTGGAGAAATTTAGCATTTATCACTTGGAAATAATGGATCCTATATCAGAATAATCCATGCCAGAATAATCAGCAAAATGCTATTTAATTAAAGATTTCCAGCCATGCAAACTATAGCTAGCTGCAAGCTCGGTTAACTTGTTATAAACATATCTGGTGCATCTGAAATTACATTCTGTCTAAATAGGTACTAAATTTGATAAGGAAAAAACTTTGAATTCGTTAAAAGCACATTCAATATAGTCTGAATGTGTGTAATGTATAAACGGATACTAAATCTACCATGTTGTCATTATCATGTGACTTCACTGTCATTCACAAATTCTCTCTTGTGGCCTCATGGGGTAGTGAAGTGTCCACTGGATGCACACTTCAGAATCTCTACGAAAGTATTAGGTCATCTTCGCCTATTGTTTTATGAATACTACAAATTTGGACATACTATTCATTTCAAATATTATTTTTCAGCTACGCTATAGTAAGGAAGTAGGGATGTTCTGATGCAAGGATTAACTTTAACTAGCTTTCTCAGCTAGATTCTATTCAAACTTTTGCTTCGCCTTGACAGTAGTTGACGTTAAACGAGAAAACTGACTGTAGAAAATGTTTTTTGCTAATGTGTGCCATAGCGCCCCTTGTGGCAACTGCTGAGAATGAAATATGTACTTGTCTTGCATTATGGATTGTGGTTTTAAAATCTTTTTGTTTTGATTTGTTTTTTCAAAGACTAAGTGTTTCATTTGTGGAATTGGAAGCGACTACTTCGACTCGACTCCGCATGGCTTTGAGACGCATACATTGGAGGAGCACAATTTAGCCAACTACATGTAAGTGTTTTGTTTATTCAGAAACAACGAGAGCTAATATTTGATCCCTTATTTTGAAACCATGTTTTTTTCTGCCATGTAGGTTCTTCCTGATGTATTTAATCAATAAAGACGAAACGGAGCACACAGGACAGGTCAATGTTGTTTTATTCTTATCACTGTCCAAAAATGTCTTTCTGAAACAAACAAATAAAAAACTTTGCATCTAAGATCGTAGACATTATAAATATATACACTACCATTCAAAAGTTTGGGTTGATAAAAGCTTACCACGGCTGCATTTATTTGATCAAAATGCAGTAATATTGTGAAGTAATGCATTTCCATTTTAATATTTTTTTTTAAATGCAATTTATTCCTGTGATGGTAAAGCTACATTTTCAGCAGTCAACGCTTCAGTCTTCAGTGTCACACAATCTTTCAGAAATATGCTAATTTGGTGCTCAAGAAATGTTTCTTATTATTATCAGTGTTGAAAACAATTGTGCTTTTTCATGTTTTTGTTGAAACCATGATTGGCATGATATTTTTCTTTCATGGTTTGATTAACAGGAAGTTTAAAAGAACAGCATTTATCTTTATCTCATTGTGCCAATTATATATTGACAATATAAATTACTTTACTTTCCTTTTAAATCAGTTAAATGTGCCCTTGCTATTAATTTCTTCAAAATTTTACTGACCCTAAAATTTGAACAGTAGTGTGTGTGTGTGTGTGTGTGTGTGTATATATATAAACATTTTAATTTTCTCAATATTTTGCTGAATTGTATTGTAATGCAGTGTATTAATTTGATTTATCTCTATTTCTAGGAGTCTTATGTATGGAAAATGTACCAGGAGCGATGCTGGGACTTCTTCCCAGCTGGTGACTGTTTCAGGAAGCAGTATGAAGATCAACTTGGCTAATTCTACAGCCTTGAAAGTGTGTGTTTGTGTACCAGTATCATTTCAGGAATGAGGGTCAAAGAGGGAATTGTGAAAAATAGCCAAAAGAAGGGAACAAGAGATAAATGACCCACTGTAGCCTTGATTTGACTCTCACAGCCCTCATCTTCAGCCAACACATCACACAGACCACACAAACTCACTCATAATACTTCAAACCTTTGATTTCCCTGTGTTTGACTAAACGAGAGAGAAAAAGAACTAAGACTGAGCATCAAAAGAAAGTTTTTTAAACTGTATATACACACTACATGCCTTTACCTATCCTCTACGGACTTTTTAAATCACATTAAACCACAATGAACAAACACCCCTAAACAAAGCCTTCCTTTCCTCTCTGTTTTGTCTGTCACTCTCAATCTAAAAAATCTCAGTGCCTAATGTTGAATCTTAACAGTACAGTGAGGATTTAAGTATGATTTTATTGATAGTCTGTAGTAGCTGTCTAAATCTTTTAATTTTAGCGTATATAAATAAAGCTTTGTTTATGTTTATTTATTCACGTATACCACAGAAATATAGCCATATGAGTGGTAGCATCCTGCTCTGTGACTTGTACAGTATATAGAGCATTTTGACAAATATCAAGCCAGGCTTTTTCCCTGGCGCATCGAGCGAATGTGAGAATGTGCGCAACCGAAATATCTTAATACCATTTCATTCTCGAGAGGAAAGTATTACAACACCAATATTTCTCTCCCACATCTGTTTCAAGTTTCAGAGAATTACAAATGGTCTCATGAGAAGTTTTAACTTTGTAAAAATGTGAAACCACCTGTTTTGCACTCTAGAGTCTTATAATGGGACGCTGTATCCATGCCAAGCACACACTTCCATGGAGTCCTGCTACACAATGCTGTATTACAAATATAGAGAGGTGGAGAGAGTTTGTGGGTCATTCGTTTTATTAAAAACATCCTCTCTAGATTTACACGACGATGTACTTTTACTCTGATTATGGGAAAGAAGTACCATCATGACTATATGCACATTATTATTTATGTTGCTATACTGTCATTTAAGACCTTGACGTGAACTATGCTGTGTCATTTAGATAGCAAGACTGCAACTTACTTTATTCACTTAAATACATAGATGATATATTTTTGTTGGAGCTCTAAATAATTAAGACACTCTGAACTCATTATGTCACAAGTGAGTATTTATTATGTACCTTTTTTTGGGGGGAGGGGATATAGGTCAGAATTTAGTAGAAAAGTGGAAAAGGAATGTGAGCTAGATTAGGTTAACATAGAGGTAACAAAGACAATGTGTTTTTGCCTTTTAGATTTTTATTCTTCTTTATGGTGAAATCTCATACTTTATTTTTGTCGAATATAGGTGAAGTATGTAGTCGTATGTCTCTGATATTTGTGCATCAGACGTCTCCAAGCGACTGAAACAATCTCACATCTGCATGTTCCACCTTGTGCGTTCTGCTGACATGTGACAGCACATTAAGAGCGTGTGTTTTGCTCTGAGAGCTCACAGAGGGAAGAAATCAACTGTCTTCTCTGGATCTGACTGTGTATCAGGCTGAATCCTGTGTTTCAATGCACATTAAACAGATTCCAATATTTGAAGAGCACCACTGTCTCTGTCTTTTGTGCTCGATTTGTGTCTGTAGGTTCTTATAAGCCTTAAGGTCCTTGCACACTGAGTCTGATTTTTTTTGTATGTGTTTTTTCGTATTCGTCATCCATTTACAGAAGTATATGTTTCAGTATATTAGTATCATTACACCAGTTGGTAGTCTTCATGAATGAGTCACTGAATCATTAAACCAATTCATTCAAACACACTGATATTTTCAGAAACAAATCCAGCGACTGCTTATAAGTGAGTCATTGAATAATTCACTCAACCGATTTGTGTTAAACGCCCTGGAACAAAATAAGTTGCTGAATTCAGAACAATATACTAGCATACTACTCTTATTTTTATATTGTCTTTGTATGACAGGAATAGTAGTAGTAGTAGTAGTATACTAGTGTGCGGTTATGAATTCAGCAAGTGACTGTGTTTAGGAGTGAGTTATTGAGTTTACTCAACCGCCACACTGATTCATTCAATAAATAAATAAAGTGACACTGTTTATAAGAGAGTCATTGAATCATTTACTCAAGTGATTCATTCAGGAGCAAATCAAGTGACTGTCTTCATGACTGAGTCATTGAATCATACTCAACCAGTTTGTTCAAAAACACTGATTCATTCAGGAATGAATCCACTGCACACCACTCTCGCTCGGAGTCACAGTAAATAATTCTTCTGTGGCTTTGTATGAAAAACTTATTGGTGACAGAGTGTCACGGTGCACACAGCAGGGAGGAACAAGGACACGCAGACGAGGACGTAAACTCAAATAATAGTCTTTAATGAGACATCAGGGCTAGACATGGCAGGACAAGGCAAGGCTGACAGACAGGAAACCCCGGGAGTAACGAGTAGACCAGACGAAATCAAACTGAACAGACAGGAACTAAATACACAGGTAAATCATAAATAAGGAGACAAACAAGGATTAACTCATAATGACACTTAACGAGGACAGGAAACAAACCAAATATTGACACAAGAGGCGGGAACACATGACACACACAACAGAACCCTGACACAGAGTACCTAAAATGTTGGTTAATCAATATTAACATCATGTTTATTGAACTGCTGAATAAAAATAAATATATTGTCAATATATCACAGTCATGATGATATTTGAAACAACAGCATTCTCAGTCATGTGACATTTCTTAGGTATACAATTATACCACAATACACTATATATAAATTGAAGTTTTTTAATATCATATAAATATCATTAGTCAGTGGTGCTAGGTGATCCTAACCACATCCTCAGCATATAAACGATTCTACATTCACATACTTTGGGGTGTGTTATCTCAGAGCATTATAACTGCATTATATTAAAACAGTTATATAACTGACTGACATTTAAAATATAATGGTGATTTGGACCACCCTTTCTCAAACCTTCCCAAAGGGCTCCTGAAACAACAAATGCCTCAAACACCATGGCTGTATTACATGTTGGTGCTTGTTTGCTGACTGGATCTCAGGAAAGGGCAAGGCATTGCTGATACTAGATGAGTTCTGAACCATTCATAGTCCAGTGATTCAGCAGGGTTTTTTATTATTATTATTCATGTACTAAGTGATTCATTTGTGTATTCAGAATATCTTTTTCTTGGTTTTGCTCCCGGTTCTGCTATTCAGGTTTCATGTAATTCTGCGTGGTCAAGTGCTGATACGGCCCTCCACCTCCACCTCAGTCTTCAGTTTGGTTTTCAGATCTGCTTTCAATGTGGAAGGTTTAACGGGGTTTAAAGGGCCCTTTTCTCAGTTTGACATCCTGGAGATTGAGGAAGATGTTTAGCTGTTTTACATTCACTTCTGAACATGAAGGCTCTACATGCACTATAGGCACCAAAGACATAACATACTGTTCCTTAGTTATCCTAAAATCACATTATACTGTAAATTAATACCAGTATATTCTCAGTTTATAAATCGTTATTGTTATTAATATCTGAAATAATTTAGACAAACATAAGAGTGAATGAAGGCATTAAAGCACACAATAGCACACACATATTTAAATATATGGCATACACACTTCTTATTGCATTTCAACATTTATATTAAGGTGACACTTTTATAATTTATATTTATTAATTATCATTAATGACAATACATTATAATATAATATAAATAATAATTACATACCAAGAAGACACCTAAACTTAATGAAAATAAGTGTAAAAATAATTATATATTAATTTAATTATATATTAATACACATAATAATATTACAAAATACTAATAATGTTCTATAAATTTGAGATTGTCATAAAAGAGACACTGTGATTGATCACTTTCAACACCCATTTAGCAGGTTCATGTGACACTGAGTAAAGCTCGTATGATATTTTTCCTCCATCAGTGATTTGTATTGTGATGACTGTATTTGTTGAGTAACTTGGGATAATTCTAATTAAGCATATTTACCTGTCAAGTCCCTAAAATACTGCTGAATCATCTAGGTGTCATCCAGTCTCTCGTTAAATGTGAGAATTTCCACATTCATTTTGTTTCTGTGGTCATTAAACAAAATTCAGTCCAATGTTATTTAGTACATCGTTTCTCATTTTGTCCATGAGCTCCTCCTGACACAATGAAGGGACAAGTGAGGACTAGTAACTTGTATTTTACTAAGCTCATAAATGTTCATAAACCTCATACTAATCAGCTGCTGACTTCTTTCCTGCAGGAATCAAAGGTTGTCAGTTGAGAAGGGCGTGTTTCAGTTGAGTTTATTGACTCATGACTCATAATGAGTAAGAAAAAGTGGGTTAATAATGTTCACTTCAGCCATCATCCTGTGCAGTCAATCAGTTTAACAAGAAACATCCCGAGGAGAGTCTGATGTTGGTGGAATCGGTAAGCTCAAGTTCAATGTTTATTAAAACAGTACTTTTGAATGATTTTTTAAAAATGTAGATATCAAATTTAGTGTGATTTATTTTCTTATTCAAACAGAAATACAGTAAAAACATGAATAGTGCGATTATAGTTTAAAATAACTGTTTTCTATTTAAATAAATATTAAAATCTAATTTATTCCTGTGATGGCAAAGCTGAATTTCAGCTGTCATTATTCCAGTGTTCTTCAGAAATCATTCTAATGTGCTGATTTGGGGCTCAAGAAATATTTCTTCTTATTATTTTTCATTTCTAATTATTATATCTACTTAATATTATTTGTGAAAACAGTGATCCATTCCCCCCCTCAGGATTCCTTGATGAATAAAAAGTAAAAAAAACAGCATTTATTAGAATTTGAATTGAATGCATCCTTGCAGAATAAGTATTATTTTTTTTAAAAGATCTGACTCAAAAGTTATAGATTATACTGTACAAGAGTTTAGATTGTAGAACTATTTACTGGCTGTTTCCTCTGACATAGCAGTGTAAAATAAGCTTTCTCAAAGCTTATCAGACCAGAAATACTTGACTGTTGTAGCATTATTTAGTTTTCTAAGCATCAGTGTTAATATAGGTCAGGCAAGAAGGCATGCAGAATGTCTTGTCATCATTGTGGTCTGTCATGCAGCCTCACAACAAGAGCTCTTCTCACATGAGTTCACACTTCCTGTACCTCAGGAAGACTGTTGTGCCACAATAATACAGCAGCCGCTACATTATATATCAGTACTTACAGAACTGCTCACATTGGTACAATTTCAATTCCATTTTATTTGACTGTTTCATTTTGATAATATTAAATATCAGGTAAACAATGCATTTTTAATGTAACAATTATTCTTGCTCTTTTGTGGTTTGTCCTGAGTAGCTTGTAACTGTGGTGAATGTGGTCTTGTCTTGAGAGGTGTCCTGTGGTCACTGTGTCAAGTTAGGCTACTTACAGTAATACAGTTAGTACCTGTACAAAGCTGAGCAAACAAGAATGCAGGGTGGCGTTTAGTTAATGGAATAGTTCATGCCATAACTAAAAATTCTGCCATTATTTACTCACCTACATGTCGTTCCAAATCTGTATTACTTTTACTCTTCTGTGGAACAACAACAACAAAATAATATGTTGTTTAGACGTTGTAATTTCCCTCTTTAAACACTAGACGGAGACAAATATTCAAATACGTTGGAAGAATAATACAGCTGCTATCCTCAATTCAGCCACAAAAAATATGGAACAGTTTATACCGGACACATAGTCATTATCTCATTGAATCAAATGACTGAGCTAGTTAAACATTCCTCCTATGATTTATATGGCATTTTATTGAAGAAGGGCACTTCTGGTAAGTGTCGGAATCACTTATAAGTCACTTATTAAACTTTATTACCTTTGTTTAATAACAACATATGTTTGTGGTGATCGAGTGAGTGACATTTATTGATGTGTGTGTGTAAGGGTTGTGATTCATAACTGTACACTAGTCATTTGGTTAGGTTAAGCTATGTTTTTATCAATAGTAATTACTCCTAAAAACAACAACAAAAGCAGTAGAAATGTATTGCGTGTCTATGTGTATGTGAATTTAAGTGAATACAAATTAGCATAGCCTATCTATATTTGAGAAATTAGATATTGTCTCCTTGTAATTATTGCCTTGTTCCTGTTATAATATGCTGTGCCACAGGAATATGCATATGACAGCCTGATGTATCAGATATGATACTCTACATAAAACATATGCAATTTTTTTAAAGGTGTTATTTAACATTTTGTATAAAGGTACAATAAACTGTGAATAAATAAATATTATTTCCTATGTCAGGTTGTGCAGGGTTAAAGACCTTGGCCAGAACAGCGGCGTTGTGCAGTGGGCGTGGCATTTAAAGGGCTGCGCGAGTGTACGGTGCGCAGGATGGGCCAATCATCATCTAGCAGCGGTAGCAGCTCTTCACGCGGCTGTAACAGCGCGGCACTCGCGAGCTCCACACGAGCGCGAGTTTTTTCTTCTTCACATTCCGGTGACCGGTTAGACGAGAATCCGATGAAAACCAAGGAGCTGCAATCTGTTCAGAAGTGCTGGCGGGACGATTTTAAAGAGGGGAAGACTTCTGTGGAAGTAAGAGTACATGAGCCGAAAACACTTCTTTTAAACGCGAGTTCTTCCGGTAATCAACATGCGACCGAAAACTTGATACTTCTGAGTCGGGACAGCAACTTTGAAAATTCTGTTTCCCGAAGCGGACAGAAAGGAGTAGCGTTACGCGAGGAGAACCATGAGTGTTGCTTCTCGCCGTGGGCCATGGAAAGAGTGTCAGAAGGAGGTGCCGTGACTCCAGGCAGAGTTTCGGAGGAAAATGTGACCCAGTGCCTGAACGCACCAGACTTTTTAGTAGACTTCAGTTGCTCGTCACCGTTAGCCAAACATAAAATGACCAAAAGTACATCGCAACCCTCCGTGTCAGGTGGGGTGTGTGGACAAGAGGAGCAACAAGCCTCAAAACCATTCCCTAGGATTATTCCCAAACTAATAGTCACCCATGATGATTTAGGTCCTGGTCAGGACAGTCCGCACATCAGTGATTTGACTTTAAGCATGGGCGGCTTTTCGCAGGACCTGCATCCCGATGAGGACTCGCCCTGCTCGGACAGCGGCTGTGGAGGCTCCCCTGCGCCCTCGCTGTTCCACAGGAAACTGTCCAGCTCCTCATCTGCTGGATTATCCTCTGCCTCGTCGTTTGAGGAGTCTGAGGATGATTTCACAGGCAGTGACATTGAGCCCACCAGTCTGTCCCCCAGTATGATCGGCAGTCCTGATGAACTCACAGGGGTAGGTGTCCGGTTTTCCCAAATGCTTTTAGTCTTTATTATTTTCAAGGTCCCATTATATAGACTGACCTGTTGCATATGTGTGTTTTTTTTCATACTGGGTATGTCACCCCTGTGAAAAAGAAGCGAGTTTAATTGTATTGAATGTGCACTTGTAGTGTACTTTAAAAGTTTACAGCACTTGTAGACAATATAAATGAAAGAGAAGGCCACCTGAGCAGACCTGCCAACCTGTACGCATTTTGCGTAGCGGGCACGCATTTTGACCTCAAAGTACGCAGGTACGATTTGTCACTTTAAACTACGCAAAAACCTGGTGACGCCTTTGTGCACGCACAGCCTACTTAAATCAAGCAACAGCAATGAAAGAGGACTTCGACCAATCAGAGCGCTGGGTTCATTCCCCATCTAACATGTGGGATGATTGACAAATGCGTAGACCTATCATTAAAAAGAGACTGCAAATAGACAGCAAAACAAAATCCCACTCGGTCTCGCGCCTTTTTACTCCCGCCGTCTGATTTCTTAAAAGAGGACAGTACACACGGTACTTACAACTAAGGTAAACGGGTTGTGGTGGATGTGGAAAGTTAATATATTGAGTTGAGTTAACTTAATCCTCTGGAGTCGACGTGATCGCATTGATATTCTAGACGAACTGTGAATAGAATAAAAGCACACATTCATATTCAGCCAGATCTGCTGCGGTTTATTTGTGTTCATATAGCTGCACTCACTGAACAGCGTCCTAATATTAGGGCGTTTAGTCCAAAAAAAGTGCGCGTACTTGGATAAATACTGATATATTTATGTCTAATAAACCTTTACAAAAGTCTTACCAGAACATTCAAATCTGCTCGCGCAGCTGCTGACAGAGCAGACAGTTACTGTGTTTGGGTAACAGCTTCACAAACAGTCTTTTCAACTAACGTTACACAGTATTATTTCTGTATTACAGTCATTCATATTATCACAGAAATACTGGGATCAAAGTTAATAGTTCAGATATAAACACTGATGTTTATGGTAGCGATCAAAATAGACCTTTTGAAAGTTAACTGGCGCTTCAAATAACGTTTGTGTCGATTGCATTGTTTCGTCACTAGGTGGCGACAAGTGACTTAAAAAAATGTATTTGTGATTGAATCAAGAGATTAGTTCAAAAACGCTGATTCATAAGTAAAGAAACAAGTGAAGTATTTATGAGTGAGACATTAAATCATTCATTCAAACCACTTTTTCATAATTTTAATATTAACTAAAAATATTATAAATATACATTAATTGAAATGTTTAATAATTCGTTCAAATTAAACACTTTTAAATAGACTGCAGCAATAATATGTTGTCACACATTATTTTGTTTCGTGGGAGAAATGTGATCTCTGTTTGAGACAAAAAAAAATTATCCTAAAAATTCTCAATTCATCCAGAATCGTGCAGCTGTAGTATGTGACTGAGTGCAGACCCTTGGGAAATATTTAACATAAATAACGTTATCCTAACACTACATATGATATATACTACACCCCCCCCCCCCCGTTGCCATCACACAAGTGGTACTCAAAAAAAAATTCTAAGGTTGGCAGGTCTGCCTGAGTGTACTTACAGTCCACTTTCACGACTAAGTGTCTTAAGTACACTTCTAAAAAGTGCACTTTGTAATGATGTCAAATTAATAGAAAGTTTTTTTTTTTAGTTTCACTCTAAAGGTACATTTTTATTTTATTTATATTAGGTTTTTTTTAAATCATGGCATACAAGTTCCAGTAGAAAGTATATTTTAGTTTACCATAAATGCTTGTCAGTGCATTCAGCAGTACATTTCAGCCGTATTTCAAAGGCAATAGAAGTATAAAATTCTATATAAAAATGTAAGTCCTACTCTTATGTTCAGCTAATTGCAATTAATATGCATTTGAACTGTAATAGAATTAGGTCTACATTTTCTTGCAAATAACACGGTGTTAAAAAAACATTACATTTAGTTTGCATTTGAGAATATTCTTTTAAAGTATACTATTTCTATAATTTGCATACTTTTAAAAAGAGTACTTAAGTGTACTAAGTGTATGTCTCAAAGGTTAGGGGCAGGGCTTTTGAAGTGTTTGTGCACCAACCTGTTATTATCAACTGTACACTGAAAAAAATGATTCATTGAATTTACTCAATTTTTTTAAGGTAAGTGGTTGCAATCAATTTTAATTTAGCTACATTTAAATAAACTAATTTTGTTGAATGTTAGAAAACTAAATTTGTTTATTTAAATGTAGATAAATTAAATTGATTGCAACCACTTACCTTAAAAAATTGAGTAAATTCAATGAATCATTTTTTTCAGTGTATTATCATGTCCTGTTGCAGACATGAGGTCTTGTGCTACCTGTTATCTATTGATATTCTTCCAATAAAACACATTGATTAGGACTTTCTGATTACCAGTAAGGAACTTCTCGACATTATATTTATAACTGGGTCGTTCTTGAGTTGCTTTTGATCTGTAGTGATACTTCAGCTTCAGTTGGCATGCAAAGAATGAAGATTATGAGAATGTTTGAGTCACAGTGAAACTATTTATTAGAAATTACAGCTATTTTTGGCTGCTTATCTGTATGCCACCAACTTTTGTATTGTGAAAGATGTGAATCTAAGATGCATTGACATGCATATATAAATCAGTACCTGTTATTTTATATATAACTCATGAGGCTTTTAGAAATCATCCAAAAGGTTACTGAAATATTGTAGTTTCGGTCTTTCTGACACTCTAGCAGTTTTTCAGTTTCAGATGTATATTGTTGGTATTTCTTGGCTCTTGGAACAGTTGATGGGTGAGACTCATTAGAGAGATGATTTTTGTTTTCTGTGGAAAGTTAGTAACTACGCAAGATATTTGGCTTTTAAATACTAGAGAAAAAAAGTGAGTAAGATTACCCTGATGTTCATGGGGATGTTTTTAAAATGTGAGCAAAACTCTGAAGGTGAAGAATAGAAACTATTCTAGTCTCTGGAAACTCAAAAAAATAGAACTGTGACATTATTTCCAAAGGTCACTGATTGATTTAATAATACGCTCACTGTCATTCATAGATGACTAATAGAGAAGTCGAACTCCATGTGAGATTTCATCTGGAAAAATCCCCCAAATCCCGAGTCTTTGTGTCCGCCGCCTGAATCTCGGTTAGACACGTGCTCGGCAAGTTTTTGTGTCTGGATGGGATAATCCATCTGAAACTGGGCAGCATTCTGTTACAGACTGAAACTTGGAGTGACTTCATATCTCTAATGAAACATTTGTTTACCTTGATTTGAATAGAAACTCTGATCTAGCGACCTGTGCACTTGAGTGGGCTGGACAAAAAAAAAACCTGTTAATGAACCTCAATTGGTAAAACATGACGCTTGCAACACCAAGGTCATGGGTTTAGTTTCCAGGAACAAACATTCTGATAAAACATATATATTGCTTTGAATGTGCCTTGAGTTAATTTAAAAAATAAGTGTTTGTTTTATTTGAAAAATGTCTTACTGTGAATTACCATGATATGTGTTTACAGGGAGTTATGTGAATCATTTCATTTGAAAGCTATAGCTTTTTATGTCTCTGCTGAATAAGACCATGACCAGAGTAAGCAGAAACAGGCCTGACATCATACAATATGCATTTCATATTGTATTTCAAATCTCCAATTTCCCACGCAGTCTCTCATTATCCAAATGATTAATGTTAGTTTTGTTTATGTCAGGCTGGTCTGTGAATCAGGATGAATCGGCCTGAAGATGACTTTCAGGAAGTTCCCTGACTCCTCATAATCTTTCCATCTTTCCTGCACCTTTTTTTTTCCAGATCTTTTTTTTGCCATTCTTTGAACTTTTATTTCTTTATTAAATGGTTCTCTGGCATACTGGAATACTCTGAAGTCCGACTGTCAAAGGCAGCATTATGTGGTCAAATATTTTAGTAATAAGCGCTACAGTTTTTAAATGAATAGTAACAAGAAAACTATTTCCTATTGTTCAAAAGCGTCTGTAATTTCAGTTGTTTTTTTTTGAAAAATATGTTTTATGCTCACCAAGGCTGCATTTCCTATTTGGCGAAATACAGTAATATTATTAAATGTTATTATATTTCAAATGAGCCGTTTTCCATTTGAATGTTTTAAAATGTAATTTATTCCTGTTGTGGCAAAGCTGACTTTTCAGCAGACACTGACTGTCACATGATCCATGAATCATTCTAATATGCTCAGTGTTTAATTTAATGTTGAAAACAGTTGTGTATCTTAATATTTTTGTGGAAACTGTGATGCTTTTTTGCAGTGATCTGAATAAAAATATATTACTTTTTTTTTTTTTTTTTTTTTTTTTTTTTTAAAGTGCCCCTATTATGGATTTTTGAAAATGACCTTTCGTGCAGTGTGTAACACAGCTCTAAGTGAATGAAAACATCCTGCAAAGTTTTAAATCTGAAAGTGCACGGTGTATAAAGTTATTGTCTCTCAAAAGAAAGAGTCGACTTTTAATCATTTAAATGAGTGGTTTTTAAAACGAATCCCAAGCCGTTTCATGTTGATGTCAACATGAAACATTAACACATTGCCCGCCCACTTGTTGCATGCACAGACCTGGGAAAACTTGATTTTCGCGTTGGTCTGAATGAAAATGCAAATTCATTCTTTGAATTTTTTGAATTCATTCACCACTAGGTGCTGCTTTTGGAGTGGTAAAAATAGCAGTTTCCCCGGTAACGCTGTACACAAAGCAGCACTGAGCTCACAAACGCTGCTTTATCAGGCATTACAAGCAGGATGAAATGGAAATTAAAATCGACCAATTGGACCAATCACCGCAGATTAGCGTCACGCAAAGGAGGGGTTTGGAAAAATGAATAATTTGGGAGTCGTTGATCAAATAAGGTAAAAATAAATGCATATTATAAGACAATGAAAGAGTTTTTGACCTTGCATGCATGTCAACCTGTTGTTGGGGACTCCCAAAACCAAAATATGAACCTTTCATAACCCATAATAGGGGCACTTTAACAAAAAATCTTAATCTTTTAAATAGTAGTGTACATTACAGTGCTAGTCTCTCATATCACTTCACAGTCCCTCTCAAATAATAAAATAATTCCAAGTCTTTTTATTTGTTTATCAGTCGCCGTGTAATAAGCCATCAAAGACCTTGATCACCCAGTCAGGGTTTATTTTGTACGTTATCATTTACAAATCTTTTCACTTGCGTTTGCAGTACAGTAAACTCATCCAAGTTGCGTATTCAAATTTTTTTTGTCAGTTTTTTTGAATGATTTGACCCTGTTCTATCAGCTGCTGACATCCACAGGCCACATAGACGCACATTATGATGCCATCATTGAGCCATAATCATTCACACTGTCATGGAAAACTGAGTTGTGGGTGGTTCCTTTGTCGCCAAGTAACCATGAATCCATATATGGTGTTGCTTCTCGTTTTTGTTTCTTCATCTCTTTCTTAATCTGTGTCGTGTCTTACTTCAGTGGTCATGACGCCGATTATTGTGATTTGTTTACAGTTGTGTTCATGAATTACTATTGTTTGACTCTTTTTTTCTGTTGAGCGTGCTGAGGAAATCTCACATCGCTGCATTTTGCTAAAATGAAACGATTCATTTCATAAGCTTGCTCCACCACTTCGAAGACAAAGCAAAACACTCCATACAAGATACTAGCTTGAAAACACTTTACAGGAAGAATGAAAGGCATCTAGCTGTCTCGGTTTCAGTGTTCCTGCTAGGGGTGGGCAGATCGATCCAAATATCGATAGTATCGATACCAACGTTGGTATTGGTATCGGATCGATACTAGCCTGATAAGATCGATACTTTCGGTTATTTTTTTCTCCTATACACTTAATACCTTGCTTAATACATTTATCAAAGTGTAGACATGTCTGTGGGCGTATATTCCGCTCTTTTCACATCTCGTATCCAAACATTACTGCTCCTCCCCTGCTACGCTGGTTTGTTGTCATGCATCACGTGACTCAGCGGCTCCAAGCGCGAGCGGATACAGTGAGAGATGGAACGGTAGAACTCCGAGCCACAAACAAAATGAAAAGGGGAGGAAGGAAATCCTTCACATAGTACATATTGTATATAACTGTATACCGAATTTGTCCTTTTTATGCAGTATCACTGTAAGGTTTATACCGAGTTTGGTCTTTGAATATTATTTCTTCATGCATTAAGCCACTTTAAATGCTTTCATTATAACAGTTTTCTATGGGAGTAAAATGCTTAACATGTAATTTAGCATGTTTTCATATATATTCTGGGCTCAGCTGCTTGCCAAATATTATATAAATTGTATACTGAATTTAGTCTATATTTATTTGGTCTTTATCACTGTCTTCCATTACACCATATTACACCATATGAAATGTTTTTATATTGGTTATCAATGAGAGGAAATGAAATTCAGCATGTTGCATTCATGTTCTGGGTTCATCTGCTAACCTGTACATTCATAGTATATATTTTTATAAACTATACCGAATTTGGCCTTTTCATATCACAGTTTTTTTTTATTGCAATTATAACAAACAACTATTACAGTATGTATAAAATAAACAGAAAATACAGTACATACGAAAATCCTTTCATTAATAAACGAATTATGGTTTAATAGTTATTTTTCATATCACTGTCTTTATTCAATTTGCCACTTACATTATACTTTTCTTTATAATGGTTTTCTATGGGAGGAAAATGCATAATGTGAAAACTGAGCGTTGCTTTCATATTCTGGGCACATCTGCTAACTTGTATATCTAGTTTGCAACATAAGGTGTATACTGAGTTTTGTATTTTATGTTCTTAATTTATTAAGCCACGTTATTTTTTATAACTCTTTTCTATGGGAGGAAAATACTTAACATGAAACTGTGCATTGCTTTCATGTTCTGGGCTCCTCTGCCTGCAAAGTCCTTTTAGAAAGGCAAATAATATCCACGTAGCTTTAAGGTGAATAGAATATTAGTCATATCAACATTAGTTATTGTAATTTTTTAATTGTTGTTGGTCATTTAAATGTATGTACTTTATGAAGTATGTACTGTATAAAGTTATTGTCTCTCAAAAGAAAGAGTCGACTTTTAATCATTTAAATGAGTGGTTTTTAAAACGAATCCCAAGCCGTTTCATGTTGATGTCAACATGAAACATTAACACATTGCCCGCCCACTTGTTGCATGCACAGACCTGGGAAAACTTGATTTTCGCGTTGGTCTGAATGAAAATGCAAATTCATTCTTTGAATTTTTTGAATTCATTCACCACTAGGTGCTGCTTTTGGAGTGGTAAAAATAGCAGTTTCCCCGGTAACGCTGTACACAAAGCAGCACTGAGCTCACAAACGCTGCTTTATCAGGCATTACAAGCAGGATGAAATGGAAATTAAAATCGACCAATTGGACCAATCACCGCAGATTAGCGTCACGCAAAGGAGGGGTTTGGAAAAATGAATAATTTGGGAGTCGTTGATCAAATAAGGTAAAAATAAATGCATATTATAAGACAATGAAAGAGTTTTTGACCTTGCATGCATGTCAACCTGTTGTTGGGGACTCCCAAAACCAAAATATGAACCTTTCATAACCCATAATAGGGGCACTTTAACAAAAAATCTTAATCTTTTAAATAGTAGTGTACATTACAGTGCTAGTCTCTCATATCACTTCACAGTCTCTCTCAAATAATAAAATAATTCCAAGTCTTTTTATTTGTTTATCAGTCGCCGTGTAATAAGCCATCAAAGACCTTGATCACCCAGTCAGGGTTTATTTTGTACGTTATCATTTACAAATCTTTTCACTTGCGTTTGCAGTACAGTAAACTCATCCAAGTTGCGTATTCAAATTTTTTTTGTCAGTTTTTTTGAATGATTTGACCCTGTTCTATCAGCTGCTGACATCCACAGGCCACATAGACGCACATTATGATGCCATCATTGAGCCAGAATCATTCACACTGTCATGGAAAACTGAGTTGTGGGTGGTTCCTTTGTCGCCAAGTAACCATGAATCCATATATGGTGTTGCTTCTCGTTTTTGTTTCTTCATCTCTTTCTTAATCTGTGTCGTGTCTTACTTCAGTGGTCATGACGCCGATTATTGTGATTTGTTTACAGTTGTGTTCATGAATTACTATTGTTTGACTCTTTTTTTCTGTTGAGCGTGCTGAGGAAATCTCACATCGCTGCATTTTGCTAAAATGAAACGATTCATTTCATAAGCTTGCTCCACCACTTCGAAGACAAAGCAAAACACTCCATACAAGATACTAGCTTGAAAACACTTTACAGGAAGAATGAAAGGCATCTAGCTGTCTCGGTTTCAGTGTTCCTGCTAGGGGTGGGCAGATCGATCCAAATATCGATAGTATCGATACCAACGTTGGTATTGGTATCGGATCGATACTAGCCTGATAAGATCGATACTTTCGGTTATTTTTTTCTCCTATACACTTAATACCTTGCTTAATACATTTATCAAAGTGTAGACATGTCTGTGGGCGTATATTCCGCTCTTTTCACATCTCGTATCCAAACATTACTGCTCCTCCCCTGCTACGCTGGTTTGTTGTCATGCATCACGTGACTCAGCGGCTCCAAGCGCGAGCGGATACAGTGAGAGATGGAACGGTAGAACTCCGAGCCACAAACAAAATGAAAAGGGGAGGAAGGAAATCCTTCACATAGTACATATTGTATATAACTGTATACCGAATTTGTCCTTTTTATGCAGTATCACTGTAAGGTTTATACCGAGTTTGGTCTTTGAATATTATTTCTTCATGCATTAAGCCACTTTAAATGCTTTCATTATAACAGTTTTCTATGGGAGTAAAATGCTTAACATGTAATTTAGCATGTTTTCATATATATTCTGGGCTCAGCTGCTTGCCAAATATTATATAAATTGTATACTGAATTTAGTCTATATTTATTTGGTCTTTATCACTGTCTTCCATTACACCATATTACACCATATGAAATGTTTTTATATTGGTTATCAATGAGAGGAAATGAAATTCAGCATGTTGCATTCATGTTCTGGGTTCATCTGCTAACCTGTACATTCATAGTATATATTTTTATAAACTATACCGAATTTGGCCTTTTCATATCACAGTTTTTTTTTATTGCAATAATAACAAACAACTATTACAGTATGTATAAAATAAACAGAAAATACAGTACATACGAAAATCCTTTCAATAATAAACGAATTATGGTTTAATAGTTATTTTTCATATCACTGTCTTTATTCAATTTGCCACTTACATTATACTTTTCTTTATAATGGTTTTCTATGGGAGGAAAATGCATAATGTGAAAACTGAGCGTTGCTTTCATATTCTGGGCACATCTGCTAACTTGTATATCTAGTTTGCAACATAAGGTGTATACTGAGTTTTGTATTTTATGTTCTTAATTTATTAAGCCACGTTATTTTTTATAACTCTTTTCTATGGGAGGAAAATACTTAACATGAAACTGTGCATTGCTTTCATGTTCTGGGCTCCTCTGCCTGCAAAGTCCTTTTAGAAAGGCAAATAATATCCACGTAGCTTTAAGGTGAATAGAATATTAGTCATATCAACATTAGTTATTGTAATTTTTTAATTGTTGTTGGTCATTTAAATGTATGTACTTTATGAAGTATGTACTGTATAAAGTTATTGTCTCTCAAAAGAAAGAGTCGACTTTTAATCATTTAAATGAGTGGTTTTTAAAACGAATCCCAAGCCGTTTCATGTTGATGTCAACATGAAACATTAACACATTGCCCGCCCACTTGTTGCATGCACAGACCTGGGAAAACTTGATTTTCGCGTTGGTCTGAATGAAAATGTAAATTCATTCTTTGAATTTTTTGAATTTTTTGAATTCATTCACCACTAGGTGCTGCTTTTGGAGTGGTAAAAATAGCAGTTTCCCCGGTAACGCTGTACACAAAGCAGCACTGAGCTCACAAACGCTGCTTTATCAGGCATTACAAGCAGGATGAAATGGAAATTAAAATCGACCAATTGGACCAATCACCGCAGATTAGCGTCACGCAAAGGAGGGGTTTGGAAAAATGAATAATTTGGGAGTCGTTGATCAAATAAGGTAAAAATAAATGCATATTATAAGACAATGAAAGAGTTTTTGACCTTGCATGCATGTCAACCTGTTGTTGGGGACTCCCAAAACCAAAATATGAACCTTTCATAACCCATAATAGGGGCACTTTAACAAAAAATCTTAATCTTTTAAATAGTAGTGTACATTACAGTGCTAGTCTCTCATATCACTTCACAGTCTCTCTCAAATAATAAAATAATTCCAAGTCTTTTTATTTGTTTATCAGTCGCCGTGTAATAAGCCATCAAAGACCTTGATCACCCAGTCAGGGTTTATTTTGTACGTTATCATTTACAAATCTTTTCACTTGCGTTTGCAGTACAGTAAACTCATCCAAGTTGCGTATTCAAATTTTTTTTGTCAGTTTTTTTGAATGATTTGACCCTGTTCTATCAGCTGCTGACATCCACAGGCCACATAGACGCACATTATGATGCCATCATTGAGCCAGAATCATTCACACTGTCATGGAAAACTGAGTTGTGGGTGGTTCCTTTGTCGCCAAGTAACCATGAATCCAAATATGGTGTTGCTTCTCGTTTTTGTTTCTTCATCTCTTTCTTAATCTGTGTCGTGTCTTACTTCAGTGGTCATGACGCCGATTATTGTGATTTGTTTACAGTTGTGTTCATGAATTACTATTGTTTGACTCTTTTTTTCTGTTGAGCGTGCTGAGGAAATCTCACATCGCTGCATTTTGCTAAAATGAAACGATTCATTTCATAAGCTTGCTCCACCACTTCGAAGACAAAGCAAAACACTCCATACAAGATACTAGCTTGAAAACACTTTACAGGAAGAATGAAAGGCATCTAGCTGTCTCGGTTTCAGTGTTCCTGCTAGGGGTGGGCAGATCGATCCAAATATCGATAGTATCGATACCAACGTTGGTATTGGTATCGGATCGATACTAGCCTGATAAGATCGATTCTTTCGGTTATTTTTTTCTCCTATACACTTAATACCTTGCTTAATACATTTATCAAAGTGTAGACATGTCTGTGGGCGTATATTCCGCTCTTTTCACATCTCGTATCCAAACATTACTGCTCCTCCCCTGCTACGCTGGTTTGTTGTCATGCATCACGTGACTCAGCGGCTCCAAGCGCGAGCGGATACAGTGAGAGATGGAACGGTAGAACTCCGAGCCACAAACAAAATGAAAAGGGGAGGAAGGAAATCCTTCACATAGTACATATTATATATAACTGTATACCGAATTTGTCCTTTTTATGCAGTATCACTGTAAGGTTTATACCGAGTTTGGTCTTTGAATATTATTTCTTCATGCATTAAGCCACTTTAAATGCTTTCATTATAACAGTTTTCTATGGGAGTAAAATGCTTAACATGTAATTTAGCATGTTTTCATATATATTCTGGGCTCAGCTGCTTGCCAAATATTATATAAATTGTATACTGAATTTAGTCTATATTTATTTGGTCTTTATCACTGTCTTCCATTACACCATATTACACCATATGAAATGTTTTTATATTGGTTATCAATGAGAGGAAATGAAATTCAGCATGTTGCATTCATGTTCTGGGTTCATCTGCTAACCTGTACATTCATAGTATATATTTTTATAAACTATACCGAATTTGGCCTTTTCATATCACAGTTTTTTTTTATTGCAATAACAAACAACTATTACAGTATGTATAAAATAAACAGAAAATACAGTACATACGAAAATCCTTTCAATAATAAACGAATTATGGTTTAATAGTTATTTTTCATATCACTGTCTTTATTCAATTTGCCACTTACATTATACTTTTCTTTATAATGGTTTTCTATGGGAGGAAAATGCATAATGTGAAAACTGAGCGTTGCTTTCATATTCTGGGCACATCTGCTAACTTGTATATCTAGTTTGCAACATAAGGTGTATACTGAGTTTTGTATTTTATGTTCTTAATTTATTAAGCCACGTTATTTTTTATAACTCTTTTCTATGGGAGGAAAATACTTAACATGAAACTGTGCATTGCTTTCATGTTCTGGGCTCCTCTGCCTGCAAAGTCCTTTTAGAAAGGCAAATAATATCCACGTAGCTTTAAGGTGAATAGAATATTAGTCATATCAACATTAGTTATTGTAATTTTTTAATTGTTGTTGGTCATTTAAATGTATGTACTTTATGAAGTATGTACTGTATAAAGTTATTGTCTCTCAAAAGAAAGAGTCGACTTTTAATCATTTAAATGAGTGGTTTTTAAAACGAATCCCAAGCCGTTTCATGTTGATGTCAACATGAAACATTAACACATTGCCCGCCCACTTGTTGCATGCACAGACCTGGGAAAACTTGATTTTCGCGTTGGTCTGAATGAAAATGCAAATTCATTCTTTGAATTTTTTGAATTTTTTGAATTCATTCACCACTAGGTGCTGCTTTTGGAGTGGTAAAAATAGCAGTTTCCCCGGTAACGCTGTACACAAAGCAGCACTGAGCTCACAAACGCTGCTTTATCAAGGCATTACAAGCAGGATGAAATGGAAATTAAAATCGACCAATTGGACCAATCACCGCAGATTAGCGTCACGCAAAGGAGGGGTTTGGAAAAATGAATAATTTGGGAGTCGTTGATCAAATAAGGTAAAAATAAATGCATATTATAAGACAATGAAAGAGTTTTTGACCTTGCATGCATGTCAACCTGTTGTTGGGGACTCCCAAAACCAAAATATGAACCTTTCATAACCCATAATAGGGGCACTTTAACAAAAAATCTTAATCTTTTAAATAGTAGTGTACATTACAGTGCTAGTCTCTCATATCACTTCACAGTCTCTCTCAAATAATAAAATAATTCCAAGTCTTTTTATTTGTTTATCAGTCGCCGTGTAATAAGCCATCAAAGACCTTGATCACCCAGTCAGGGTTTATTTTGTACGTTATCATTTACAAATCTTTTCACTTGCGTTTGCAGTACAGTAAACTCATCCAAGTTGCGTATTCAAATTTTTTTTGTCAGTTTTTTTGAATGATTTGACCCTGTTCTATCAGCTGCTGACATCCACAGGCCACATAGACGCACATTATGATGCCATCATTGAGCCAGAATCATTCACACTGTCATGGAAAACTGAGTTGTGGGTGGTTCCTTTGTCGCCAAGTAACCATGAATCCATATATGGTGTTGCTTCTCGTTTTTGTTTCTTCATCTCTTTCTTAATCTGTGTCGTGTCTTACTTCAGTGGTCATGACGCCGATTATTGTGATTTGTTTACAGTTGTGTTCATGAATTACTATTGTTTGACTCTTTTTTTCTGTTGAGCGTGCTGAGGAAATCTCACATCGCTGCATTTTGCTAAAATGAAACGATTCATTTCATAAGCTTGCTCCACCACTTCGAAGACAAAGCAAAACACTCCATACAAGATACTAGCTTGAAAACACTTTACAGGAAGAATGAAAGGCATCTAGCTGTCTCGGTTTCAGTGTTCCTGCTAGGGGTGGGCAGATCGATCCAAATATCGATAGTATCGATACCAACGTTGGTATTGGTATCGGATCGATACTAGCCTGATAAGATCGATACTTTCGGTTATTTTTTTCTCCTATACACTTAATACCTTGCTTAATACATTTATCAAAGTGTAGACATGTCTGTGGGCGTATATTCCGCTCTTTTCACATCTCGTATCCAAACATTACTGCTCCTCCCCTGCTACGCTGGTTTGTTGTCATGCATCACGTGACTCAGCGGCTCCAAGCGCGAGCGGATACAGTGAGAGATGGAACGGTAGAACTCCGAGCCACAAACAAAATGAAAAGGGGAGGAAGGAAATCCTTCACATAGTACATATTGTATATAACTGTATACCGAATTTGTCCTTTTTATGCAGTATCACTGTAAGGTTTATACCGAGTTTGGTCTTTGAATATTATTTCTTCATGCATTAAGCCACTTTAAATGCTTTCATTATAACAGTTTTCTATGGGAGTAAAATGCTTAACATGTAATTTAGCATGTTTTCATATATATTCTGGGCTCAGCTGCTTGCCAAATATTATATAAATTGTATACTGAATTTAGTCTATATTTATTTGGTCTTTATCACTGTCTTCCATTACACCATATTACACCATATGAAATGTTTTTATATTGGTTATCAATGAGAGGAAATGAAATTCAGCATGTTGCATTCATGTTCTGGGTTCATCTGCTAACCTGTACATTCATAGTACAGCGGGGAAAATAAGTATTTGACACATCAGCATTTTTATCAGTAAGGGGATTTCTAAGTGGGCTATTGACACAAAATTTCCACCAGATGTAGCCATCAAGCCAAATATTGAATTCATACAAAGAAATCAGAACATTTAAGTATACAAGTTGAGTCATAATATATAAAGTAAAATAACACAGGGAATAAGTATTGAACACATGAAGATAACAAGGTGCAAAATGGCATAGAAAGCAAGGAGATCACCTGAAATCTGTCAGTATTGAGAGAGAACCCCTGCCCCCTATCAGTACTAATTGATATCAGCTGCTTTAGTCCTAATTGATGGCCTATAAAGGCTTCTCATTACCTAGGAGGCACACAGGAAAGACTTCATGATGGGTAAAAGCAAAGAACTCTCTGTAGATCTTCGTAATCTTATCATTGAAAAGCATTTTGATGGGAATGGTTATAGGCGCATTTCCAGAATGCTGAATGTTCCTGTGAGCACTGTGGGGGCCATTATCCGGAAATGGAAAGAGCATCAGTTCACCATAAACCGGCCACGATCAGGTGCTCCACGTAATATCCCTGTCCGAGGAGTCCAAAGAATAATCAGGAGAGTTCTCCAAGAGCCAAGAACCACTCGGGCAGAACTTCAGGAAGACCTTGCATCAGCAGGTACTGTTGTTTCAAAGAAAACTATAAGCAGTGCACTGAACCGTCATGGCATCCATGCACGCTCACCACGCAAGACTCCATTGCTGAACAAAAAGCATGTTGAGGCTCGGTTAAAGTTTGTGAAAGAGCATTTGGAGAAGCCTGTGGATTATTGGGAGACTATAGTATGGTCAGATGAAAGCAAAATTGAACTTTTTGGCAGTCATTCTACACACCATGTTTGGAGAAGAAATGGCACTGCCCACCACCCCAAGAACACCATACCAACAGTTAAGTTTGGGGGTGGAAGCATCATGGTTTGGGGCTGCTTTTCAGCAAGGGGTACTGGCAGACTTCATATTATTGAAGGCAGGATGAATGGAGAAATGTACCGGGACATTCTGGATAAAAATCTACTGCCATCTACCAGAAAGCTGAAAATGAAAAGAGGGTGGACATTTCAGCAAGACAATGATCCCAAACACAAGGCCAAGGACACAATGAAGTGGTTTCAAAGAAAGAAAATCTAGCTGCTTGAATGGCCCAGTCAATCACCTGACCTAAATCCCATAGAAAATCTATGGAGAGAACTGAAGATCAAAGTTCATAAAAGAGGCCCAAGGAACCTTCAAGATTTAAAGACCATTTGTGTGGAAGAATGGGCCAGAATCACTCCTGAGCAATGCAGACGACTGGTCTCTCCATACAAGAGGCATCTAGAAGCTGTAATCACCAACAAAGGCTTTTCTACAAAGTATTAAATAAAGTGTTCAATACTTATTCCCTGTGTCATTTTACTTTATTTATTATGACTCAACTTGTATACTTAAATGTTCTGATTTCTTTGTATGAATTCAATATTTGGCTTGATGGCTACATCTGGTGGAAATTTTGTGTCAATAGCCCACTTAGAAATCCCCTTACTGATAAAAATGCTGATGTGTCAAATACTTATTTTCCCCGCTGTATATATTTTTATAAACTATACCGAATTTGGCCTTTTCATATCACAGTTTTTTTTTATTGCAATAATAACAAACAACTATTACAGTATGTATAAAATAAACAGAAAATACAGTACATACGAAAATCCTTTCAATAATAAACGAATTATGGTTTAATAGTTATTTTTCATATCACTGTCTTTATTCAATTTGCCACTTACATTATACTTTTCTTTATAATGGTTTTCTATGGGAGGAAAATGCATAATGTGAAAACTGAGCGTTGCTTTCATATTCTGGGCACATCTGCTAACTTGTATATCTAGTTTGCAACATAAGGTGTATACTGAGTTTTGTATTTTATGTTCTTAATTTATTAAGCCACGTTATTTTTTATAACTCTTTTCTATGGGAGGAAAATACTTAACATGAAACTGTGCATTGCTTTCATGTTCTGGGCTCCTCTGCCTGCAAAGTCCTTTTAGAAAGGCAAATAATATCCACGTAGCTTTAAGGTGAATAGAATATTAGTCATATCAACATTAGTTATTGTAATTTTTTAATTGTTGTTGGTCATTTAAATGTATGTACTTTATGAAGTATGTACTGTATAAAGTTATTGTCTCTCAAAAGAAAGAGTCGACTTTTAATCATTTAAATGAGTGGTTTTTAAAACGAATCCCAAGCCGTTTCATGTTGATGTCAACATGAAACATTAACACATTGCCCGCCCACTTGTTGCATGCACAGACCTGGGAAAACTTGATTTTCGCGTTGGTCTGAATGAAAATGTAAATTCATTCTTTGAATTTTTTGAATTCATTCACCACTAGGTGCTGCTTTTGGAGTGGTAAAAATAGCAGTTTCCCCGGTAACGCTGTACACAAAGCAGCACTGAGCTCACAAACGCTGCTTTATCAGGCATTACAAGCAGGATGAAATGGAAATTAAAATCGACCAATTGGACCAATCACCGCAGATTAGCGTCACGCAAAGGAGGGGTTTGGAAAAATGAATAATTTGGGAGTCGTTGATCAAATAAGGTAAAAATAAATGCATATTATAAGACAATGAAAGAGTTTTTGACCTTGCATGCATGTCAACCTGTTGTTGGGGACTCCCAAAACCAAAATATGAACCTTTCATAACCCATAATAGGGGCACTTTAACAAAAAATCTTAATCTTTTAAATAGTAGTGTACATTACAGTGCTAGTCTCTCATATCACTTCACAGTCTCTCTCAAATAATAAAATAATTCCAAGTCTTTTTATTTGTTTATCAGTCGCCGTGTAATAAGCCATCAAAGACCTTGATCACCCAGTCAGGGTTTATTTTGTACGTTATCATTTACAAATCTTTTCACTTGCGTTTGCAGTACAGTAAACTCATCCAAGTTGCGTATTCAAATTTTTTTTGTCAGTTTTTTTGAATGATTTGACCCTGTTCTATCAGCTGCTGACATCCACAGGCCACATAGACGCACATTATGATGCCATCATTGAGCCAGAATCATTCACACTGTCATGGAAAACTGAGTTGTGGGTGGTTCCTTTGTCGCCAAGTAACCATGAATCCATATATGGTGTTGCTTCTCGTTTTTGTTTCTTCATCTCTTTCTTAATCTGTGTCGTGTCTTACTTCAGTGGTCATGACGCCGATTATTGTGATTTGTTTACAGTTGTGTTCATGAATTACTATTGTTTGACTCTTTTTTTCTGTTGAGCGTGCTGAGGAAATCTCACATCGCTGCATTTTGCTAAAATGAAACGATTCATTTCATAAGCTTGCTCCACCACTTCGAAGACAAAGCAAAACACTCCATACAAGATACTAGCTTGAAAACACTTTACAGGAAGAATGAAAGGCATCTAGCTGTCTCGGTTTCAGTGTTCCTGCTAGGGGTGGGCAGATCGATCCAAATATCGATAGTATCGATACCAACGTTGGTATTGGTATCGGATCGATACTAGCCTGATAAGATCGATACTTTCGGTTATTTTTTTCTCCTATACACTTAATACCTTGCTTAATACATTTATCAAAGTGTAGACATGTCTGTGGGCGTATATTCCGCTCTTTTCACATCTCGTATCCAAACATTACTGCTTCTCCCCTGCTACGCTGGTTTGTTGTCATGCATCACGTGACTCAGCGGCTCCAAGCGCGAGCGGATACAGTGAGAGATGGAACGGTAGAACTCCGAGCCACAAACAAAATGAAAAGGGGAGGAAGGAAATCCTTCACATAGTACATATTGTATATAACTGTATACCGAATTTGTCCTTTTTATGCAGTATCACTGTAAGGTTTATACCGAGTTTGGTCTTTGAATATTATTTCTTCATGCATTAAGCCACTTTAAATGCTTTCATTATAACAGTTTTCTATGGGAGTAAAATGCTTAACATGTAATTTAGCATGTTTTCATATATATTCTGGGCTCAGCTGCTTGCCAAATATTATATAAATTGTATACTGAATTTAGTCTATATTTATTTGGTCTTTATCACTGTCTTCCATTACACCATATTACACCATATGAAATGTTTTTATATTGGTTATCAATGAGAGGAAATGAAATTCAGCATGTTGCATTCATGTTCTGGGTTCATCTGCTAACCTGTACATTCATAGTATATATTTTTATAAACTATACCGAATTTGGCCTTTTCATATCACAGTTTTTTTTTATTGCAATAATAACAAACAACTATTACAGTATGTATAAAATAAACAGAAAATACAGTACATACGAAAATCCTTTCAATAATAAACGAATTATGGTTTAATAGTTATTTTTCATATCACTGTCTTTATTCAATTTGCCACTTACATTATACTTTTCTTTATAATGGTTTTCTATGGGAGGAAAATGCATAATGTGAAAACTGAGCGTTGCTTTCATATTCTGGGCACATCTGCTAACTTGTATATCTAGTTTGCAACATAAGGTGTATACTGAGTTTTGTATTTTATGTTCTTAATTTATTAAGCCACGTTATTTTTTATAACTCTTTTCTATGGGAGGAAAATACTTAACATGAAACTGTGCATTGCTTTCATGTTCTGGGCTCCTCTGCCTGCAAAGTCCTTTTAGAAAGGCAAATAATATCCACGTAGCTTTAAGGTGAATAGAATATTAGTCATATCAACATTAGTTATTGTAATTTTTTAATTGTTGTTGGTCATTTAAATGTATGTACTTTATGAAGTATGTACTGTATAAAGTTATTGTCTCTCAAAAGAAAGAGTCGACTTTTAATCATTTAAATGAGTGGTTTTTAAAACGAATCCCAAGCCGTTTCATGTTGATGTCAACATGAAACATTAACACATTGCCCGCCCACTTGTTGCATGCACAGACCTGGGAAAACTTGATTTTCGCGTTGGTCTGAATGAAAATGCAAATTCATTCTTTGAATTTTTTGAATTTTTTGAATTCATTCACCACTAGGTGCTGCTTTTGGAGTGGTAAAAATAGCAGTTTCCCCGGTAACGCTGTACACAAAGCAGCACTGAGCTCACAAACGCTGCTTTATCAGGCATTACAAGCAGGATGAAATGGAAATTAAAATCGACCAATTGGACCAATCACCGCAGATTAGCGTCACGCAAAGGAGGGGTTTGGAAAAATGAATCATTTGGGAGTCGTTGATCAAATAAGGTAAAAATAAATGCATATTATAAGACAATGAAAGAGTTTTTGACCTTGCATGCATGTCAACCTGTTGTTGGGGACTCCCAAAACCAAAATATGAACCTTTCATAACCCATAATAGGGGCACTTTAACAAAAAATCTTAATCTTTTAAATAGTAGTGTACATTACAGTGCTAGTCTCTCATATCACTTCACAGTCTCTCTCAAATAATAAAATAATTCCAAGTCTTTTTATTTGTTTATCAGTCGCCATGTAATACGCCATCAAAGACCTTGATCACCCAGTCAGGGTTTATTTTGTACGTTATCATTTACAAATCTTTTCACTTGCGTTTGCAGTACAGTAAACTCATCCAAGTTGCGTATTCAAATTTTTTTTGTCAGTTTTTTTGAATGATTTGACCCTGTTCTATCAGCTGCTGACATCCACAGGCCACATAGACGCACATTATGATGCCATCATTGAGCCATAATCATTCACACTGTCATGGAAAACTGAGTTGTGGGTGGTTCCTTTGTCGCCAAGTAACCATGAATCCATATATGGTGTTGCTTCTCGTTTTTGTTTCTTCATCTCTTTCTTAATCTGTGTCGTGTCTTACTTCAGTGGTCATGACGCCGATTATTGTGATTTGTTTACAGTTGTGTTCATGAATTACTATTGTTTGACTCTTTTTTTCTGTTGAGCGTGCTGAGGAAATCTCACATCGCTGCATTTTGCTAAAATGAAACGATTCATTTCATAAGCTTGCTCCACCACTTCGAAGACAAAGCAAAACACTCCATACAAGATACTAGCTTGAAAACACTTTACAGGAAGAATGAAAGGCATCTAGCTGTCTCGGTTTCAGTGTTCCTGCTAGGGGTGGGCAGATCGATCCAAATATCGATAGTATCGATACCAACGTTGGTATTGGTATCGGATCGATACTAGCCTGATAAGATCGATACTTTCGGTTATTTTTTTCTCCTATACACTTAATACCTTGCTTAATACATTTATCAAAGTGTAGACATGTCTGTGGGCGTATATTCCGCTCTTTTCACATCTCGTATCCAAACATTACTGCTCCTCCCCTGCTACGCTGGTTTGTTGTCATGCATCACGTGACTCAGCGGCTCCAAGCGCGAGCGGATACAGTGAGAGATGGAATGGTAGAACTCCGAGCCACAAACAAAATGAAAAGGGGAGGAAGGAAATCCTTCACATAGTACATATTGTATATAACTGTATACCGAATTTGTCCTTTTTATGCAGTATCACTGTAAGGTTTATACCGAGTTTGGTCTTTGAATATTATTTCTTCATGCATTAAGCCACTTTAAATGCTTTCATTATAACAGTTTTCTATGGGAGTAAAATGCTTAACATGTAATTTAGCATGTTTTCATATATATTCTGGGCTCAGCTGCTTGCCAAATATTATATAAATTGTATACTGAATTTAGTCTATATTTATTTGGTCTTTATCACTGTCTTCCATTACACCATATTACACCATATGAAATGTTTTTATATTGGTTATCAATGAGAGGAAATGAAATTCAGCATGTTGCATTCATGTTCTGGGTTCATCTGCTAACCTGTACATTCATAGTATATATTTTTATAAACTATACCGAATTTGGCCTTTTCATATCACAGTTTTTTTTTATTGCAATAATAACAAACAACTATTACAGTATGTATAAAATAAACAGAAAATACAGTACATACGAAAATCCTTTCAATAATAAACGAATTATGGTTTAATAGTTATTTTTCATATCACTGTCTTTATTCAATTTGCCACTTACATTATACTTTTCTTTATAATGGTTTTCTATGGGAGGAAAATGCATAATGTGAAAACTGAGCGTTGCTTTCATATTCTGGGCACATCTGCTAACTTGTATATCTAGTTTGCAACATAAGGTGTATACTGAGTTTTGTATTTTATGTTCTTAATTTATTAAGCCACGTTATTTTTTATAACTCTTTTCTATGGGAGGAAAATACTTAACATGAAACTGTGCATTGCTTTCATGTTCTGGGCTCCTCTGCCTGCAAAGTCCTTTTAGAAAGGCAAATAATATCCACGTAGCTTTAAGGTGAATAGAATATTAGTCATATCAACATTAGTTATTGTAATTTTTTAATTGTTGTTGGTCATTTAAATGTATGTACTTTTAAATGACAAGTATCGGAATCGGTATCGGTATCGGCGATACTGGCCCTGTATTTACTTGGTATCGGATCGATACCAAAATTTGCAGTATCGCACACCCCTAGTTCCTGCTGCTCTAAAGGGTTGTGAAGCTGTTGGACAGGTTTATCTTTATTATGAAAATGCTTTAGGAACTTCTTAGAAAGGAGGGAGAGAGAGAACGAGAAAGAGTGGCTGTTCAAAAGAGCAAGAGGGAGGGGAGAAGTGGAAAATGTATAGCTGCAGTGAGGGAGGAGGTGGGTGATGTTGTGGGTGGGGTTTTTACAGCGTGTTCAAACACAAACAGCCCAGAAAAGCACATTTATTACATTAGTGGTGTTTGCCAAGGCAGACGACACTATAACTTGATTTTAGTCACGATTACTTGCTAAAAAAAGCAATTTAATACTTATTCAAATGGTTTATTCAATATAGTCAACATTTGAAGTGGATCAAAACCTTTCATCAAAGTTGTCATAAAACCTAAAACCAAAATGTGTTCTTGGCCTAGGACAACTTTTTTTGGTCCACTTCAAATGTTGACTACTATACTTTACATAATTTGAATTGTTGCATGTTGCAAAACCTTAAACCTTAAAAAAAAAATACCACTTCAGTGGTTCTACTTCAAAATTTCTTGTTTAATTTGATTTGTTTAATTGCCATTAGTTTGTAATTATTTAAGAAATTTCCTAGCATTTTCTTAGTGATCCGAGTGAGTAAATCCTAGACCAATTTTATTCATATATTTGTATTTAATTATTTTCTGCAGTGTACTTGAGTAGATTGAATCACAGAACAACCTAGTTTTAGACCTTTATTTGTTTTTTACCTGGTTTCCTGAGTAGTGTGTTATTGTTAACTAACTGAAACTAGAACTAAAACCAAAACCATTAAAAATCATTTGAAATCTGAAATAAAATAAAATGTACATACTAGGATGAAAATCTTTTAAAAAACAAAAAAGTATAATTGTTGTCTTGGCAACTATCTGAAATAAGTTTAAATGCTAAAATTACTCCAATTAAAACAAAACAAAAATAAAGCTAAATAGAAATATAAAAACTGACAAAAGTACATAACAAAACTAATAAAATATAACATAACATGACTAATAAAACATATCTAATAAACATGACAAAAGCACTTAAATTACTAAAACCAAAGCTAATATAAAAATAAAATGAGGTCCCTTTGGGCCAATAAGAAGCAACCACATTACATTGTTTATATGTTCTTTTACACATTTATTTCTAAGCTTGTCAGTATGCAGTAAGAAGGGAGTGAGTAAGTCAGGAAGAGTGCATATGCTTCATACGAGCATGCAAAGGAAAGGTGGATTAGGATCAGAGCGCGAGGGAGAGTAAGATAAGACTGTGTAGGGGGGACATCTGAGAAACCAGGAGGAAAGGCATCGACTGACGGGTGAGACAGAGGACTGATACATTTACTGAGACGGTGAAAGAGACAGCTGAGCTGCAGAAGTGCATGTGAGCGAGAGACCTGGGATCAACAGAGAGAGAGAGAGAGTTATCAGACTTGTGAGGTAATCAGTGCTCCATGCACATGATGCGAGTGTGTGACAGCTCAGTCTGCTTCCCGGATGCATGTGTGGTTACAGGGCAGTGAGGGAGTCGTGGGTCTCTGCACGCTTGTTTGAAGTGTGTGCTTTAAGTGTGTGGTTGTGCATGTGTGGAATTACAAATTGTGTTTAAATGTTTAACTTAGATTATCCACTTCCTGATGCATTTTATAACTGTGCTTTGTCTCAATCAAGTCATGTTGATTGGCAGAGAGGCAAAGAACCCAGACGTTGATTCAAAGGACCCTGGCCCAGACGTGGATTCGTTAGGTTGATTGGATTAGTGTCTATGCATTTGATTATGTTGAATCAATGTATATTCAAAGAATCCCTGGCCCAGACGTGGATTCGTTAGGTTGATTGAATTAGTATGTCCCTCATGTGCTTGCTTTGTTTGAAAATTGTCTCCACCTCCAAGAATCCCTCCTCCAAAAATGCCTATAAAATAACCTTGTAAAGTTACTTATAGTTAGACTTCGATGACTACAGCACCAACAGCTTGTGTTCTCAATAAAGAATCCTGCTGATGATCCAATCCGATTTCTCCTGGTTTTCTCTTCTGAGTTTTCTACACTTTAGAAGAACCAAGTTCACAACAGATGGTGCCGTGCCCCGGATAGAGCTCCTCACCTGAATCCAGATTGAAACTTCAAGCTCAAGATCTGATTTCGTTCCAGTCTGAATCTTTCTGTACAACCAAGAGTTGGTGAGTGTCACTCTATCCAAAAGAACCTAAGACCAGAAAAAAATTGTTATCCTCTGCGCCGTCAGAGAAGAGTTAACAGACAGCTGTAGGGTGGTTTAACTAAGTTTATCCTCTAAAGTTTTTCTTTTAGAGATGAAAGTTATCCTCTGTTTCAGGCAGGGAAGATTTTAGCATTTCGTGCTAATAATTTTGGTTTATCCTCTGTTTCAGGCAGGGAAGGTTAGCATTTCGTGCTAATAAGTTTGGTTTATCCTCTGTTCTTGTAGGCAGGGAAGATTAGCGTAAAGTGCTAGTAATTTGTGTTTATCCTCTGCTTTGCCAGGGAAGGTTAACACTAGTTGATCTGTGTTAACAAGTGTACTCTCTGTTGATCAGAGAAGTTTTAGTGTTTTGATTGTGTGGTAACAAAGAAACTCACAAAATGTTTAGAAAGAATGCTAGACTGATCCCCACAACTGAAAAAGGTGGTCTTGCGACTAGAGATCGACCGATATATCGATTTACCGATATTTTTCCCGATATTTAAGCATTTGTCCATAATCGGATATCGGTTTTGTAATATCGGATTTTCCAATAAACGCCGCCATCTTGTGGGCGTATTAAGAATTGCACGCATGATCGCCATTACAGCGCATCTGAGGGGAGACGAGACAACGGCGTGCACAGGTAAAGTATTACTTGCTTTGCTGTAATTAGTACATTTTATTTAACATAACAGCCATTAATGCACAAATTAGATGTGATACATATGCTTGATGTACTTTATGCAGCTTGGCTCTAAGAAATAGACGAGTCACGTAAGATAATCCGTCAAGTCCTGTCCCAATAAAGACGTAACTTTGCATGAATTAAATAATACAGCCATGAATGAGGGCAAGTTGGAAGTAAAAGCGTTGAATTGAATTCTCTCTCTGTTGTATATCTGCTCATCATTAGTCTCGTGAAGCCGCTTCATATTGCTGTTCACTCAGTGGGTTGATGCTCAGGAAATGCTACAGCACGGCCACCGCATGTAACTTTTAAAAATATTCACGATGAAAACACCGTAATTATATAAACATTTACTATATAACCATCATTTCCCAAATAAACATCCTAGTAAACACAACTCCAGTGTTTCCCACACATAGACTTTACCTGGTCGGGCCGCCCAGGTATATTAACGGCCGCCCAAGTATATTTGGTGACACATTTTTGTTTTTATTACTATTATTATCTTACACTTTTTTTTTTTCTATCCGCCCGAGATAATGAAACCATCCGTGATCGATTAACTAGAGGAAAATCTCCCCGCGCCTGACGCGTTTCGCACTGCTGTGTGCTCAAGAACTGTAGACACTCCCTCAGACGAGCTCTCTCTCTTTATCTGAGATAAAGAGGCTGCAACAATATCCACCGCCCGCTGCCATCAGCTCCCGCCTCTCACACACAAGAGCGCGACTTTCAGTATTTAGCAACTTTCAGACCCTTTTGGCGGCTTTTTTCCCCACAACAGGTACATACTGACAAACCTAGCGACTTTTTTTGAAAAAACCTTAGCTATCGTTCAATTGGAATTTGTCTCCAGTAACGTTACTGCCCCGCGAGTGCGAGATCTGACTCTCCCGGCGCAGTGTCGCCTCTCTCGGCGTCTATTCTGTGCAGTGAGCGGCAGTGAAGCAGCGCATTCATTTGGCCGTAACGCAGCAAAATCGTCAGTAAATCATTTACAAAACAGCGTTTCCAAGCACCTGTCGCTTACTGACTGTTTGGACTTTTAAATATGAACATAATTTGTCTGTTAATATGCGCATAGCTTGTTACTCAGACGCAGACAGTGCGCTGAATGAGACAAGACAGTAATACAGCCAAAACCACCGCATATAGTCGCTTTTTAGTGTAAGTTAGATGTATATTGATTTTATCAGACGATGTTGCGATTATAAATCAGGATTTAAGGAGTATAGTGAGAGTGATTCCTTGTTAACATGTAAAATTAATGGTTCCTGTTTACTATTTATACTTGTTTTATGTATGACAACAGAAAGTATAATGTGAACAGCTTTATTGGCATTGTTGTATTAATTACAGTATGTGACATTTAGAACAGATCTTAAGTGCCAAAACTGGTCTGAATGCAAACTTGACAATTACCTCATGAATATGCAAATTAACGTGACGTCACCTGCCGCCACAAGTTTTATTTATTTTTTAATTGGTGAGAATTACTTTTGTGCTTTATTTATTTTACCTGTTTGTTTTTTTTACCTCATCGAAGATTTTATTTTTAAACAAAAAACTGTTTAGTAACAGTGCACTTTTTTATTTTTTGTACTCTCAGACCCCTCTATTTATTGGTGTATAAATAAGATTTGTTTTGTTTTCTATGCAAGGAGGGAGTGATTGTTATAAATAAAATGGTTTGTTCAGTTCAGTGGTGTTGTAATCATTGTGTCAAAAACACAAGTATAACAGTAAATAAATATCGGTTCTGCATATCGGTTATCGGGCATATAAACAAACAAATTATCGGTACCGGTATCGGTTCTAAAAAATCAATATCGGTCGATCACTACTTGCGACTCCTTTGTGGTCAGATAGCGAATTCAAATCACTGTTAGGAGTGCAGATGAACATAATAGTCACTGAGAAAGTTAGACAAGAACTAACGCAGAAATATGAGATTCATCCAGACAAGATTTGGTCTGTAGATGAGTGTAAAAAGGTGCTAGGAGCAAGTATTCGTAAGAACAATGTGAAAGGCATTATCTGCTGCCACAGAGAATTCAGTTTAGCGCTAGCTACACAACAGTCTCAGCGTAACTCAGAGCTAGAGGAACAGAACAAAGAACTCCGTGCTAGAGTATCCACTTTGACTAAAAAATTTAACCTCAAGAAAGCTGCAGCAAAAACTGATGTGGAAGTTATTCAGCCTGATAACATTTACCCTGATTTACAAGCGTTTTTTGAAACAGATGTAGCTCTCCAATCAGTAACTGATGTGCCTGTAAATTCCGTCAATGTGTGTGGTGCTAGGAGAAGATCTCAGGGAATTGAGGGAATTGAAAGTGTTCCTTCCAACTCTTCTGTTGTCCAAGTACACACTGTTGCCAAAGCGCTAGAACCTAAAGATATAGAGAGACTATCCCAGAGCTTACCTTCAGCACGCACAAATTTTTCTGAATTTAGAAGAGCATTGATCAGTAAAATGCGTCTCTATGACATAGGGCTGGGCGATATGGCAAAAATGTAATCTCGATAATTTTTTTACATATTGAACGATAACGATATATATTTCGATATAAGTTGTTAATGCTTTCAGCTTTAAAAGAGTATCCCAACAATGACTGAAGCCACAAAAATTAGAGGGTTCATTAAATTACATTTTAAAGTATAGTTTATTAACAAAAACAGATTACACATTTGGCCTTACAAATTTAAACAACTTACTAAAATAAATTAAAAAATAAAAGTTGTGACAAAAGATGGTAAATGAGAGTAAATGTCCAAAATGTAAACATAAAACTATTGTAAACATCATTTGTAACACAATTACAGTTTGTTTGTTTTTCCCAGAAAGACTAATCTGTCAACAGTGTCTGGCTTTAAGAGGTAGATTAAATGTGCAAAACGTAAACATAAAAATATATAACTTCCAGCTAGTGCACACAATTTGTAAATCTTTCACATTATTATTTTTTTTGCCAGGAAGACTGGTTTGTCAACAGTGTCTGGCGTTAAGAGGTAGATTAAATGTGCAAAACGTAAACATAAAAATATATAACTTCCAGCTAGTGCACACAATTTGTAAATCTTTCACATTATTATTTTTTTTGCCAGGAAGACTGGTTTGTCAACAGTGTCTGGCGTTAAGAGGTAGATTAAATGTGCAAAATGGAAACAAATATTCAACTTCTAGCAAGTGCACACAATTTGTAAAACTTTTACAGGTTTTTTGCCAGAAAGACTAGTCTGTCCACTGTGTCTGGCTTTAAAGCTGCCCTGTTGCAGGACACGATATTACCACCTGTGCTAAAAGCACGCTCTGAGGGTGAGCTGGTGGCAGGAATACACAGGTAACGTTTTGCCAGGAGGCTCACTCTGGGGTATGTTGCTGAATTGATCTTCCACCATGCCAGGGGGTTGGTCTCGCTGTCTGCATCAGGAGCTTGCAGGTAGCGGTTTAGTTCAGCTTCAATAGCCTGCTGTTCTGTGAGATCAGATGTTGCAGCAGACTTAGTGTAGGACTTCTTGAAAAAGCTGCCCAGTGTCATCTTCTGCAATTTGGCTGGTGTAGCAGCAGCAGCACCATCACCTTTGCCTCCTCCCAGTGCAGTGGATGGGAATACAGGAGTAGCTTGCGATGTGCTCTGACAGTCATCCAGCATCTGAGCCACAGCTCTGGATTTCACAGCCTCAACCTTGTCATCTTCGATGTAGCGTGTCTTAAAACGAGGATCAACAAGGCATGCTATGCTCAAAAGGTCATCAGTGGCAGCATTGTCATATTTCTCATTCAGATAGCTGATGATAGAAGCCTTGATAGTCTTGGTGAGCTCTGAGTCATCAGCTACAGGTTTCAAGACCTCCTCACTGAAAAGATGCAGTACAGGTTTCAGGTACGACACACTCACATATTCTTCACCAGAAAGGGCATCAGTGAAATCAGCAAGTGGGTTTAGAGCCTTGCAAACAGATTCCAGAACGTCAATGTCCTGCCATGAAGGAGCCAAGTGCCTTGTTTTTTTATCAGCTGATAAAACTTTTGCAATGGCCTTCTCCTGCTCTAGCACTCGTGCTATCATTGCATGGCGTGACCCCCACCTGGTGGGTGATTCCGTGATCAACTTGTGCTTTGGCAGCTTGAGCTCCTCTTGAGTGGCCGCTAGTTCCCGTTTCTTTTTCCATGAGAAGGAAAAAGCACTGACCACTTTTTTGCACACACCCATGGCTCTTTGGATTCTCTGGTCTCTCATACTCCCCTCTGATGATGAAGAAAACAGTATAGGCACATGTTTAGAATCTTTACAAGGCAAAGATGATTATAAAAATTACTTGTTTGTGATAAAGTATTTTGTGATGATAAATTACAATGTTATGAGATTTTCAATCAATAATGAGAAACTAAATTTAGACTACATGCACTAGGACTGTCTTTTTATCCCACAATTCTGAGTTAAATAAAGGCTAGTTCACACTGCCCCAATAAACTGACATAATGACTTAAGCATGCCATGACAACTTCAATGCCAACAGAAACATAACTGAATCAAAATTGAATGAATTATGAGAAATGATCACGTTATTATTGTGGAATAGATGCATTACTCACATTTTAAAACATTAATGACATTTAACATGCTTAATATGCATATTTATCAAATAGCGTCAAGCAGGGCTAGACGATCATTTATTTATTTATCCCTGCCTTTACAGCGCACAACCACACGCGAGTTGGTGTTTGTTAGGGCAGTGTGAATACGACACAGCATTTTCTAAATTATGCAGTCAAACGTGATAGCCTTAAATGTTGTGAAATCAATTAGGATACGTTATAAATCCTCATATGCTGTTTTTAGCACTGAAAACTTGACCTTTTTTTTAGATGCTTAACTTACCAATGGCTAGATGCAGCCGGTGACCAAAACACTGTAGGCGAGTCCAGTTTTTAAGTGAGACAGCCTTGACAATGTTTGCGCCGTTGTCTGTTGTGATGCACACATGACGGTCCTCGCTAAGGCCCCAAGATGCGAGTGCATCCTCCAGACCCGCAGAAAGTATTTCCGCAGTATGGTCGTCTGGAAAATATGCAGTCTGCAAGCATTTTGATTGCAGACCCCACTCCTCGTCGATGTAATGAATGGTGAGGCTCATATACGGCTCGGATGTGCGGCTGGACCATAGGTCGGTGGTAGTGGCAAAGTATCTCACATTCCTTAGATTATTTTCCAGCTTTCCGCGGCACTCTTCATATAGCTGAGGCAGTGCAGTTTTGGAAAAGTATTTTCTGCCAGGGAGTTCGTACCTGGAGTCAAGCACTTTAACTAATTTCCTAAACCCGTCTCTTTCCACTGTGCTTAGGGGCATCATATCTTTCGCTAGAAAGTAAGAAACGGCCCTGGTTATATCCTTGCTCCTTTTGGAACAGTTTTCATAAGGGGTAATGGCCACGAAAGACGACACGATCGATTTCTGCTTTGGTACAGCTCCGATGCTAGCCCTGCTTGTTGACGGAGTAGCAGCCCGCATTTTCATGCTTTCAGTGTGATCGTTTGGGTGATACTTTTTAAGGTGATGGAATAGGTTGGTTGTGTTGCCAGTCTTCGTTTTCACAAACCAACGACATATTTTACAGATTGTTTTAATCTGCGCCTCGTCACTTTTCAGATAGCCAAACCACTTCCATATAACGGAATTCGCGCTACCTTTTTTGTCGACAATTTCATCATCTTTGGATAATAACTCGAGGTTAGTTTCACTTTCGTCGCTGGTTCCACTCATTTTTTTTGTCGTCCTCGTGTCGAGCTTGCTTCGCAAAGTGCGGACGGTAGGAAATAGACTTTGTACTTTGATGTGAACGTGCACGTGCACGCTGATTGGCTGTTGTCGCATATTTCTGCTGTGTGATTGGCTCTTAGATCAATCCATATCGAGTAAAAATGTCCAGAGCTTATCATCGTTATCGACATAAATTTTATTGCGATTCGATATGATATCGTTTATCGGCCCAGCCCTACTATGACATGTCGTTAACAGAAGTCACACAGCTGATGTCACAAATTCTAACTGAATCTGAATTCAACAGTTTTGAGACTGCTGTTACTTCTGAACTACAACATGCCAGTAAAAGCGATTTGAGAGAAGGTGTTTTGAAAATTCTAAAGAATATCATGGGACCCAAAATAGACTAGTCCAGAATCACTAACTGTGTGCAAAGGAAAGAAGAATCTGTGAGTGAATATACTGAGAGATTTTGTCAGTCAGCTGTAATTTACAGTGGAATTGTCGATGACCCTGAAAGTGTGCTAGAGAACAAGGGACCCCTGGTTCGTATCTGGTCAGATGGCCTTGTAGCCGAATACAGAAAAGCTTTACCATTTTTAGATCTAACTTGGTCTAACAGAACTCTCAGAAGTAACCTAGACAGGTTAGCTACATGGGAAAGAGATGCTGATGTCAAGGTAAAAGTAAGAGTAGCAGCAGTTACGTTTAACACAAGGAAACAAGACAATAGATGGGCTAAAAGAGAAAGCAAATGCAAATATTGTGGAAAATTAGGACATTGGGAGAAAGAGTGTAGGATGAAGTTGCAAGATAGTAAAAGAAATGCTATGCATAATTCTGCTCCTTCTCAGCCTGCACACAACCCTGAAGTAGTTCCGCCAGTGACCACTGAAACTGTAGGACAGCTAGTTCAGGCTCTTCTAAGAGCACAACAAGACCAAGAAAAAAACTAATTGTTGGGGCTGTGAGTAGCTACCTTTCCCCTGTAATCCAACACAATGACCAAAGAATTTTTGTGAAAGGTAGCATAAAAGAGAAAGAGATTGATTTTTTGCTTGATACAGGTGCAGAAATTACAGTAATCCCTACAAAATTGGCACAAGGTTTAAACATCCCATACAAGAAAACCAAACTTTGTTTAACTGGTGTAATAGGAGAAGATTCTGTTTTGTATGAAACTCCGCCCATAGAGGTACAATTTGGCCCAAAAACTCTGACTACAAAATTGCTATGCGCTCCATTAAATACAGGTGCAATTTTAGGCATGGATCTTCTGAGACAAATAAATCTAACTTTAGACATGTCCTCAGAATCTACTAGCATAAAGATTTCCTCAGCACAGATTTCTACCAATAATGCAACCCCTCCCGAGTATGCTTTCTTACAGAATCATCCAATTTGGGCTAAAGACAAGGATGATTGTGGGTTGTTGACAGGTGTAGAACCAGTTAAATTGACAGGAACTCCACCTCCGGTCACCAAACAATATCCGATTAATAAGGAAGCTATACAGGGAATCAAACTTATTGTAGAAAATTTGCTGACGCAAGGAGTGCTAGTTAAAACCAACAGTCCATGTAATTCACCCATATGGCCCATCAAGAAATCTAATGGGACATGGAGACTTACAATAGACTACAGAGTAGCCAATAAAAATATTGATAAAATCACCCCCCTAGTGGCAGATCCATCTACAATTTGTAATGGCTTACCATTAGATTGTAAGATTTTTTCAGTAATTGATATGTCTAATGGATTCTTTTCTGTACCGTTGCACTCTGACAGCCAGCCATGGTTAGCTTTCACAGTTGACTATGAACAATACCAGTGGACACGATTGCCACAGGGATTTCAAAACTCCCCAACCCTATATCATCAGGCTGTCAGACGTGATTTGTGTGACCCAGAATGTCCGGTAAAACAGTCCGCTATGATCCAATATGTCGATGATATTTTGATTGCCTCAACAGATCATGAGGTACATCAAACTGAATTGGCATCATTGTTGGACTATTTGCTTAAAAAAGGACACAAATGCAGCTTTCACAAAGCTCAAATCGCTAAAAAGCAAGTCACATTTCTGGGTCAAACAATTGGTGCAGGAAATAGATCCATTACACAGGATCGAGCGGCTTCAGTCAAAGCCATACCTCCGCCTACTACCATTAAAACACTCCGCTCATTTTTAGGAACAACAGGTTATTGTAGACCTTGGATTGAAGACTATGCCTCGATTGCTCAGCCTCTCTATGATTTGTTGAAAGGCCATGGTAAAGATTCAGATACTGTTTGTATGGAAGAACTTCATCTCAAAGCTTTTAATGATTTGAAGAGAGCACTATGTCAAACACCAGCATTAGGAATTGCCCAATCTGATAGACCCTTTGTGCTTTATGTCCATGAACACTTAGGCTTTATGACTGCATGTCTAATGCAAGATCATGGGGGCAGCTTACGCCCAATTCATTACTATTCCGGTAAACTTGACATAGTCGCTCAAGGTATGGGTCCATGCCTCAGAGCAGTACAGGCAGTTCATCTAGCGCTTCAGGCTTCATCAGGAAGTGGATAATCTAAGTTAAACATTTAAACACAATTTGTAATTCCACAATTCCCCCTTTGAGAGTTCTAATAACTCTCACAAAATACAAATTTAGACACTTAAAAGTTAATTCTTGTAACTTGTAATCGTTACAGGCACATTGTACATGTTCTGTGTTGCTTATCTGTAATTGCATGCTGACACAGAAACAAAACAAAACATGCAATTAGGGTCCGTGAAGTTCTTACGGGTAATAATCTTTCCTGGTTGGAACTGTCATTTCCTCGTGAGAGGCGGCAGTCATTTGCTGAAAGAAACACTTGATACTGTGGATGCATAGATAGTACGCAAGTAGGAGAAACAACAGCAGAATTGCTATTTCCTTGATCCACAGCCAGGGTTTACCTAACAAGTTTCCGAACCATGAAGAATTATCTTCAGTCATCTGGTGTAATTTTTCTGAAAGACCAAGAATGTCTTGTTGGATTTTGTTCAAGTTCTCTGTTGGATCCATTAACCCGGTGCAGCATTCAGGACCGATAATGGTACAGGCTCCCCCTTGTGTTGCAAGAATGTAATCCAAGGCCACTCTGTTCTGTAAGATCATCATCTTGTGCGAGGCAAGAGTGTCCTTGATGTTGCCCAGGGCCAAAACCGTATCATTGGCCAACTTCTGTCTACAGCATCCTACCCAGCAAATTCAATGGCAGGTGCACCCTGGTTTATGTCCTACCAGCCATCAGAGAAAATACACACTCCACCTCAAGTTCTCCACATCTACAAAATTCAGCTTCTACCAACAAAGATGCCTGCATTCCAGGATTCACTTGTGTACAAACGTGGTGGTCAAGAACTCTTGGTGCATTAATCCCATCGTATGGTGTCATGCAGGCTCTCGATCAAGTCAGAAGCCCGTCGGATTCTGTACAGAAATTGGCCAATGATACGGTTTTGGCCCTGGGCAACATCAAGGACACTCTTGCCTCGCACAAGATGATGATCTTACAGAACAGAGTGGCCTTGGATTACATTCTTGCAACACAAGGGGGAGCCTGTACCATTATCGGTCCTGAATGCTGCACCGGGTTAATGGATCCAACAGAGAACTTGAACAAAATCCAACAAGACATTCTTGGTCTTTCAGAAAAATTACACCAGATGACTGAAGATAATTCTTCATGGTTCGGAAACTTGTTAGGTAAACCCTGGCTGTGGATCAAGGAAATAGCAATTCTGCTGTTGTTTCTCCTACTTGCGTACTATCTATGCATCCACAGTATCAAGTGTTTCTTTCAGCAAATGACTGCCGCCTCTCACGAGGAAATGACAGTTCCAACCAGGAAAGATTATTACCCGTAAGAACTTCACGGACCCTAATTGCATGTTTTGTTTTGTTTCTGTGTCAGCATGCAATTACAGATAAGCAACACAGAACATGTACAATGTGCCTGTAACGATTACAAGTTACAAGAATTAACTTTTAAGTGTCTAAATTTGTATTTTGTGAGAGTTATTAGAACTCTCAAAGGGGGAATTGTGGAATTACAAATTGTGTTTAAATGTTTAACTTAGATTATCCACTTCCTGATGCATTTTATAACTGTGCTTTGTCTCAATCAAGTCATGTTGATTGGCAGAAAGGCAAAGAACCCAGACGTTGATTCAAAGGACCCTGGCCCAGACGTGGATTCGTTAGGTTGATTGGATTAGTGTCTATGCATTTGATTATGTTGAATCAATGTATATTCAAAGAATCCCTGGCCCAGACGTGGATTCGTTAGGTTGATTGAATTAGTATGTCCCTCATGTGCTTGCTTTGTTTGAAAATTGTCTCCACCTCCAAGAATCCCTCCTCCAAAAATGCCTATAAAATAACCTTGTAAAGTTACTTATAGTTAGACTTCGATGACTACAGCACCAACAGCTTGTGTTCTCAATAAAGAATCCTGCTGATGATCCAATCCGATTTCTCCTGGTTTTCTCTTCTGAGTTTTCTACACTTTAGAAGAACCAAGTTCACAACAAGATCTATTAGACAGATCTACTGCATATACAACTCACAGAACATCCAGAAGAACCTTTTCTGAAAGTATTTAACTTTTAACCCTCTAAGCGCCAAAGTCGCAAAATTGCGACAAGACGTCATACTTGATCAAATAGACCGTAGTTCCTTATCTGGTGTAATATCTCATTTGTATTCCCTACCACTAGATGGCAGACATGTAGTACTTCGATTCTAGACCAAAATTCCGTCCTCTTCCTATTCAAAGTGTTCGAGGAAATAGCAGAGCAAGTGAGCGATCGTGTTATTGATGCGGAAGCAGTTCAGTTCACAGTGACACGGGTGAATTGTGAGATTTGTGAGAAAATCGCCAAATGGCTAATAGAAAGTTATACCGTGAGGATGTGTTGTAAATGTTATTCGCTGATTCTGACTCTGAAGGGGAATATTTGCCTTTTGGAAATGACGATCGGCCGTCTAATGATCGCGCTTCTCCCAGTACATCTTTGCAGCGCAATGGTTCCGCCATGCAAGGCGAGAGAGTTCATGAAGCACAAACAAGTGATCATTTGACCTTTTGCCCAACGGGGATGGGGGTGGCAGGGGTGGACGTGGTCGTAGTGTCCATAGGAGAGCTGCTCTGAGCTCACGGAGCGCCGCGGTGCTGATGATCGGCCAGATTGCGTCTTTTTTTCTGATCGCGCGCGCTCTACGGGCCGCCAGTACAGGTGCAGTCAGTGTGGGGCTGGTCTACCATACTCTCAAGAACTATAAACTGTGTCACTTAGATACCTGAATGGGCAGATAGCTGGTCAACTGATCACAAAATAGACACATGTATTTTACTATGGCAGAGGAATATAGTAATAATTTACTACTTTCTCCTGTTTTACTGTTGATTTCCTCTTTTCCTGATCATTTGGAATGAGGATAAAAAGACAAAAAACAAAACAAACATGCAAATAAGCTCAAACATCCATTCAATATCTATTATTTCCTGAATATTACTGATGAACTGATCAAAAAGTAGGCTGGCTACTGTTCACATGAGTTTTACTACTACATAGTATAGTAATATAGTAATAATTTAGTACTTTCTCCTGTTTTATTGTTGATTTCCTCTTTTCTGATCATTTGGAATGAGGATAAAAAGACAAAAAAACAAACAAACATGCAAATAAGTTCAAACATCAATTTAATATCTACTATCTCCTGAATATTATGAAATTCAAGAGGGCCGCCCCCCTGTTGACGTCATAATATGCAAATTAGATGAGTATATTTACACCCCACATAAACTTTAGGTCATGCCCAACATTTTTCTAATTTACAGTAGATCTCTATCTTTAAGCCTTTTCAAGCCACAAGCTTTTGAAATCTTGATGTCAAAATCCAGCATTTTTTTAAAAAAACCCTGGCGCCTAAAGGGTTAATACAGTATACATTGAGTTCTACACTACCATTAAAAAGTTTGTTTTTGAAATAAGTCTCTTATGCTCACTAACGCTGTATTTATTTGATCAAAAAGACAGTAAAAACAGTAATATCTGTTGATATTGTGCTGATCAAATGTAAAACTGTAACTTGAATGCAATGCAAGTTGCTTTGGATAAAAGCATCTGCTAAATGCATAAATGTAATATTGTGAAATATTATAACAATTTACAAGAACTGTTCTCCATTTAAATATTTATTCCTGTGATGCAAAGCTGAATTTTCAGCAGTTCTTACTCAAGTCTTCAGTGTCACATGATCCTTCACAAATGTGGTGCTCAAGAAACAGTTTTGATTTTTTTTTTTCAATATTCTTGATAAATAGAAAGTTCAAAAGATCAGCATTAAAAAAAAAAAAAAAAAAACTTTTGTAACATTATAAATGTCTACCTTGTCACTTTAGATAACTTTAATGATTCCTTGCTGAGTATTCATTTATATAAAAAAATATAACTGACCCCAAACTTTCAAACAGAATTGTGTCTTTAAAAAAATTGCTTTACTGCCCAATAAAGCAGAAGCTCTTGTCACCAAGTCAAATTCCTTGTGTGTGTAAAACAGACTTGGTAATAAAGCTCTTTCTGACTTCTAATAATATTTGAAAAACTTATTTCAGCCAACTCATAAAACTCATGCTGTGCAACATGAAAACAGAAATGAAAAGCAAAACAAAAACAGTAAATGATATTATAAGAAAGACCCCTCATAAAATATGACTTTTATTCAGAAGGCAAGGTAATTTCAAGTATAAATGTCATGTGCTGCACCTCCTCAAAAACATGATATTTATGACTGAATAATTCATGATATTTGTAATAAAATAGTTTAAAAAAAAATACGCAAGTCACACTCACGTTTTCAAAAAATAAGGAAAATGTTATAACTTTGTACTTGATTGTTACACCAAGTTAAACCGATGTCATTAAACTCATTTTCTTTGAAAAGAATATAACTTTCAGAAACTTTATAAACATGTTATTCTATTCATCATCGATCCTTTTGCCAAATCAACCCAGCAGTGTGTGTGTGAATGTCTCTCACCTGGAAAGCAAGACAGCAGTCAGTCACAATATGGGCAAACAAAAGCATGTGTTGTGAACTTGGTTCTTCTAAAGTGTAGAAAACTAAGAAGAGAAAACCAGGAGAAATCGGATTGGATCATCAGCAGGATTCTTTATTGAGAACACAAGCTGTTGGTGCTGTAGTCATCGAAGTCTAACTATAAGTAACTTTACAAGGTTATTTTATAGGCATTTTTGGAGGAGGGATTCTTGGAGGTGGAGACAATTTTCAAACAAAGCAAGCACATGAGGGACATACTAATTCAATCAACCTAACGAATCCACGTCTGGGCCAGGGATTCTTTGAATATACATTGATTCAACATAATCAAATGCATAGACACTAATCCAATCAACCTAACGAATCCACGTCTGGGCCAGGGTCCTTTGAATCAACGTCTGGGTTCTTTGCCTCTCTGCCAATCAACATGACTTGATTGAGACAAAGCACAGTTATAAAATGCATCAGGAAGTGGATAATCTAAGTTAAACATTTAAACACAATTTGTAATTCCACAATCTGTCTAATAATTAAAAAAAAAAAAAAAAAATCCTAGCTACGTGTACTGTGCTAGACTAACTGAGACTTGTCATGACACTTGTATACTGTTGCTCTCTCGATGGTCTGATTGCTTCTATTGTTCTCCTCATTTGTACGTCGCTTTGGATAAAAGCGTCTGCTAAATGATTAAATGTAAATGTAATAGCAACATTAACCTAACAAATAAGCCTCTGTGTATGTGTGTGTGTGTGTGCGCAAGTCCTTGAGATAAGTCAGACATTAAGATAGAGCAGCTCTGTTTGTCCAGGGTGGATTTGACCTTTGACCCAGTGGTGGATCTCACTGTGACGCTCCGCAAGGCTTGGCTGTTATCACCATAACAACAGCTTATATTCTGGAATTATCAGAATGGGAGTGGCCGTCGTGAATTGGTATCATGTTTTGCAGTCACAATTGAGGTATGAAGTATTGTAAGCATTAAACATAAGGTTTTAGGTGTTAAACAATGGTAGATATGATTTCACCATAGATAAAGACATTTTTGGCAAGAAATGTTCATGTCTAAATATATGTAAGACTATTTCCTTTCATAAACTGCAAGGAATTTGGTGCCTGTTTTGGAAGTGAAATGTGATTAATACTTCCCCTGAAGTTTCAAGAAGTGTGTATAACCAGGCAGAAGGACAGGAAGAAAGACAGAGGTCTTTTATGAGGTGTCGTCTGTCCCCTGTTGGCTATAGTGTCGTCAGTGGGGGGTCAGTTAGGAACAGAGGACAGACTGAATTACATGTAAGTGTGAAGAGCGAGCTGTCGACTTTACAGAGCACACGGTGAAGGGGGGATGGTTTGGAAGGAGAGAATGAATGTATGAATTGTAAAGAGGAATAAAGAGACCTGAAAGAGGACAGATCAAGAGAAGAGATGCTTCTATTTTGCATTTTTCTAATTTAATCATTTAATATTTCAATGATATAAATTGTTGTTGTAATTACACTACCAGTCAAAAGTTTTTGAAAGAATTCTCTTCTGCTCGCCAAGACTGCATTTATTTTAATCCAAAATACAGCAAAAGCAGTAATATTGTGAAATATTTTTACTATTTAAAATAACAGCTTTCTATTTGAATATATTTTAAAATGTAATTTATTCATGTGATCAAAGCTACATTTTGAGCATCATTACTCCAGTCTATATGGAGGGGGGTTTAAATCACATTTAAAAATATATTCAAATAAACGTTATAATAAAAATATTTCACAATCTTACTGTTTTTGCTGTATTTTGGATCAAATAAATGCAGGCTTGGTGAGCAGAAGAGATTTCTTTAAAAAAAAAACATTAAAAATCTTACTGTTCAAAAAATTTGACAATAATATGAACAATTATTATTTTTATTTCACATTTTTAAACTTGAAAAAAAAATCTCTAAAATCTAAAACACATTTATTTTCAGATTGAAAAAAAGCAGTATTCTCAGGCGTTCGTGAATGAGTTTTTCACAAGTTATTTAAGGTCAGGTACTAAGCAGATTCTGGAAGCTGCTCGTTCCAGGAAGAGTTATGTTGTTTCCGTATTCCTGTCAAATCAAGTGAACAACCGATAGAAAGAAAAAAGGAATTATGGAAGGAAGTTGTCATTGATGTGAAAGTTTGAGTGGTGTCCCTGGACATCATGAGGAGGTTTTTTTGGTTCCCCTACAAACAGCTGGGTTATGTTATTTCCCACACTCACACATTCCTCATTGATTAGAGCTTTATAATCAATAACCTGAAATCTGTGAGTCCGTGTGCGTCACGCCTTCTGTGTTGACCTTGTGTCTCTGATAAAGTCCTCCCTCTGGGACTTCAGCTCCCATGCCTGAAAAAAAAAAACGATGTCAGTGTTTTTACAGAAACTCAGTCTAGACCAGTGTTGGGGGTAACGCATTACAAGAAACACGAGTTACGCAATCAGATTACTTTTAAAGTAACTAGTAAAGTAATGCATTACTTTTAAAAGTAACTTTCCCCAACACTGGTCTAGACACTAAATGTTTGTTTAAAGAAAACCGATGTGGCTTGTTTCACAATTCACTATCAGTTTTACATATTTAGCCTGTTTCGATAATTTATGAATGAAAGAAAATGCAGGATTTTGGTCTGATCTGTGCATATGCTTTTTTTGATTTCAGGCTAAATCGTGGAGGAAGTTAAAGACTATAATGAACTACTCTCCATTTGTGGTTTCATTTAAGAAACGATATCCTTGGGTTCAGCTAGCAGGCCATGCAGGTAAAAACAAATTCTCATTTGACTCCTGTATTGATGAAAAAGCTTGTTTCTGAACCGATTGCTGCCCATCATTTTGGACTGATGAAATGAACACTGTTTTTGCCTCTGTGTGCAGGTAATTTCCAGGCAGGCGAGTATGGGAAACTATTGAAGAAGTATTGTGAATGTGAGAAGCATTGTCTCGAGAAGCTGATGAATGACAACCTCCGGCCGTTTGTTCCTGGTTACTATGGTATTGTGCAGCAGAACGACCAGGATTACAACGTAATGGATGATCTGCTGACCGACTTCGACTCCCCTTCAATCATGGATTGCAAGATGGGAAGCAGGTGAGAAGATGGATATGTTCGGATTTATTTTTCAATCCCCAAAACAGCCCTAACCAAACAGACTAAATGTATAGTAAAGAATAAAAAAATGCAGGTAATGTCATAAACAGATGTGTGAGGGCTGTGGTTTGATCAATTGGGTCAATTTTTTTTTTTACCACAGGACATACCTGGAAGAAGAGCTGGTAAAGGCCTTGGAGCGTCCTCGTCTTAGGAGGGATATGTATGAGAAAATGGTGGCTGTGGACCCAGGAGCACCTAATCCGGAGGAAAGAGCCCAGCAGGCGGTTATCAAACCTCGATACATGCAGTGGAGGGAAACGCTGAGCTCAACCGCCACTCTTGGCTTCCGCATAGAGGGCATCAAGGTGAGAGATCACATGGGACTTATTCAGCAAGTATACATTACATTGATCAAAAGTGACTGATTTTTTTTACTATTTAAATAAATGTGTAATGGTTTCCATAAAATTATTAAGAAGCACAACTGTTTTCAATATTGATAATAATAATAATAAAGGTTTCTTGTGCACCAAATAAATTATAAAATAAATAAAACGGGAATAAATTATATTTTAAAAATATATTAAAATACAAATCAGTTTTAAATATAGTATTAAAGATACAGAACAACAATCTTTTTATAGATGTGATTCGTAAAACCACTAAGTTGTTATCTGTGTATTGCAAAACATGCAAATATATGTCATAGCTACTTTCCTGATGCATGTTTGTTATTTATAGAGCTGACATTTGCATTTTTTTGTTATTAATAAAAACAAGTAGCATCAACATGAACTGTTCACACTGTGTTTATGTTTAGAAAGCAGATGGCACATGCAACACCAGCTTTAAAAAAACCAAACATAAGGAGCAGGTGATGAAGGCCTTGAGTGACTTTGTGGATGGAAACACACAGATACTGGTATGTGGCTTCAAAGGAAACAGACTGTTTTAACTCTGCACTGGAGATTTTATTTCATTCACTTTAGCCATTGACTTTCCTGTTTTGTTTGATAATCATACTTGTGAAAAGCAGATTATGTTGATTTCTCTGAAGTGATGTTTTGACCTCCAGTGATTTTGTAAAATTAAGAAATAAATTAAAGAGGCCCTGTTACATTATTATTGTAGTTATAGCTAACAGGTGTTACTGTATTTTTAAAAAAAGCACAGAACACAAATATTGTCATTAAAATATTATTTTATTAAGCAAATTCATTAAATTACCACTTTTCACAGGACAAATAGAGTAAATATTATGTTTTATTTTATAGCTATTGGGGGAAGCATATTCATATTCATAACCAGGGGTGCAAACTTGTCACCTTTCGGCGAAATTCGCCGTTTTCACATTGAAATAGGTCATTCACGTGAATCGTGTCGTCGTCGGATCTGCGAGTCATCTGGGTCACGTCACCTGCAGTGTCTTTTCCCCCTGTTGGTAATGGCAGGAATGGACTCGCCCTACTCTGTCTCTGATTGGCTTAACCTTGGGGTCGAAGCCCGCACCGGTGCGGGCTGTCTCCTATTTTCTTTATGACCGCGAAAAGAACTAAAAATACTCTTGTCAGTTTTGATTGTACAGATAAGAATAAGGTATCATTTGAAACTGCAAAGGGTCTCCTTTTATTTCTGTATAGTCATAATAACAACGAAATAATGTGCTTTTCTAAAATTAATAAAATAAACGGGGTGCGTTCTGACGATTTGTGCTACCCGCTCAGATTGTGCTACCTCCCATTAAAAAGATGGGTAGCACAAATCGATGGTGAAAAATGCTGCCTATCAGATTGTGCTACCAGCATCTTATTCATGTGGTTTGAGGCTTTTTTTAAATGTCCATACCTACCCCTACCCTAAACCTACCCGTCCACACCCACCCTTACCCTAAACTTACCCTTAAAACAATGCAAATATATTATTGGTAGCACAATCTGATAGGTTGCATGTTTCGTCGGTACACCGGCTGTCACCTTTCTTCACAGACACGTAAATAAAACAACCTGAATCTCCGCGAATATTCGCCTCAAATACATGATAAATATATGTATAGAAAGCTTAAAATGTCTACTTTTAAATGAAGTAAGTTACGTCCAAAACAAATATTATATGTTAGAGTAATCCGGATGAAACTGACGCGATGTCCAGTTTTCCCGTCTCAACTCATTATATCTAATACGGTCCAGCCCACGCGCCGCTCACACCTTTCAGATTCAAACATCCACGTGAGGCGCGCGCGAATGTAAACAAACAATTTCATCCAGCTACTTTCTGTTTCTGGAAGAAGATCTGCTGAGAGAAATAACCCAGAATTTCAAAATGTGTGTTTGTTTGTTTTTTTCCTTCAGAGCACATAAATAATATACACTATGAAAATGCCAGGTTTTGTAAAGAATTCTCTTCTTCATTACTTCAGTCTTACTCCAAGTGTAACAATATACACTATACCATTCAAAAGCGTGGAGTCAGCATATAGAAATTAAAACTTTTATTTAGCACAAGTAATGATAAAGACATTTATCATGTTACAAACTATGCTGTTCTTCTGAACTTTCCATTCATAAAAAAAACAGCTCTTTTCAACAGAATAATAATAATAATAAATGTTTTTTAAGCAGCAAATCAGAATATTAGAATGATTTCTGAAGGATCATGTGACTGGAGTAATGATACTAAAAAGTCAGCTTTGAAAGACAGCTTTGATTGTTCCTAATAAACTGTTTAACTGCACTCGCAAGTGAATCTCAAGTTATTTTGTGTGATAGCTAAATATATTCTAAATAAACTACAAACAAAAAATATATAAATTAATCAATAAAATGATTAATTTACTTAACGTGTTAAAATTGATTTACAGTACTTTTTTTTGCTGTTTTCTAACTGTTTGGACTTGAATAAAGAAAGAAAACTTGCACTTAACCTTTTCACAGACATATATCGAGATGTATCATTATATGATTGTCTAGCAATATATCGATTATCGCAGAATTGCTGTATCGTGATTATATTGTATTGTGAGGTACTCTGCGATTCCCACCAGTGTGTGTATATATATATATATATATATATATATATATATATATATATATAGGGGGGGGGGGGTTTAGTTTGTCACCTTTTTCACCCCTGACGAGTTTGCACCCCTGATAACGAGGCCCTGTTACATTATTACTGTAGTTAAGTGAGTTCATTAAATTGCCACCCTTTCACTGGACAAATATTTTATTTTATTTAGCATATTCATTTGCCATACTTTCTAGTCCATTATTGTACCTTACATATTTTTTGTAAACTTAAACCAAATACATGAAACAAAAATCAAACAAATGATGAGGTGAAAATTACGTTATACACTTTTCTTTAACAAGAGTGAGGAGCTTTAGAAGTAATATCATCATTCATTTTTCTTGAGCTTTGTTCAAATGTATATGTTTGCAGTTTTGAAGTCATTTTCTCCATTACAAAAATATCTCTCATAACCGCTAATCTATATAATGACAATATGATGTCTATTATAAATCAGGGCTCATAACAGTAATTAATTCTTCCATAGTAGGTGTTTCCGGCTCTAATTTACAGTATATATTTATATATAACTAACTCTGTTTTTTTCTTGCAATAGTTTTTATTTTGTATTTTAGCAGAACTAGAATGCTGTATTAACCAATCAGAATCCAGAAACTGGCAATAGGTTATTACAGTTGTCTTGAACTGTTTGTTTTTTTCTTCAGAGGAGTTATCTGCAGAGGCTGGAGGAGCTGCGCAGCGCTCTAGAGACGTCAGAGTTCTTCAGGACACATGAGGTGAGGAATGTTCTTTCCATGTTGTGAAATCTTTTTCCTGCCCGGGCCAAAATATTTTCGTCTCTGGAACACAAGAAGTCATGTTTCATAAGCTCAGAACTTTGCCCTGTACATTTACACATTTAAGAAGCCCTTCCGTTTCTCATCAGGTGGTTGGGAGTTCTTTGCTGTTTGTTCACGATGCTTCAGGCCTGGCTCGAGTATGGATGATTGACTTTGGTAAAACCGTCCCACTGCCACCATCCCAAACCCTGGACCACCGCACGCCCTGGGACGAGGGAAACCGGGAGGACGGGTACCTGTGGGGTCTGGACAACCTCACTGAGATCTTTGGAGACATGCTGCAGGACGCCACTCCTTCCTCACCCTGATGGATGCATGGAACATGCCTGAGGCCGGAGGATCACGTGTAGGGACACGTTGATGGAGGGAGACACACGTCAGGATATTAGTTCTGAGACAAATGAGAAGAAACTATCATTTTAAGGACTGCCTTGATTATTCTTTTAAGAATATATGTTCACTTCTCTTTTTTTTTTTTTTACACCTACAAATATGATAACACTATCAAACTGGAATGTGCTTTTTGTTTTGTTTTTCCTTGTACATTTTTCTTTGGGTTTCCACGGTTATGCAAATAGTGCTTATTTAATTTTTTTTATTATTTCTGTAGTCTAACCCATACCTCATTAATTTCTGAAAGGTGGTCTAACTGCCAAACTACAGGCAGACTGCCTTTTTTCAATTTCCTGTGGTCTTCTAATCTTGATGGTACTTGTGGTGTATGATATTTCCATGACTCATATGTCCTTTTGAATTTTGCAGAATGGTATCACCTCTTAAAACAGTTAAGTCAGCAGAAGTTTTACTACCAAACAGTTAACATATTGACTTTGTCAGAAATAAGGTAGTAGTTTGTGACCAGCTTTTTAATTTTTTGCACTTAACTAACTGCCCGAGACATTGAGGACAGTTGAACCCCACCAAGATTGTATTTTATTGATGAGAAATAGATGCAGTGTTTCTTAAAACTAGCCACGGTTACAAAGACACAACAAGCTAACAGGTATAATTGATAAGTTCTATACACATGTTGATGGAACAGTTTGTTCACACTTGGTTTTTAAGGTAACTCATCAGTAACTGACCTGTTTGCATTGTTAGTCATATGGTTCGGTTTCTAGGTTCGCCAATTGCATGCAAGTTTAGAATAGGTTTGAGAGGTTAACCATCTTTATCTGGATCAACGACTATTAACCTGATATTTTTTTCTTTAAATAAATAGTTTTGTGAGCTTTTGTGTTGGTACACAGCAGAACGACCTCTGACCTCAGCTCTTTCCATACCATAGCAGGCACGGTGGAGTTCAGCTTCATAGTGATCATATCAGCTTATTTTCATGAAGAACAAATCTGATGGTTGATCTATCAAACTGTGGTGGAAAATTTATTTTGGTGTGTTAGCAGATTATAAGTGTCAGGGCCACTGATGTCATGTTGTTGAGACACATTAGTTCTCAAATTAGGTGCTGCGGTCAGCTAAAAAAAGACAAAGCAAAATTTATTCCCATACTTCATGTTTGCTTTATTTCAGATATGGTCATAAAAAGATAACACCCTCTTGCACAATATCACAACTGTGATGTTAAAGTGATTACCTCACCTGGACACTTTTTGTTGACGTTAGTTTACGGAACTTGATGTTCTACCTGTCTGTGTGTGTTTATCTTACAGCTTCAGAGATTGTATTTTCCTGCACACTGTCTGTTGGTGTGTCTGTCAACGTTCCAACACAACATTCCCATCTGTCAGTATTTCCTTGTGGAAACTTAATGTCTCACACATTCTTTTAGCGGTCCACTGCATTGTTTGCAGATTATACAAAGTATTGTCATTCAAATTGTTGAAATTGGTTTCTCGCTACCGTACTGGATGTTTTAGATGACATGGAAAGAGAACTGGAACCTTTTTTTTTTGTTGTCTCAGCCCATTTAATATAGTTTGAGACAACGGTTTAATTGCAATAGGGACAAGCTGAGCATCTGTACTCTCATCACCTTGAATCTTTGTCTTGGAAGCCAATAATACAATACAATAAACTGGAACTGTTATTGTTTAATATACTGTGTTTCTCCTGTTCACTTCCTGATTCACCATTATTAAAAGAAACGATTGTCGAAACACTACCATACTGATTGGGGTCAGTTAGTTTTTTTGTTCTTTTTTTAAAGAACTTAATTGACATTGAAGTGACAATCAAAACTATTACGCAGCACAAGCATTAAAAATAAGACATTTTTTGAGCACCAAATCAGCATATTAGAATAATTTCTGAAAGTTCATGTGACACTGAAGACTGGCGTAATGGTTGCTGGAAATTCAGCTTTGACATCATAAAAATAACTTGCATTTTAAAAGATATTAATAAAACAAGCAGTTGTTTTAAATTGTAATAATATTTCACACTATTACTAAATGCAGTTTTATAAAATAAATGCAGCCTTGGTGAGCATAAGAGACCTCTTTCAAAAACATAAAAAAAAAATCAGTCACACTTTAATTTAAGGTCCAATTATGCGAATAAACAGCCAATATGTGACCCTGGACCACAAAACCAGTCTTAAGTCACAGGGGTATATTTGTAGCAATAGCCAACAACATTGTATGGGTCAAAATTATAGATTTTTCTTAAATGCCCAAAATCATTAGGATATTAAGTTAAGATCATGTTCCATGAAGATATTTTGTAAACTTCCTACCGTAAATATCAAAAGTCAATTTCTGATTATTGCTAAGAACTTCATTTGGACAGATTTAAAGGCGATTTTCTCAATATTTAGATTTTTTTGCACCCTCAGATTCCAGATATTCAAATAGTTCTATCTCAGCCAAATATTGTCCTATCATAGCAAACCATACATCAATGAAAAGCTTATTTATTATTTTAAAAAATTACCAGGTTTTGTGGTCCAGGGTCACATGTTAATAATAGGCATGATAATACACAACTAGTTAATATTGAGAGTTGGTCCCTATCCTGAAGTGTTACTGAAAACTTACTGACCCTAAAATAAAAGCACTATATGGAATTGAACATTCTCATGAGTGAGGAGGACGTTCTGGACATGATTTGGATTCCAAGGATACTGCTCACTTTATTACGGTAAATGTTCTATTCCTTTCAAGTGATGTTTTCCTCTGTCATCATTTCCTGTGCGGAGAGCAGCTCTTCCTCAAGTTGCACAACAGAAGGGTTCTGAAACCGCTGGATGACATCAGAACAGCCAAACAATTTGTTCTGTTACTGATGGTCATCGGTAAATCTGACTTACATCCTCCGTTCAGTTTGTTTGTCCTGAACCGAACTGAATGTTCTGTTAGTCTAGACTCTAGAGGATTAGCTCATACTGGTCAACAAAACAGTTAACTACCTAAATGCTGTTAAATAGTCAAAACCATTATTGTTGCACAAACCTGAGAGCTAGCAGACACCACAATGACAAAAGAGATGGATTCGAACCACAAAATGTCAAAATTCTACCAGTTTATTCTTTAAAACCACTTGCTTGTGAAATGTGCTTCAAACCAAACTACAAAAAAATAATCTATCTCTGTAACCATTCTTCATTGTAAAATCCTAATATCCTATCTAATATAATTACCCTATTCTGCAAACAGAAAGTAATTTATGTTTCTCATTGCACCTTTAAAAACACAAACTATAACAAAGTCTCTTTAAGTCTTTGACTATAAGGACACCTAGTGGACAAGGACTGAAAATACAGGTGTGCAACCAGCTCCTGAAAGAGCTCATACGGCCTGTAGAAGAGTCTTTGGTGTTTTTGATCAGCTCTTCTGTGTGTTAGTGTGGAGCAACAGCACTTGTCCCGCTAGACCGTCCTGTACACCGCCAGGAGGAAGCACATACCTCGTCCCATCGCTGGCTCTCTGAGGGTCCATCTCCTTGAGTTGACTGTTGCTCTGTGTTACCAACTCAAACTTCCACAGCTGGTAGCGTAGACTCTTCCCCTGCTTAGCCAGAACAAACACCTCTTTAATGTCATCGGTCGGCCATGAGACAGAAGCCTCGTTCTGAGAGAGATGCAGCCAGGGAAGTGTGAGGTCAGAGGGGAAGTGTCTGCTGTCCACACACCCCTGTCTTAAGCCTAATAATACACCTGGATAAAGACAGAAAATATTAGACTGAAGTATTGTTTCGTCATATAACTTTGTGACATAAATTTCAACTTACTGAGTTTGTTAATTGAGTCTCACCTGAGAAGACTGCCCAGTGGGCTTTATGACCATCGTGTAAACAGGGCTCATGATTAAAATCCTCATCATATCTGTGCCACAGCTGTCAGGAACACAACTACAATCTGTCTGAACAGATGTCATTCATAATGAATATGTATCTTTGTATCATGGTGCGTTTGATTATGTTAGCACTTGCAAACAAAGCTGTCAATTTAGAGGTCAAAGATGTGGCCTTGTGACAAAAAACAAAAAATAAAATACACTTGGAGAACAGTGACCAAAAAAAAAGACGCATAGAGGTAAAATAAAATTCAATAAAAGTTACAAATAATTTCATAAAACAGTTATTCAAAAAAAAAAAAAAAGTTTAATAAATAAAACTTATTATTTTTAGAGTTATTTTTTTGGATCACTGTTTTCTCAAATTATTTGTATGCTTGTGTACACACAGACACACACACATATATATATATATATATATATATATATATATATATATATATATATATATATATATATATATATATATATATATATATATAGAACAGTGATCAAAACAAAAAGAGGCCTAGGGGTAAAATAATACTATTAAATAAAATTTACAAAACAAAATATCACACACACACACACACACACACATATACAGGTGCTGGTCATATAATTAGAATATCATCAAAAAGTTGATTTATTTCACTAATTCCATTCAAAAAGTGAAACTTGTATAATGTATACATTCATTCCACACAGACTGATATATTTCAAGTGTTTATTTCTTTTAATTTTGATGATTATAAGTGACAACTAATGAAAACCCCAAATTCAGTATCTCAGAAAATTAGAATATTGTGAAAAGGTTCAATATTGAAGACACCTGGTGCCACACTCTAATCAGCTAATTAACTCAAAACACCTGCAAAGGCCTTTAAATGGTCTCTCAGTCTAGTTCTGTAGGCTACACAATCATGGGGAAGACTGCTGATTAGACAGTTGTCCAAAAGACGACCATTGACACCTTGCACAAGGAGGGCAATTGCAAAAGGTAATTGCAAAAGAGGCTGGCTGTTCACAGAGCTCTGTGTCCAAGCACATTAATAGAGAGGCGAAGGGAAGGAAAAGATGTTGTAGAAAAAAGTGTACAAGCAATAGGGATAACCGCACCCTGGAGAGGATTGTGAAACAAAACCCATTCAAAAATGTGGGGGAGATTCACAAAGAGTGGACTGCAGCTGGAGTCAGTGCTTCAAGAACCACTACGCACAGACGTATGCAAGACATGGGTTTCAGCTGTCGCATTCCTTGTGTCAAGCCACTCTTGAACAACAGACAGCGTCAGAAGCGTCTGGACTGGGCAGCTGCTGAGTGGTACAAAGTTATGTTCTCTGATGAAAGTAAATTTTGCATTTCCTTTGGAAATCAGGGTCCCAGAGTCTGGAGGAAGAGAGGAGAGGCACAGAATCTACGTTGCTTGAGGTCCAGTGTAAAGTTTCCACACTCAGTGATGGTTTGGGGTGCCATGTCATCTGCTGGTGTTGGTCCACTGTGTTTTCTGAGGTCCAAGGTCAACACAGCCGTATACCAGGAAGTTTTAGAGCACTTCATGCTTCCTGCTGCTGACCAACTTTATGGAGATGCAGATTTAATTTTCCAACAGGACTTGGCACCAGCACACAGTGCCAAAGCTACCAGTACCTGGTTTAAGGACCATGGTATCCCGGTTCTTAATTGGCCAGCAAACTCGCCTGACCTTAACCCCATAGAAAATCTATGGTGTATTGTGAAGAGGAAGATGCGATATGCCAGACCCAACAATGCAGAAGAGCTGAAGGCCACTATCAGAGCAATCTGGGCTCTCATAACACCTGAGCAGTGCCACAGACTGATCGACTCCATGCCACGCCGCATTGCTGCAGTAATTCAGGCAAAAGGAGCCCCAACTAAGTATTGAGTGCTGTACATGCTCATACTTTTCATGTTCATACTTTTCAGTTGGCCAAGATTTCTAAAAATCCTTTCTTTGTATTGGTCTTAAGTAATATTCTAGTTTTCTGAGATACTGAATTTGGGGTTTTCATTAGTTGTCAGTTATAATCATCAAAATTAAAAGAAATAAACACTTGAACTATAGCAGTCTGTGTGGAATGAATGTATACATTATACAAGTTTCACTTTTTTTAGTGAAATAAATCAACTTTTTGATGATATTCTAATTATATGACCAGCACCTGTACATACATACAATTAGAAAACTTTGATCAAAACAAAAAAAGTGGCCTAGTGCTAATAAAATAATAAAAAATAAAATACAAACTTTTAAAATACAAACTTTCATTTCATAAAAAAGTAAGCAAAACAGAAATAGTGACCAAGTGGTAACGTAAATAAATACATAAAATAAAATAATTTTAGAAAACAGTGAGCAAAACAATAAAGACAATCGTGGCCCAACATGAATAATCCAATATGTGATAGTAAAGATACGGTATAAGAACAGGTTGCCCAGCAGCGAGGTGTTTAAGAATGACAGCAGTGTTTTCTCCCATCATGCCTCCTGATAACCTCTGAACTCTGCACCCACACACTTCCTCCGCCAGCTTGGCCATGTCACTAGCTATTTCAAAACAGAAAAAACACAAACACTGTAGCATTTAGTAGTCTTCTGTTTAATGTGGAAAGCCGCAAATACCCTTAAGACAATTACCCAACACTATTTCCTTTTTCATCAACATGTTAATACTTAATTACAATAAGTTACATTTAGTCCACATATGACAGTTACATTTACTAAGTACCAGAAAACATTTCTCCTTGTTCAGTGTAGCCGTTGTCTTTTGCCATCTGGACCAGAGTCTCCAGCACCACTGTCTTAGGAGGCTGCAGGAGATGAGTCGCCATCCATAAGGCCACAAGACCACATCTGAAGTTACACACAAGAGCAGAGAAATATCAACTAGCAGTGCACAAACACAGCAAAGGACCGATGTATTGTCAAGACAGATATCAGCTGATAAGCTTTTCTATTTGGCCGATAAGTGTCAGAATATTTGTCATATTTGATGTGTACATGGAAATGTAAAATTAGCATTAAATGATCTTTTAAGTTATTCACTTTATCAGTGTTATTTTAGTATCATTGAGATACTATTATAGTTTTAAATTAATATTTTGAATTTGTCTTTATTTTTAGATTTTCTGTTTTTGTTCTGTTTTTTTAATTTTGTTGTGTTTTTGTCATTTGTATTATTTTAAAAAAAAAATGTCTATATATATTTTTTTTATTAACTTTTATTTCAGTTTTAGAATTTATTTTAGTACATCAAGATAAACCAAATGAAAATGAAAACTGTTTCCTTGATGACAAGTTGAATTTTTTTCAATTAAAGTTTTAAAGTTATAAAGTTTTTTTATTTTTGGTTTTTGTGAACTATAATAACCCATGTCTTTATTTGTGAAAATGATTCAGTGTGTAAAGACTTACCATATTTTTGAGCACACTGTTAGTTACAATGTTTAGTTCATTTTTTTATACATATTTTTTTAATATTTTCTTTATTTGTGCAAAATACTAAAATAGGATTACATAAGTTGCTAAGTATTATTCTCTTTATTTTACAGGTTTATTATTTTTATTAAGTTTAAATGTTATTTTCCCCATTCTGACTCATTTTAAAATTATTTATTTCTAATTTAGTAAACATTATGTAATATTATAATACAGAAAGAATTATATATTTTATTGCAGCACATGTTTTTGCTATCTTTAACTAAATATTTAAATTAAACAGTGTGATATCATGTACACACACACATGCATTATACAGTAGTGGTCAAACGTTTGCATACACCTTTGCAATCTACAAAATGTAATTATTTTACCACAAGAGGGATCAAAATTCACTTTATCCCTCTTATTTTGATAAAACAACTATAAAAAATATTTCAGAAAAACAATTAAGATGAACAGATTAAGGTGTATGTAAACTGTATATATCAGCCACCCTGCTCTCTAAAATATCAACAATTACATATTTTTATGGAAACTTACTGTGGACCATCTTGAATAAGTGAAGGCACATACTTATTGAACAGCAACCACTGCAGATCCTTCCTAAAACTTCATGGAGAAATGATAAAGACTGATCAAGGCTGTACAAAAAAGTCTTCGGAGTACAAATTTGCGGTTTGTCCTCACCTGCTCTCTCTCTGTCCTAGAATAATTCTGGCCTCTTCATGGTCCCCTTCTACAGGGGCCCTTCCCTCTGCTAAAGCCTGGTAAAGCTTCTTCCTGCTGGACACTGAGCGAGCCAGTGATGGAGGTGGAGGAGGAGGAGGTGCTGCTACATTCTCTACAGACATGCTGCTCCAGCACACTTTCACACTGTGGAGTGAATGAAAAACAATAGACAACATGTAAGAGTATTGTGATTTACACGACATGGTGTCACAGACGTGTATATACGTTACACTGCAGTGTCCAATAAAACGACACCAAAACAATGTTGCAATGAATGCACGTACTAATTATATAAGCATACACGACTTATTTATATAAGTTACACGAACCTACATCAGCGTCCAAGAAGTTATTTCAGCTGAAGTCTGGGTAACTTAGTGTTCTCTATTTAGGGAACACCAAATAAGGTCATATACTCCCATGGTCGTGAGAGGAAAAATACAAAAATACCAAAGATAATAATATTTTATAAATGTGGCGGTGGCGATATATTTGTATTAAACCAATCAAGGGTCATGCTATCGTTTGTTCAATATTAGAACCTGCAAATTTATATATTTCCTATTCAACGACGTGACAGCCGGACAGAAAACAGCGTAACACGACCAACGCACCAATCAGTTCATAGAACATCCCGCTCTTCTCTAAAATATCCAATGAGAAAGAGTTTTGGTAGGGGGGAAGGGGAGGGGAGGTGCTGGACAGACAACCAATCGGCAGGTTCGCCGGGACACCAGCTGTCCAATCGAATTCTTATATAGGCGGGTTTTCAGGCGGAAGTCGTACGTTTTTTGTGTTCTATGGTTTGTTTCTTATTCAAGTGTGTGGTTGGCAGAAGCTCGTTTAATAATTGTAAGTGTGTCTAATTGTCTTCTTTTTTTTATTAATGCTGTTTAAGTTCTTATTTTGTGCTTATTTTATCAAAATATGGGGTTTCTTTGAATAGTGAAATTGTAATAATTCGATTAAATTAATTGACAAGCTAACTCGCTAACGTTAGCTTCCGTTTACAACAGTGAGGTAGTTCAGTCATTCACGTGTTTATAGCGCAATTTAATGTAAAAATAAATGTATTTCATTTTTCTTGATGATCTTTACCAAAACAGATTAACGTCTTTCCAACATGTGATCAAAAAGAGTTGGGGAAGTTTAGAAAATTAAGCTTTTTTTCATTCTGCACGATCCAGTGTGTTGTCCTTTCATGTCCTGCAGAGGCTTTATATCTGTGTTTAATCCCAGAATCATGGCGAGCCAGGAGATGCGGTTAAATCACACGATCTACATCAACAACTTAAATGAAAAGATCAAAAAAGATGGTATGGTTCTGACTATTTGCTTTTAGTAAAAACGATTTTGTAAATTGTTCATGTTGCGAACCTTTCCTCTTCTTTTGATAGAATTGAAGAAGTCGTTGTATGCTATATTCTCCCAGTTTGGCCAAATTCTGGACATCCTTGTTTCTCCTACACTGAAAATGAGGGGTCAGGCCTTTGTGATCTTCAAGGAGATCAACAGTGCTTCCAGTGCACTCCGCTCTATGCAAGGCTTCCCATTTTATGATAAACCTATGGTAAGATATACACATATATACATATGTATGCATGTATGTAAATAAATATTAGTGCTGTCAATCGATAAAAAACCCAACTAATTAATCGCACATTTTTTTTTTGATATTAATCGCGATTAATCCCACCTAACATTAAAGTTTTTAAATATACTTTTATTGCAATAATTTCACATTCAATCTTCAAATTAATGTACAAACAACATGAACAGTATTTTTAATTTGTTTAATGTCATCTTTTTTTGATTGAAGGGCAGTATCACTGATACCAATAATGATTTCTCTATAAAGTTGTTTTCCCCCCTGATATTTAACCATTGACTGTAGCCATTCAACATTACAGTATAATTGAGAGCTATAAATGTTAGGGCTGTCGCGATAACCGCAATATCGCAATACCGCGCTATTGACGAGCATAACCGCAGAAGAATGCAACAACCGCAGCAACCGCGATATTTCCTTTTTTTTTTTTTTCGTAAGGTTACGCCCTTCTCGTTTTATACTTAGTGCATATGTACTGAATATTATTAATGATAACAATGTGTACCATGCTGATTTGTACAGAGGCTCAGTAAATTTGCACTTAACAAGCCTAAACAGACAGCGAATGAGAGAGAGATCGACTGAGCGCGTGCGATTACCTGAGTCTGTCCTTCAGGCCGAGTCATGTATATTTGTGAAAACAGGTTGTCATGTCCAAGGAAAGCCAAATCTGTCTTAGCATCGACGCTCTGCTGGTCAGCTGAGCCTTTAAAAGTGGCGCTCAAAGTTAAAATGATTTCAGCAGCTTTACATATCATTATAACATTACATATCTCGAATGAATCAGTGTTTTTGAACATGTAGTTGAATGAACGGTGACCCACTCAAAGACAGTCTCTTACCGCCACCGTGTGGAGCAACAATGAAACTGCACTGACTGAGACCCGTCTAGAACACGGAGGTTAAATATCAACAGAAAAAGTATCTTGTCAGTCAGATTCGAGGATCAGAACTAACTGTTATATATATATATATGCATATGCTAACAATAGACTAACGATCTTATTGTCAGGTTTATGTTTTGTTATGTGGACCGTTATTTTGTCATTCTCTTCCGTTTACTTCACTTCCTGTTTCAACGTGATTTAGTTTCGGTTCCATTGGTCTCTGAATATGACCTCGTTTCATCGTAACACGTACACACAGATTATATATATATAATCTAATCACAGATTATATCATATGTGTATATGCGGTATATATGTTTATGTATACATACACACATATGTATATGTATATGTATATGTGTATATATATATATATATATATATATATATATATATATATATATATATATGTGCGGTAATACCGCATACCGCGCTATTGAGCCACTCAAAATTACCGCAAGGGAAATTCCTTCACCGCGACAGCCCTAATAAATGTTAACATTTATTAGACCTCAAGAAAATGACTTCTAATTTAAGTGAACTTAAAACAATCTTCACAAAAACCCATTATAATAAATGTCATATTTACCTGTGCCCTTAAGCAGAAATATACAGAAATTGAAGTTATCAAACACTAAATTCTAAATTAAATGGATGAGTCCTTAAAACTTTAAAAGTTATGGATTTTCCTTTTTTTTTTTTTTTTTTTTTTTTTTGTGTGTGTTTTTTGTTCTTTGATTAACAGTCATCACAGCAGTTGGTTATTTTGGCTGTTATTTCTTTAAGAGCTGCCGCTGCTGAACGTGACGCAGATCTGACACGCATCGCATTTTCACTCAAATCTCTTGATCTTTTCTGACCCACTTCAGGTCTTAAAGTCTCTACTAATGAGCTGACAAGTTGAATCAGGTGTGTTAGATGAGGGAGACAGTGCTTGGCTGCTCCAGGACAGTTTTGAAAGAGACATGTTCTTAAGTGTGACTCATATAACATATATTACATGCATGCAGCTTTAATCGCCTTTTTGGTAACTTCATGACTTAACTGACCACGACATTGCATGCACGTAGTAAAATTTGCGCTTTGATATGAAAAGATATAGTCTACATGCGCACCGGCGCCTTTGTGTGTGCAATTGAGGAGCATGCGCTGCGAGAACAGTACCGTTTCCGCGCTGTTTGTCTCGCGCCTGGTGCTGAAGTGAAGCTGGAGCGCGCGTCTGAAACGTCTACCGTTTGACGTGATCGTAAAGACATTCTGCGACTGAATAAATGCACTTCTTGACAAGAGGAAAAAGTGACAGAAACAGCAGTTGTGAGTGGGGTGGCCAACCCTAGCCCCGCCCCTGCGTTAAATATTTTTAACGCGTTAAACTGAAAAATTGTTAAATTATGTTGAAATTGTTACACTAATTTTGACAGCACTAACACGCGCATATATATATATATATATATATATATATATATATATGCGCGTGCGTGTTAGTGCTGTCAAAATTAGTGTAACAATTTTAACATAATTTAACAATTTTTCAGTTTAACGCGTATACATGCACACTCTCTCACACGCACTTTTTTAGTTAATGTTTTAAAGTCAAGATGTTGTGATCTGAACTAAAATGCTCTTAAAATCTATTCACAGCGTATTCAGTATACAAAGCAGGACTCTGATATCATTGCAAAAATGAAGGGCACATATGTGGAGCGAGACCGTAAGAAAGAGAAGAGAAAGCCTAAAGCCCCTGAAGCAGGTGCTGGGAAAAAGGCTTCTGCTGCCACAGCTGCTATGGCCGGAGGACCTGCAGCCATGCCTGTTCGTATATTTGGAATCTGCATTTGGGAATTTGTGTGCTGCTGACTCCATTGTGGTCTATTTTCTGGCTGTTATTGATTTATTGTTGTTTTATTTTTGTTTGGTAATTTACAGGGAATGCCACCCATGAGCCAAGCCCCTCGCATGATGCCAATGCCTGGTCAGCCTCCCTACATGCCTCCGCCTGGTATGATGCCTCCTCCTGGCATGGCACCCGGGCAGATGCCTCCAGGTTCTATGCCTCCAGGTCAGATGATGCCAGGACAAATGCCTGGCCAGATGCCACAGCAGGTATGTAATAAAACTGGAATGTACCTTTTACTATTAATGATGTATAGAAAATTAAGTTTAATTACTTATCAATTAATCAGATTTAATAATGATAAAGTTGTGCGAATATAAACTTAATTTGCACATAAGGAAGTTTTGATAACTACTTGATGTCTGAATTGATTGAAACATTTAAACTTACACTAATTTGCTGTCGTAACTTTTCATGTTTTTCTCACTTTAACTAGTAGTAAATCTGAGAAACTGAATGGTTCACTCATGCTCCATGCTACCACTTGAACTGAGGCAGATAAATATATTTTTATGGTACATTAGTGTCAAAACGCTTATTGCAGTTATTGGATGGTAGGTGTGCTATAAGTAATGTTTAGTTGTTACCGGTTTAGTTGATCCACTTTTTGTGTTTGAAATGGACACCGACACAATCAAAATGTCATTGGAGAAGCACTAATTAAACATCATCATTTTAGTCAATGATTTCAGCCCTCCAAAACTGTTTCGACTGTATTTTCATTTGCTGAAATTTCAGTGTAGTCCAAGTGTTATTGTGATTTAATAACATTTTGTCTGTAGATGTCAGAAAACCCTCCCAACCATATCCTGTTTCTCACCAATCTACCAGAGGAGACGAACGAGCTCATGCTGTCTATGCTGTTCAACCAGTGAGTGTTTGTTTGCTTTGTTCAGAAACTGTCGCTATTGAACCTTGTTTAGTGGGGTGCTGGTAAAATTCCAGATCATTTAAAAATATTTTATCATCTCTTGCTAATTACAAATGCTGCATTCTTCTCCTAGATTTCCTGGATTCAAAGAAGTCCGTCTTGTCCCGGGGCGTCACGACATCGCCTTTGTGGAGTTTGATAATGAGGTGCAGGCGGGTGCAGCCAGAGAAGCTTTGCAAGGCTTTAAGATCACACAGAGCAATGCAATGAAAATCTCATTTGCAAAGAAATAACATTCACGTATATGCAGCTTCTATGAAAAATTGCAGTTATACACCGGCCTGCATTTAGAAACCCCTTGGGACAGTTCAGGCTGTTTAATGGCTGAATAGATTACACGCACACCATTCAAAAGAAACCATTCATTTTTTTTTTTTTTTTTTTTTTGATTGGACTTGCCTAGCTGTGTCCGTTAGATTTGTACTGCACAATGCAAGGTAAGGAGTGAATGGATAGGTCCCCCCCCCACTTCATCCTTTAACTTAACTTTTATTCCCTCTTCTGAGATGGTCGGCTTTGGTGAGTTTTTTTTTTGTTTGTTTTTTTTGTTTTAGTTTTTTAGTTTTTTTATTCCAAATATGTATTCAAAAGCATTGCACCCAGAGTCTGGTCCCCAGACATTGTACCTGGAGCTTTGATGTTTTTTATTAAATCACAATGTTTTACATTTTGCTTTCTGCTTGTTTTTTCTCTTGACATTAGGTTTGAGATTGTTCTTATTGTTCAGTTTGAGTAGTGGGGTGATCATGTGCAGCTAGAGTAGAGCCACACAATTATTGCCCTTTATGGAGCACATTCATTATATCATTATACACTACCAGTCAAAAGTTTTTGAACAGTAAGATTTAATGTTTTTTAAGTCTCTTCTGCTCACCAAGCCATTTGATCCAAAATACAGCAAAAGTTAACTTTTATTTAGCACAGATGCTTTAAATTGATCAAAAGTGATAAAGACATTTATAATGTTACAGAAGATTTCTATTTCAGATAAATGCTGTTCTTTTGAAATTTCTATTCATCAAAGAAACCTGAAAAAAATTCTACTCCCGCTGTTTTCAACAATAATAATAATAATAAAAAAAAAAATGAGCAGCAAATCAGAATATTACAATGATTTCTGAATGATCTTGTGACTGGAGTAATGATGCTAAAAAAAATCAGCTTTGAAATCACATGAATAGTTAGTTTAAAATGTAATAAAACAAGTTTTAAACTTTTTTTTTTTTTTTTTTTAACCAATAAATGCAGCCTTGGTGAGCATAATTCAATAATAATAATAATAATAATAAAAAAATAAAAAAAAACCTGACCCCTAACTTGAAGAGTAGTGTTTGTGTATGTCTTTGATACCGAACTGAGCCACACCAGTCTTCATTTTCTGACAATAATTTACTGTTTAGGTCCACTTTTGCATGACACACATCCTTGTTCGCATGCATTTAGAAGTAGTTCAGTTCATCCTACCACAGACCTGCCAACCTGTACGCATTTTGCGTAGCGGGCACGCATTTTGACCTCAAAGTACGCAGGTACGATTTGTCACTTTAAACTACGCAAAAACCTGGTGACGCCTTTGCGCACGCACAGTAGCCTACTGAAATCATGCAACAGCAACGAAAGAGGACTTCGACCAATCAGAGCGCTGGGTTCATTCCCCATCTAACATGTGGGATGATTGACAAATGCGTAGACCTATCATTAAAAAGAGACTGCAAATAGACAGCAAAACAAAATCCTGCTCGGTCTCGCGCCTTTTTACTCCCGCCGTCTGATTTCTTAAAAGAGGACAGTACACACGGTACTTACAACTAAGGTAAACGGGTTGGGGTGGATGTGGAAAGTTAAAATGTTGAGTTAACTTAATCCTCTGGAGTGACGTGATCGTATTGATATTCTATACAAACTGTGAATAAAATAAAAGCACACATTCATATTCAGCCAGATCTGCTGCGGTTTATTTGTGTTCATATAGCTGCACTCACTGAACAGCGTCCTAATATTATGGCTTTTAAAAGCCAAGTGCGCGTACTTGGATAAATACTGATATATTTGCACTAGAACATCGCCCGTGTCTAATAAACCTTTACAAAAGTCTTACCGGAACATTAATATCTGCTCGCGCAGCTGCTGACAGAGCAGACAGTTACCATGTTTGGGTAACAGCTTCACAAACAGTCTTTCAACTACACAGTATTATTTCTGTATTACAGTCATTCATATTATCACAGAAATACTGGGATCAAAGTTAATAGTTCAGATATAAACACTGATGTTTATGGTAGCGATCAAAATAGACCTTTTGAAAGTTAACTGGCGCTTCAAATAACGTTTGTGTCGATTGCATTGTTTGCCTCTAGGTGGCGACAAGTGACTTAAAAAACTATTTGTGATTGAATCAAGAGATTCGTTCAAAAACACTGATTCATCAGTAAAGAAACAGGTGAAGTATTTATGAGTGAGACATTAAATCATTCATTCAAACCACTTTTTCATAATTTTAATATTAACTAAATATATTATAAATGTATATTAATTTAAATGTTTATTAATTCGTTCAAATTAAACACTTTTAAATAGACTGCAGCAATAATATTTTGTCACACATTATTTTGTTTCGTGGGAGAATCGTGATCTCTGTTTGAGACAAAAAAAAATTGTGATTCCCAACTTATCCAGAATCGTGCAGCTGTAGTATGTGACTGAGTGCAGACCTTTGGGAAATATTTAACATGAATAACGTTATCCTAACACTACATATGATATATACTACATATGATATATGCCCCCCCCCCCCCTGTTGCCATCACACAAGTGGTACTCAAAAAATAATTCCAAGCAGGTCTGCTACCATATCGGTCATGATTTCCTCTGAAACGTCATATAGTTCATGAAGATGTCAGCCATCATGATCCTGTGACTTTCTTTAGTGTGTGACCACAGTATCCAGCGCCAGTCCTTGTTACTTGTGGTTGTCCTTGTCTGTCACTCATCCTTTTGAAGTAGAAGCCAACAAACTCAGGGGATCTTCTCATCTCATCTCAGTGACGGTCTACATCCAAATTGGCTTTTGGGCCAAGAGATGTGGGCACACTTATTTCTTTGACATCAAACATTCAAAAATCCTTAAAGCATAAGCAGCCTTGATCATGCATAAGTGCATGTGACACTCTTTGATTCAGTGGTTTATTGATCTTCAGACTTCAAGATTACTAAGGAATTTACTTTATTCCCCATTTGTGTGGTACTCAAATGTCTAACCCCAAGATTACGAGTGAATTCATTTTTTTTTTGTTCTGTTATGATATTGTCAAGATGGAATCAGATATGTTTTATGGCACTGCATTCACAAACTCATTATAAACAGATCGTCCTGCCGTTTGAGCTCATACAATCACTCTCTTTAATCTCTAGCAGTGAGTGATTTCTATTGAAGTTAAATCACCCTCTCATGACCTGGGAGTCTTTGTGAGTATTGTATAAGAGGTAATTTACTCTTCAATTAAATTTGAGGGACTCTGAGACTGTCAGCTGTATAATAGGGGCCACCTTGAGTTACATTGTGTAGTGACCTAAATGACTAGGTCAACTTTTTTCTATGTTCACAAACGTGCATTCTTCTGCAGTTTTCCCAAGCCTCTGCACACTCCACTGTTTTGCCTTGAGAAAAACCTGACCTTAACTGCTGCTGGTGCTGTGTCTTATGCATTTGGCATCATGCCTAGCAGTTTGTTGTCTACCAACACTGCCCCCTTTGAGTCACAGAACAGACACTTCTTATGCCAGCAGTGCGTGGGACACAGCTGTCCCCACGCTGATCATATGACCAAACAACAGGTTGGTCGGTTTGAAAAAAAAACTACATATGTACATTGCTTTTTCACTGTGCTTTGTCTGGAATCCAAATACACCCACAAACTGACCCCCATAATGGGCTCAAGCCTACAAATTGGTGACTATAAACTGTGTAGGTTTAGTTTAGTCTTTGTTTATTACGTAGGCTATTCCTTTATTTCCATGCCAAATTGTGGGCAAATATGAGGATGTTCTTGTGATTCCAGAGGGACTGGCTCTCCATTTCCATATTTATCAACAACTTTGAGTTCACAATGAGTCCAGCAGATGGAGACATTTACTTTTGTACTGTTTACGGTTGTAAGGTTTGTACCTGAAGAGATCGATCCATATCTTCCCATTCATCACAGTGGAGGATTGATTCTCTGCTTTAGGAAATATGTAACATAGGCTGTCATCTTTGCTTTTTCTGGAAACGTGTTACGTGAATGCCACTCATCACGAACAACCCCTGGCAAAAATCACCACACTTTGATGTTCACCCAATTTTTTTACTTCATAACAAATAAACGAATCACATATATGACACAAAACAATTTTTGTTTAATAATTGAACATTCTGCTTATGTGAAACATCTTAAACAAATGAGATTAAATTATTTTAATTAATGGAAAACTGTTTTCCATATCGAGTAGGGGAAAAATTATGGACTCATTCAATGTTGAGAAGAAAAAAAAATGGAATCAACCAGAAAAAAAAAACTTGCTCCTCCTCTGGCTTTTATGACAGCCTGAAGTCTTTAGGGCATAAACTTCACTAATGAAAAAAAACAACAACTATATTCTTCATCAAGTTGGTTCCAACTTTCTTGAATAGCAGTTGACGGATAAGCTTTGCAAGATGAAGCCTTGTTTTTATTTTTTTTCAATTTCCACCATAATTTTTTTTTGTTAATCGGATTGAGATCGGGACTGTTTGCTGATCATGTCATTGAGTTGATATGCCTTTCCTGATGAAAAGCTAAAACTCTTTGCTCTGCAAGATGTATTATCAGCTTGAAAAATGGAATCATTATCACCAAACTTCTTTCAATTGATGGAATGAGAAAATTTCAATGTGTTGACTGTTGAGGTATGCATTGCCATTTCCCAGGTCCTGACATGCAAACCCATATCATAAGTGAGTTGGGAAATTTGATTGTTTTCTTCAGGCAGTCATCTTTATACATTATACATTTCAAGTTCCAGCATCATCTCCTTGTCCAATGCAGATTTGTGATTCATCACTGAATATCACTTTCATCCAATCATCCACACTCCTTCTCTTTAGCCCACTGTAACCTTGTTTTCTTCTGTTTAGGTGTTAATGCTGGTTTTCGTTAGGCTTTTCTATATTTAAATCGCATCTCATTCAGACGGTTTCTTACAGTTCTGTCACATACATTGACTTTCGTTGTGCGTTTTCTATTTTCAAGGCAAATTACTTTAAGTTTTCTATCCTGACCTTTTGATGTCTTCCTTGGTCTGCCTGTATGTTTTCATTTTATAACCTTTCCATTTTGTTTATACTTGCACCTAATTTTAAAAACATCTGACTGGGAACATCCAACTTCTTGTCACATTCCATGTTGGATTTCCTTCTTGAAGGAGTCTTATAATCCTTTCAGTCATTTCAACTGACCGCTCTCTTGTTGGGGCTATGTTTCTTTTAAATTAGGCAAATCCAGCAGCTTAAAGGTGTATAAGCACTCTCTTTTAACTCCTGACTAATTGGCATTTTAGTTATGTGCTGGTATTTGTTTCAGAAATACAAATAACAAGCTGTTTCCATTTTTTTTCCCCCTCAACATTGAATGATTCCATATTTTTTTCCTCTACTTGATGCGCAAAATAATTTTCCATTAATTGAATGAATGAATGAAGCATATAAAAATATTAGTAAGTTGTATTGGTTTAGGAGACCTACAGAGCCCTGTCACTGCTGGTAGTTTATCTGTGCAGTGATTTAATGATTTAATGACAATTTAATGATGTACTGACAAAAAAATAGAAAAATAAAAATATCGTCAGAACTCAGCCGTACAGGTAATAATTCCCGCCAACAGCTGAAAATTCTAACGGTGATGTCATTATCTCTGAACATCAGCTGCCGCGCGGCTTTAGAGTCAGAAGGAATAAAGAGCGATTAAATTCAGTTGAGTCGAGGTCAACGCCACTCTATGCTAATCACAGCCGGGCTTGAAGAGCCCTCTGTTCTGCAAGGGTCACTCTACTTTTGGGAAATAACCGGTTTCCAGGGATGTGCGCGTCAGCAACAAGTCCATCCCGTCGTGAATGGGGGAGGAAACAGGATCGAGTCAATAAAATCGGCTCATTATATTTTCAGCATAAAGCGGATGCTTTGTGTTGTAGTAACTGCCTCCATGCCTGCACAGTGGAAAATTAACTCATTCCCGATATGGAGATCTGGAAAGCATGCAATATGATGCCGATATGCAGGCTATGCTTTTAATTTCCGCAATATTAAGTCAAAAGTCTGGTTTATAGGTTGAGCTGGTCTTCCAGCCAAGCTGGTTTAAAAAGATCTCTCTGCCCGACCAGCTGAAAAGTGGTCAAAACCCATCTAAAACCAGGGAACAACCCAGAATAGACACTAGTTGATACTTCTATAAATTATTAGTATTTTTTTGCATTTTTCATTTATTTCTTCAGCAATGTAGAATTGCAGACAGTATATATAGGCAATGTGTGTGGTCCTCAATAACAAATCTTTACTGTAAACACACAAATATTCAGTCTTTGTGAAATGTTCAAACATCCGTAGTCATTTTGGGTGCAACAGGGCCCCACAAACACTATTTGGCATCCAAACCTTGTGGGTTTATTGCTTTGTCCTCACCCAACGACCTAATGATTAAGTCAGAGAAAGCATGCCGCTTCCACTTTTAGCCTATGATGTGCTAACAAGCCGGAGGTAATGTAAATGTGCAAGAGTATTGAATGTAACAGCCTCTGTCTGTCTATTGTCTGCCCTCTGACGGGGTCTTTTAATTGGTGCCGGAGCACTTTGATCATGCTCAGAGATTAAGTGAAGCTTGAGACCTATTATTCCAGAACTGCCATGGGAGTACACATGAAAAGAAACCCTACTGAGAATTTCCAGACCAGTGCATTATGGGATGGCATAGTTTCACAAAATGATACTGTGACTTCATAAACAGGACCAGAATTGTGGAATCTGAGTGATCTTATTTGTGGTATGGCAGAGAATGGGCCTTTTTCTGTCATTTATAAACTGTAGTTGTTACAAAAATAGAAGGGATTCTAGCTGTTGACCCTAATGTTGTTGTTTTTTTGGTCCGACATCATATCTATGCATATAGACCATAAAGTGTTATATAATCAGCATTATACACGACCAGCACCATCCTGAGGTGACATTAGAAATTGTAAGTGAAAAATATTAAGTTGTGAAATATAAAGGTTTTATCCCAAAGGACACACCAAATTTTTAAACTGTAAGTAAATTTTGTACATGATTTATAATGATTCTTTGATTCCCGATAACTGACAGAACTGTTTAATTTGATGCATCCACACAAGCTTTTTATCTACATTCAAGCAAACAAAAATATGTTCTAAGAACATTTTGCTAACGTTCCCATTAAAGTATTTGAAAACTGGAAACATCCCATTTTTAAACTATAAATAAATAATGTATAAATTATATTTATATGCTAATGATTTGTCAATAACTTTGAATGAACATTCTATTAACGTTACTTGAAGAATGCAGGGCTGTAGCTAGAGGATTGGGGGCCCCCTGAAAAAATATTGATGTGGGCCCCCCGCATACACACATATCATATACTGTACAATATTCAAGCATGGAACCAAATTGCATGCTTTTTTGTGGTTTTCATAATACCTCAGTTATACAACTAATAAAATATTAGAATTATTCACAGAACATGGGCCTATATAGTAAAATTCCTGGATTTTGTGGGGCCCCCTGGGCAGTGGGGGCCCCTAGAATTGTCCCCACCTTTCACCCCACTAGCAACGGCCCTGCTTGTTAGACATTGAGAGAACCTTGAACTTTGAATCAGAATCTTGCCAGAATGTTACCAAAGTTCTGTTTCCTGTTAGAGATCTTAAAATTAGAAAGACGTCTGACCAGACAAAAGACTATAGAATTTCCTTAAAGGAACTTTGACCAGACGAGGAATGTAACAATTTTGCTGGACTCACAAAGCACAGAATGACAGTGTATTTAACTGTAACACTTTATGTTATGTTTTTTTTTGTTTGCTTAATATTTCATCAAATAAAACTAGAATTAAATAGTCTACAGAACAAATATATAAACATGCAGCATGTTTATATATTTGTTCTGTAGACTATTTGATTCCAGTTTCATTTGCTGTTTTATTTCATTTATTAACTCATTTTTAAATCAAATGGTTGAAATGAATGGTGAAGAGATGATTATAGGCAAATGAATCTCCATATTACAATCAAGTTCGAGACAGGTGACGGATATTTCCATGCGGAGGACCGGAGGACACACCCTGTACTGGCAACTTTACCGCTAGAGCTTCCCACGGTGATGCGCAGTCTCGCTCTCATCGCTCGAGCTTTGCTTTGGGAGGGCATCGGGAAAGCCTATCCGGTTGACGCGAGGGAAAAGAGCTGCTTTAAGTGAGTGGGAAAGTAAATGGGATGAAAGCTCAAGCCACTAGGTCAGCAGGTTGAACATTCAAAGCTTCTTAACTGTAGCAGGTGGAAGGAGGAAGAGCTAGAGGAGGAGGAAGCACCCTGGACTCCGCGCGGAGTGTGGAAAGACCTCAGTGGTCTTATCATTTACCTGTGCCACATTTTCTTTGCTCGTTTTCACGCTGTGTCTTCACGATGGACACATGGACAGTGTAAAGAAAGCGTCACCAAACATGGGAAGGCTGTTCCGTACGCACAGACCAAGTGCGCAAATGTCTGCTATGAGAATGGATAGAGACCGAAAGAGTTGGCACTCGTGGGAGAGCTCGAGTGCGGACAGAAGGAGTGCTGCTAGGGCGATGAGAAGGGGTGTGGAGCGCGGACAGCACTGGACCGTAATTTTCCTGCTCTCGCTCGCGCTGCAGCCGCAGGTAAGCCGCTGATTACGCGCTATTTTCAGCCTGCTGTCACTTTTTTTCAGGGGTGTTTTCTCTCCAGGAGCTTTACACGGACAATCCTTGGTCCTGTGCTGTTCTTACTTTAGCGCTGTTTAGAAGTGATTTGCTCCAGTGTGCGAATTATTTAGTGACTTTCAGGCAGCTGAACTTTTTAATGCAATCTGTCTGTCATTTTCTGGGCGCAGTCGGTTGAGGTTCATTTTGCGCAAATAAAGCGTAAACTTAGACTTTTTAAACTAAACCTTAACGATTTTTGTGATACATTTGTGTTGTACACATTCATAATTACGCGATAAATAATTACAGTAATTATGTTTTTGCCGACACCGTCCAAAACCAACAGCGACCGCTTAGCTGTTGCTATGGCTACCTCCTCAAGCAAAGACGATTTCATTTAGCGATTTCTGAATATTTTGTAAACTTTTGTGATTTTTTAAATTATATCAAAAACCAATGCACACTTTAAACACACCCAGCCTGCCTCTTCACCGGAATTAACCCTGAATTAGGGGTGTGGAACCCCCATAATTCTGTTTTACACCTTTGTGGAAGATAGACCTGTGTTGTGCTGTTACCGTCTGCAGCCACCTGTTGTTCCATCTTTCTTTGTTGCGCGCCGCACTTGTCGCTCTGTTTGGGCGTGTTGCCTTGATTTTCATGCAGATATGAAAGTCTCGTGTCGGCTGTGGTTCATATACAACAATATATCTGACGCACACGACAATTTGTTATTGTAAAGCTTGTCTGTAAGACTATTTGCTCTGTAACTGGAGAAACTAAAAACAAGGCTCAGCATATTTGTGTGTGATGGTGCACTGGCTTATTTGTACAACAAAAGCATCATTTTGCTCCAGTATAAATGGGGACATTGCAGTGTTTTTCTATTTAGAGCAAGGCTTATTTTTAATTTCATTATGTTTACATCAGGCAGTAAATTAGCGTCCATGGAGATTTTATAAAGAGAAATGGGTCTCTTTGTGGGCATGTGATTTTGCTTTTGTTTGCATTCCCAGAAAACATTCAGTCACTCTAATTATGCTGATCCATTTGTACCACCCAAATGGCTTAGCTTCATTTAGAGAACGCTTATCATCATTTTATTTTCAAAATATGAATTAAAACCAAAGGCACATCATTTCTGAATCTACTCCCAATGCTGTCCTACCCCAGCCACCTATTATTCCAGGCTTTGAGGTCTCCGCTGGGGTTGTTGGTCTGCGGTGGAGATGACTGCTCTCCTGCTGTGGAGGACAGATCCAGGGTATGAGAACCCTTTGAGTGCAGAAAGTGCGTGTGTGTTCTGGCGGGTTACTGCTGGATGCACATACCTGTCCTGACACTGAGGGCGTGTGAAAAACGCTAATATTTTGGTTCTGTCGTTTTTTGCTGTATGAACTTTGGTTGTTGAATGCTTTGATGGTTCTTGGAAGATCTAAAGCCTGTATGTTACAGAAAGTTAGAGAGAAGAATTTTAATGGTTTTATGCTGTTGTCCAAAGAGTTGAGGAGGGAAGTGATCAACAGCTTTGTATTGTTAGTTGGGCTATAAATAACAGGGCTCAACAATAAGGATGGCCTAGTGGCCTGAGGCCAGTTGAAGGGAAATGTCACTTGACCTATCCAGACCAGTACTGCACTTTTTATGAACCTTGTTCATCAATCATGAATATGTGTTTATGTCTTGCAAGCATTTAGATTGTATTTGAATATTGTTGCTGATATCTTCAAAATAATACTTTTTTTTTTTTTAATTATGTCAAGTATATGTAGTGAGGATAGTTACAGCTGGCTGACATAGATGAGGTTTATTGAAACTATGAGAATAACTTGTGATAGTATATATGAATGTATATATGAAATACACTATGCTACCAGTCGGTACAACTTCTTCAATATTTCTGAGAGAAATCTCTTATGCCCACTAGGGCACTCAAGTTATTTAATCAAAAATACATACAGTAACAAAGTAATATTGTGAAACAATAGCCCTATACACATTTTATTTTAAAAATTTATTCATGTGATGGCAAAGCTGATTTTTTATATATTTTTTGCAGCCATTACTCTTTATTGTCACATGAGCCTTCAAAATAGAAAGTAGGAATCCTTTGTAAAATTATGTCTTTAATTTCACTTTTAAAAAATGTAATGTGTCCTTGCTGAATAAAATTTATAATTTCTTATTATTCATTAAATCTATATACATTTATTAAATAAGTATAAAAACAGTAGAATAGGCCTATATAATGAATATTATAAGTAATCTCTCAAATGCCACTGTTTCCAAAAAAAAAAAAAAAAGAGCTTTGTCCATGGGTTATATTTGACCTAACATTGGGTTAAAACAACCCAGCATTTTTTAGTGTGTTTATGAACGAATGTCATGGAGTTGTTTTATACACTGACCAAAATGATAAACGCAACACTTTTGTTTCATGAGCTGAAAGAAAGTGGCCTTTTATTTCAGCCAGCCTAAGGCACACCTGTGCAATAATCATGCTGTCTAATCAGCATCTTGATATGCCACACCTGTGAGGTGAATGGATTATCTCGGCAAAGGAGAAGTGCTCACTAACACAGATTTAGACAGATTTGTGAACAATATTTGAGAGAAATAGGCCTTTTGTGTACATAGAAAAAGTCTTAGATCTTTGAGTTCAGCTCATGAAAAATGGGGGCAAAAACAAAAGTGTTGCGTTTATCATTTTGGTCAGTGTAGCTATTTTTGTAAAACGAAAAGAAAAAGCAATATTGCAATGAAAAATATAAAATTTTGCATGATTTTCTGCATAAATATCACTAACTTGCAAATATCATTATATTTTTATTATTGCTATTATTATTATTGATTATATTTGTATTATATAATTTAATATTATATTAAATTTCAATTAAAAAATTTAACCCAACAGTTGGGTTTGTCCATATTTGACCCAAGTTTAGGTTGAAACAATCCACTCAATTTTTAGTGTTAAAGCCTAATATAAGGAACTGGCCCAACTGAGCCAGTTAAAAATAATCTTTTGAGCCTGCAGTAATATTGCATATGCACACAAATGATGGCCTAAAGAAGCAGGGCAGTAATGTGTCAGATAGACCAGCTGTGTTTTCAGTGCTGTGTTGGATACTGTATTGTACTCAGATTGTGGACTGTAGCAGTTGTCCATTAACAGTTGGAGGATAGCCATATGAACAGTACAGCCTTTCATGAATTGGGGGGGGGTATTAAAAAGTGAAATTAAGGATGATTCTTGGTTAAACGCCTAAATCAGAAATGGATAATAAAACAGATAAGGTTTACGTTTTGTGTAGTTCAATAGTAATAATACTTTAATAGTTAGTAAGTCCATGTCTTTAAAATGCGTAGCTGCCTCCTCAGAAATGTGTTATGCACATATCCTTTTTGTTTTAAATACCAGCATGTCTTTGTCTCTGGTGTTGGATGGCAGGAGTTCAGCACGAGTCTTTGTGGGGTTTTAATGTCTCGGTAATGAGCCCTGTGATGCAGTTCCACAAGAGAGACCGCTGAAATACAGGTATGTTGGGAATGACCCTGGCAGAGGATAGAGGGAGAGGAAGAAAGAGAGATGGAGAGTGATGGTCGGTGGTCTATCTGCCGAGTGTTTGATGTGTCCATGTTTTAGGAGCAGGAATGGGACAACATGCCATGATGGAACAATGGGAGGACAGTGCAGCCATTCAGCGGTCCTGCTCAAACGTGGGGTCATGGGGCGAGGACAGGCACCACCGAGTCTTACTGTCTGACCCGGCTTGGAATGTCGTATACACAGGAGAATCAGTGTGTATGTGTGTGTGTGTTTATTTGTGTGGGAGAGTGTCTCATCAGGATTTTTCAAGCATGTGCATCTTCAGGATCTTAAAATAAATAAATAAATAAATAGTCTACAATAGTTTTTCTTTGGGAAATAGTTTTATTTTTTGTCCTACAGAGTGTACCTAAAATGCCCAGCCGCCCCTTTGCAGAGTGTGTGTGTGTGTATGTGTGTGTGTGTCTTCTCCTCCTTTGGGACAAAAAGAGAGGTGAATAAAAGAATGGCAACAATGAAGACAGGAAAGTCTGAACATAATGATGAGAGAACAAGAGATTTTTCCCAAGTGAAAAAAAGAGAATGACCCAGTCAGAGAAGGCAAGATAGGAGCTGTGTTGTAAAAGTGTTCCTCTCTGGGGAGAGAGGGAGAGAAAAGAATGGAGAGGTATTGATATAGAGAAAGAATGGAAGACAGAGTGCGAGGGGTTGAAGAGTAGGAAGTAACTAACACAAGGGAGTAAGGAGAGAAAGCGTGAGAGAGAGGTAAGACATGAGGAGGTAAATAACCTGGGGGGAGAAGATGGAGGTAATGAAGTTAAGTGAGCATGCAGATGAAGAAGGTGATTACACAGCACAGAAGAGGACTGTAGCTGTCCGTTTAGACAGGGATTTTGCTTCGAATCAATGTTATCGTCTGTTCTTTCTGTCTTTATCTGCTTTCAGATACAAAGACTACTAGAGGCATTATCTGTCTGGATGAATGGGGTCTCGTGAGGATTGTGTTTGTGTTGTTTGAAGGTTGTCGGATGTAAAGGAAACTTCATATACTGTATAAATACAATTTTGCTTAGTCTGAAACAGTAGGGCCTTTGAGCATTACTCAGAGCAAGTTCTTCCATGTTAAAACAACCACAGTATCTTTTTTCTGTTTTTGTGGTAATGCAGTTGAGTGCTTTTCAATTTAGGGTCTTTAAGGAATAGTTCTCCCAAAAATAAGAATTCTGTCTTCATTTACTCACCCTCATGTTGTTCTGTAAACCCACATAACTTTTATTTTATCATAATGTTCTGGATGTCCTTTTATATATCATAAAAGGGAATAGGGCTGAGTGCTGTCAAGCTCAAAGAAATGACAATAAAAGCACAATAAACATTTAATAAATTTAGTAAGACAAGTCGAGAAGTGTCTCATCAGATTTTTGATACGTCTACATTTTATTTATTTATTTTGTAGATTGAGTATGGAATTTTAGTAAGAAAGTTATTGGTGAATCATGATTTGTTTATCGTTTATGCACCAATTTCATGCACAGTTGTACATTAATTAGCCTAAATTGGACTCATTATCTACAAATAGTGTGAATTTTGTGTTCCGTGGAACAAATAAAACCATCAATCACAATTACATTAAACTGTTATATATCGTATTTTGAGTTTTATTACAACCAAAGTACCAGAGGTGCATATCAACTTAGACACGAACGCCTTCAACTTTTGTCTTTGACAAAGTGAGCTCTGAATTTTTTGCCAGAACCACTGCTTTAAGCATTTCTTTTTAATAATAACAATCGCTATACTTGTCATTTACATTACAAAAGAATATGATAAATTTGTATAATCATATTTTGGCCTCGACAACAGCATTGATATTCTAACCTGCACTAGCCAACATCCAGATGTGATAAAACTGTTTTCAGAAAGCCAATAACTGTGGAGAATATGAACAAGCATCATAAGAGGATTTAAATTCTAGACACTTTTGGAGGCTGAAAGTGCTGCTTCTCATCTTAATGACTTCCTGCACTCTGTCACTTCAGTTTTCATGTTTGTTTTCCATTTTTTAACCTCGCTGTTTTGAATTTCCATAGGTTGTCTGTGCGGTGGGCACATTTGAGGTCCAGATTCGACAGTGGCTAAACCCTCAGGGCTTTCTACAGAATGGTCAGTGCTGTGACCCCCAGGTCAGTGGGGGGCAGCGCTGCTCATCAGGTGATCAGTGTGACACCTTCTTCAAGGCCTGTCTGAAGGAGTACCAGGCTCGGGTTGCACCAACCGGCACCTGTACATATGGCACTGGCAGCTCACCTATCCTGGGTGGCAACTCCCACACTTTACATCATCATGGAAACGAGCGAAGCAACAGCAAAAATGGACAAATTGATATCCCATTTAAATACGCATGGCCAGTGAGTACATCTCTCATTTATTAATCTGCTTGGTGAACAGTGATGAGGTAAAACATGATTTCTATATACATCATTTGTTGTAGAAACATTTGACAAAGACTGCTTGGAAGACATTTGGATAAAGTGTAGGTTTTTCTGATCTGTTGTGCGTGGTTGAATATATCAGGAGGATATTTTCTAAAGAGCATCTGTCATGTCACCATTAAACTGTCTGGGTTGCCAAGACCTCACTCTGCTGCCCTTATCATGTCAGTTCTTGAAGGTAAACTGTGTAATTTACAAATATAACAGGGGGAAAATTACAAAAAAGACCACACACAAGTGTCCTGAACACATTCCCTCATCTGCCATTGGTTGAAAAATACATTAAATACATGAAAAACACATCAAGGCTGAGTTAATGTTTATGACATTTCTGACAATGATTGTTAGCAATACAGAGCCACAGTATTTACACTTTTTTTCTTAAATAAACGTAGAAATATCTTACCTAAAGTTGTTTCTACATGTTAAAGAGATATAAAAATGAAAGTTTTGTCATCATTTACTCATCCTTATGTCATTTCATTTATAAACTGAAACAATAATAATTTGAAAGCCTAAAAGTGTTCAGCATTCTCCAGCAAATATTTTTCAGATTTTCTAGAATGTTTTGAGTTGTAAAGTTGGCAGGATGTAATAAAAGTCATTGTATGGCTTCAGCAGGCATGTGTTATGATACTAAGACCCCGTTTACACTAGTGCGTTTTCGTTTTAAAAGCATAACTTTTGCTACGGTTACGCCTGTCATTTACACTACTCCGGCGTTTTCGAGGTCGAAACCGGAGACTTTTGAAAACGCTGCAGACCCTGTTTTAGTTTGAAAACTCCTGGGTTGCGTTTCTGTGTAAATGGACCAAAACGTAGACTTTTGAAAACGATGGCGTGGCTGCTCTCTGTGTATCCTTGACGGCTGTATAAACAATAACAGCATGCTCATTGTTGTACCCATAGATATGTATAGGTATATTTCCCATTCGACCGCTCCAAGCATGCAGGTTCATCCGCCATCTAAATAAAAGGGAATCATAATGCATATCTATGGTTGTACCTGCATGAATGGTCATGTGACATGTGTTTTAGGTTTTGTAGTGTAGACAGAGATCGTTTCTGAAACGCAGTGAAAACACCAGTGTAGACGAGGATCGTTTTCATTTTAAAACGAAAACGCACTAGTGTAAACCGGGCCTAAGTGGGGCAAACAGTTCCTGAGCCCTGCCCAGCTATACAGCGTCCCACAATCTTCCAATGCAAAATTGTGGTGAGAAAAGGAACTGCAGCACACTGTAATTGAGAGCCATTGCAGCAGATTTGAGACAGCCCTAAACCTCAATCTAGATCAAGACGATATCAGTCTGCTTCAGCTAAGTCTGCATCAGGTCAGTAACTAGTTGGCATGTTTATTCTTCCTGTGTGGAGAAGCATATCAAATTAATGAAAGTATAAATCATTTTTAATGTTAAAATGTGCTTATGTGAATAGTCTTTAAATAGTTTTATGTTTGAGAATAGACATGACTTTGTTTTCCTCACCGAAATTCCTCCACAACTTGTAACAACATTCGTAAGCAATAAATATGAAGGGATAGTTCACCCAAAAATGAAAATTCAGTCATTAATTACTCACCCTTATGTCGTTCCAAACCTGTCAGACCTTCGTTCATGTTCGGAACACAAATTAAGATATTTTTGATGAAATCTGAGAGCTTTCTGACCCTCCATAGACAATAAGAGAACTACCTCGGTCAAGGCACAGAAACGTAGTAACGACATTGTTAAAATAGTCCATGTGACATAAGTGGTTCAACCTTAATTTTATGAAGCTATGAGAATAATTGATCATGGCACATGCACCGTGATACTCTCCAAAATGGTGCTAGGGTGACACAGAGGAGAAGAATTGTTTTCTTTGCACACAGAAATATCCTTGTAGCTTCATAAAATTGTAGTTGAACCACTGATATCACATGGACTATTTTGTCGATGTTCTTGGTACCTTTCTGTACCTTGAAAATGGTAGTACCCTTTCTGTCTATGGAGGATCAGAAAGCTCTCAGATTTCATCGAAAATATGTGTTCCGAAGATGAACGAAAGTCTTACGGGTTTGGAACGACATGAGGATGAGTAATTAATTGTAACATTTAGTAACATTTTTGGGTGAACTATCCCTGTAAGTCTGTTCATCATACAGCAATCGTGTCTCTTCAGAAGACTTGGATTTTATTGTTATTATTTTATTTTTTTAAGTGACAAAGTTTTGGTGTAGAGGGACAGAAATCTCTCAAGTTTCATTAAAAGTGTCTTCATTTGTGCTTTCAAAGATGAACAAAACACTCATTGGTTTGGAATGATGGTAAGTAAACGATGACAGAATTTTAGTTTTTGGGTTCATTAATAACAACACTAGAAGAGTTATATAGAAGCATTTGTTTTCCACTATCTTGGCTCACACCCAAATTGCATACAGTGGTTTCCTTAAAGCTATATAAGCTGGCGTGCTATTTTATTAACTTGCTGATAGGGAAGTTTTCACTTAACCTTGATCTGACCTCAGTGGCATTATGCCGAGCATATGGAGGTAGTAATGCTGGCTGACTGTTGGCCAGACCGTAGTCGTGCTGTGCCAGTGATCTTTACTGAACCTCGCTGTGAGTGCTGCGGTCAGTGTTTGGTTTTTTCCAGCATGGGTCTTTAAACTGATTACACACTTATTGATTATAGTGGATAGATAGAGTGTGTGAGAGAAAGAGAGAAAAAGATGAGGGTGATTGTAGCACAACTTTTAATTGTATCTATTGGTGTTGTGGTGGCTGAAGATAAAGATTGTCTTTTGTAACATAATGAGCATAGTTCTGGTCCTCTGATTTGATAAGCTGCATTCAGAAATACATGCTGATATTATATATAATGTCACTGGGATATTTCAATGTCTCTCTGCTTGCTGTGTTCGCCATACTAAAATTTTAACCAAACTATTTTCACTAATGGAGCAAAAATAAACAAATTATTTTGTCATATTTTGTCTGAATCAGTTACTCAGTCTTGTTTATTGAAGTGTCTCAAAATCAACATTACATTTGCAGTCCTGCTGTTGTGCTGAATATCAGCACGACCAATGAAAATAGTTTGGTTACAATGTCACAAATACACAATTGGTTTTTGATCGGTTAAATCAAACCTGATCTTAATAATTTACAGATTGTTTATCTTCTATCTTCTGTGGTAATTGTCTTTACTAGAAAATGTGTCTTTCTTTCTCTCCCACTGTTTAATTTTCTGGCTCTTTCTTTTGTGAAACATGTTTATTCTCTCCTATTTTCCAGACAAATTGACATCACTAGTTTTTATTGTCTGCAGTAATAGAACAGACGCTATCACTGCAAATAGACCATTAATCGTTGACTTAAAAGCAAATCTTTAATTAGATCTCTGTGATTTAATATTGGTGTGTTTTTTATGATACAATTTTTCAACTTCATACAAACTCAATGAAAACCGAACCATAAAAGAGAGGTGCCCAAGGCCCAAGATGGAAACCAACTCTTTTGTTTGTCTTGTGGTTGAGATCATGAATGTTTTGTCGCTATGCTAAGTCATCGTACATAATACCAATCTTATCATCAGAATCTAAAGGGAGCGGTTGGGGATATCAAAATCTTCAATGAGTCACAGAAACCCCCAATAAAAGAAAGATGAGTCTCATGACCCACATATCTCTCATGTAAAATATTACAGTATTTTCTTGCTGTAATTACTGTCTACCACAGTGCTGCATTACAACCAGCTTCAGGCCTCAGAATTTCTTAGAAATAACTTGCCGGCTGTAAGAGACTGATAGGACGATGAAGGACTTATGAACAATGAAGTTCTCTGAATCTGCATTTGCTTTACTTTTACATTTATTGATTTGGCACTATTATCCAAAGTGGCTTATACCACAAGTATACACACAGGTATACAGCGTGTTACCACGCTAATGCACACATCAAAACTTTTAGAAATGCACAAATTCATGCAAATGACAGGCCAAAAAAAGTAGACTGGCAGCCAATGGCAGTGACGTCTGTTTCTTCCATACAAATATGCATGTATGACCATAAGCATGCAAATACACAGTACACCCAAATATTGAGTACAATTTTTTTTAATTGTTTAAGTATTTTTCATTAATTATTTGTTTTTAAAAGAACTGTAAGTGCATTCATAATCAATGTTTCTCATGCTTCATCCATCATCTTGTCATTGAGCAATGTAACATGTAATTTCTTTCTCTGCAAAGGATGTACAGTATGTAATGTTTCCTTAGAATTACCTTTTTGGATTGGTTGATGCTGCACCTATGATGCAATAAAATGCTCCCCAATGGTGGCTCACTAGATTTTGGAACAAATCCTCTGTTTGTTTCCTTTAAAATGATTATTGTTATCTGGAAGTTTTAGGATGTAATTGGATACTCATACAGTATAGGTGGAGGATATACAGTAGTAATGATGGTGAGAAAGGTGATATTATTTTTGTAACTACATTAATTATAAGTGGTAATAATGTTTTCAATAAAGCCCAAAGCTAGCTGGAGCTTTTCTGGTGCAGGGGGAAATCATCTGATGCAGGCCAGCTGTCCTGGCTCGTAAGAACATGTCTGAGAGCCTCCGGCAAATGGACCTCTGTGTAGTGGATTGGCACTAGGGATGTGCATTTTGCAAATGTGAAATGTTTTGAAATTTAGAAAAGTCACAATTTTCCCAACATTTACCAAACATTTACATAAACAAAGATGATATTTCAGTATTTTAATGACACATTCACATGTTCACAGTTCTTTCATGTTAGTTAATGATCACATGACCTGTACACAGATGAAATATTTAATCTGCAATTAGTAAGTTTTTTATTTTGACATTGTAAAATTGAATAATAATAACAATTATTATTATTATTACTATTATTATTAAGACAGAAATTGATTTATGTTGTAAATTCAGTACTGTAATTTTTTTTTATATATATAATTATAATAATTTTATTTACACTACAATAAGTTACAATACTAATGTTTATGTCTTAATTCTTTACTTTCAAACATTTATACTCTTGAGCTTTCAACACAAGACAGCAGAATACTGCTGAAATGCTGTAAACTTCTGTCTATAAAAATGTTGGAAATTATATTAATGTGTAAATAAAGTAAACCTAGCGCATGGTGCATTCCCAAATGCACATAAAACTCATAAAAATGCACATAAAAGCCCAAGCAGAGATCCTGCATTAACTTTGAACTGAGCCACTCTGATATTGTGAATAAAACACATCTTACTGCGATTATCATAAAGCCCCATTTATTTATAATTTTTGAGTAGATGCGATGTAGAAATGCATGTATTAAAGTGTGTGAGTGTATATGAGTATGCAGGCCTGTTTAAGCTGTGAGTGTGAGAAAATTCTGGAGGAAAACGGCTGTCTGGATCAGTTTCAGGGCAGGGCTGAAGGTTGAGGGAGAGGGAGTGAATGGATTTCTGTGGGCATCAAGGGAGTGAAAGAAGCGTATTATCTGTCCATCTTTGTGTGGTGGTTCAGGTGGAGGGAGGGAGGGAGGGAGGTATCAGGATCCCAGCCTCAGGTGAGGGGACAAACAGGTGAGCGCAGGTATTATGAGGAAAGGTGAGCTGTTCTCTCTCTAGCTTTCTTCTCTTCTCTTCTCCTCCGCTGGCTTTCTGATCCTCCCAGCCTCTCGGTTCACGCTGTAAGTGTCGGTTCCTGAGTGATGACCCACACAGTGTGTTTCACCGTTTAAGTGTGTTGTCATACTGTAACGCATTGTGGCTCCTCCATTGTTTAGTGTTTCCTGATTAATGGTGTCATGATTAAAGCTGTTGGCCTTCATGTGGTCGCACAGTAAATGAGATCATCACTCTCCCTTTCTTCCGTTGTGACAAGAAATGAAGAGATGAGGGCGTCTATGATCAGGATGAATGCATATGGAGAGGAAGTGGATGTGTGGGAACTGTAGGTTGTGAGGTTTGGGAATCATCGTTTTTTGTTGATGGCTTTAGTGGCGAGGTTATTACCTCCATCTAACGCCACAAACGCTGGTGCGTTTACAAGGCAGAGGGTCAGATGATCTGAAACTAGAGGTGAACTAGAGGTGAGTTCTGTAGGTGACTGCAGCTCAGAGATTTGAATAATCACCATCTGAATACAAAGCAAGCCAATCGAATATCATGCATGGTGGAAATTATGACCAAAATTGTAATTATAAGTAATATATATGACATATAAACACATATTTGTACAATCTTGTCCAAATATGTTCTCAATTGACATCAGGAAAGGATATAATCATAGAGATCTGTTTTGTGTATCCTTAACTCAAGCAGCATTAGGATATGTAATCTCTAAAATAAGCTAAGTTTGGGGGTTTCAGTTCTGGCTTTGATTTTGAGCTCACTCTAGGAAAAGTGTTATGGTAATATGAAGGAATTTTTCATATATATATTTTTTAATACCTGTATTTTGATTTATGTATTGCATTATATTGTGATTTAGGGTTGAAGGAAATGTCCGTAAACTGAACAGAAAAGAACATTATCCATTTTTCTACTATTTTCTTCCTTCACTCGCAGCAGTTTTTGGAGCTTCTCCTTTTTAAAGACTGTGTTGTAGTTAATCTACATCATTACTTGATTGAACGGTTTTGTGTATTATTATTATAACAGTTTCCCAATAGCAGCCTGAGGTCACACACATTGTTCTCTACTGACCCTGCACCTCATTAATCACCCACACCTGAGATCAAACCTCAGAGCAGATTTGATTAGAAGCCCACAGCCTTTATCAACTAGGATACTAATTTTAGTAATTTGGCATTTAGCTGACACAAACTTTTCTTTTGCTTATTACAGGGAGGTTCCTCTGGGTCACCGAGGGTTAAGTGAATGGCTGAATGAATGAGTCTCACAGAAACATGTGTGGGTCATAATTTCACCCTAAAATTATATTATGCATAAAGACAATGAAGCCTCCTTTCATGACAATTCTCACTGTCACAATATGATTATATGATTATGATTTTTATCCTGTTTGGACATAATGCTTCGTCAATGTGTCTGTATAAGTTAATGTCAAAATAACAAATACTGATGTATAAATATGTATGTATTTATATATATGATATACACTACCGTTCAAAAATTTGGGGAAAGTGTTTTTTTAAAGACATTAATACTTTAATTCAGCAATTAAATCAGAAGTGACATTTATAATGTTACAAAAGATTTCTATTTCAAATTGATGCTGTTCTTCTGAATGTTATATTTGTAGCCCAGTTAGGGTTATTTATTATCTCCTACTTGCATAATTTCTAATAGGTAAATGTTTCTGATCTTCAAGGGTTAAACTGTCATAAACGTTATGTGGTTATATATTTGTACAGCATTTCACTTGTATTAATGTTATACAGATTACGGTAAAGTTTATGTGAGGTGTACTCTCTCAACATGTGGGTTTGATCAGCATGTATGTTTTTTATTTGTGATTGGACATTGGTTTACTTGCTCCCGCCCATGCGTGGGTATTGATAATTCTGATTGGGGGAGAGAGGGAGAGAGAGATGGAGGCAGATCGGAAAGTGATGTCGTACTTTTTTCTGGGGGATTCTGAGAGAAAATATACCCAAATAACTGCTGACTAAGTGGTCAAAGAGTATATTTAGCATACAGAAAGTGTTAAAGAACGTTTCTGTAATTCGTTTCATTTGTTATACTTTGACTGAAAAGTTTAAACAGACTTGCATATGTTACTGCTGCTGAGCGCGCTGTAATCTTTTTCTTTTACGTCGAGTAAAATCTACTCGCGGGATCTGAGTTTATAAATCGTTCCGAGGAAGACGACTACAGTATGGAGCAACCAGATAGCGTTCTAAATCCCCTCGTGGTTTAGAATTCCTCTGGCATCGCGGGATTCATAATCATTCAGCGGACAGCTGGTGAGACTGCAGACGCATACGGGAGTGTCTAACGTGATCGGTGGACAGCGCGCGTGTCGAAATGGGAAGACACAGGTACACTTGTTTGTTTATTTAGCTCCTTAGAGCGAAGAGGCCATTTGTTGATTTTCACGGCCACACCGTTCTCAAGCAACGACACAGGCCTGCAACAGGTTGGGGTTATTGAAACTAAGAGTGTGTGTGGGCCCACATTACGTATTGTCTAATTTGCTCTGAGTGTATTCTGCATTTTGATTTTGAGATTGTATTAGAGATCCAAAGGGGATTATATTACTGATTTCTTGCTGATACAAAATTGGATATTGATATTTGAGTATTATATTGGAGTTTTGATTTAAGAGGATCCAAAGGTGATTTTCTGTGAAAGAAATTACACAACAGACATTTGAAAATTTCATTTAATTCTTTTATTTATTTATTTTTACAATATTTCATTCTTTCCTCTGTTTTTACTTTAAATAAAGTCACTTGTTAATTGATAAGAACTTACCTTTTTGTGATTACATATAACAGCTTCTCAGAAAGATAATCACATAATATCTTCATTTTAGTAGAGTGATTATTAGGGGGAAAAGTAAGGAAGTAAATCAGTTAAGTCGAGAGACATATCATTAGAACCCGGTGCTCCGCCCATCAAAGAAGAGGGTAGGGGGCGCTACATATTTATGGGGGCTCGTCCGGGATAACTTACTTCCTGTCATCAGCGGACCCTAAAAAAAAAAAAAAAAAAAAAAAACAAGAACTGAATTAAGTATTAAGTTTAGTTTAGTGAATTGACCATCACTAACCAGAGCTTCAAGCATGGCTTTTGCACAGGATCCAACTCTGCTTGCTGAATTGTCCAAATGGTGTAAGGAAAAGGACATTGAGGAGAATCATGGCATACTGTTAATAGGAGTGCCTGCTCAGACTGATGTGATGTTTATAGAAGAGACACTGCAGACTGTAAAAGCTTTCGGCAGGGTTCGTGTGAGAGACTCAAGAGCAGGACCAAGTTCTAGTACTATTTTGGTGCTCTGTGAATGCCGAGAAGTTATTGATCCAACTCGAATTCCACCAGAATTACTGCCTGCTCCTGGAGAGGAAACTTGGAAGGTAGTTGTGGCTTCAGCTAAGGTTCCTGTTTCAGAATTCTCAAAGAAACTGTCCACGTTCTTAAGTGAAGAGGGAAAATCTATGTCTGACTTGCAAGCTCTATTCACTCAGTCTGGCTCTACCACTAGTTCTCCTGAATCTATCATACGCGCCGTGGGTGAACTATTGGAGAAAACCTCTAAACCATCGACTGATGCTAGTGCTTATCGTCGATTACGTACCTTTTCGGGTACTGTTCCCACTCCCACAGGAGAGGAAAGTTTGGAAAACTGGATAGAACAAGCCAGGTTGATGACTGTAGAGTGCGAATGTTCTGAAAGAGAAAAAAGAAGAAGAATAATGGAATGTCTAAAAGGACCAGCATTGGATATTGTTAAGGCTGTCAGATTTTCAAGTCCTGATGCTAGTGCTTTGCAGTATCTGGATGCTTTGGAGAATACTTTTGGAACATTTGAATCTGGAGAGGATCTTTACTTTGCTTTCCGTCTTCTTCGACAATCAACAGGAGAGGCGTTGTCCGATTTTCTGAGGCGATTAGAGAAATCTTTAACTAAAGTGGTCCAAAGAGGAGGATTGGCACCACAGTTGATGGACCGAGTGAGGATTGAACAATTGATTCGGGGAGCTGTGGAAGCGGACCTTATGCTGCTGCAGTTGAGACTCAGAGAAAGGAAAGAACAACCTCCTAATTTCTTAGCATTACTGAACGAAATTAAGGAAGCGGAGGAGAATGAAGCTACCCGTCATAAGATCAAAGCTTCAGTAAAGCCCATTCATCTGAAAACTGATGACAAACTGAGCTCTTCTGTGGTGAAGCAACTACGTGAGGAAATACAGGAGTTAAGGTCCAGAGTGGAAGGCGATTCTGAGAAGAAACCCGTTGCATCATTGAGAGTGGAGTCTAGAGACCAACACGTTAAGAAAAGGGTGGAAGTTCAGGAAGAGTCTGAGGTGCAACTGTTAAAAAATCAGGTTCAGAAGTTACAAGAGCAACTCTCAGTGATGAATGTGAGCTCTACTACACAGTCACCACAGGATGTGTCGAATCCGAAGCCAGTCCAGTTTCAAAATCAGGGAAGATCATCAAAGAGTCGAGAAGATTTTTTCTGCTACCGCTGCGGAGAGGATGGGCACATTGCGACCAAATGTAAAGCTCCCGAAAATACCACGCTAGTGATACAGAAACTAGTTCGCTCTCTCCGGCAAGCTAAATCTGAGAGAAGTAGATCGACTGGAAACAATGTTTCTGCTAATAGTTTAAATTGTTCCTTTGATCAGAGTGAAATGGCCAGCAGTGAAGCAAATTCTCTCCCCAGAGGACTAGTAGGTCCTGTTTCTAACATTCCTGTGAAGGTGAATGGATGCCCATGTACAGCCCTTCTTGATAGTGGATCGCAGGTCACTATTGTCTTTGAACAATGGTATTCCAAATACTTATCCCAAGTTCCTATTCAACCACTTACTGGACTGTCTATTTGGGGACTTAGTGAATCAAGTTATCCTTATAAGGGCTACATAGTGGTAGATGTCTCCTTTCCTGCTATACTCACGGGTGAAGCAGAGACCGTTTCCATCTTGGCATTGATTTGCCCAGAACCGCAAGGAACTCAGCAGGTTCCGGTAATCATTGGAACTAATGCAAACTTCTTTCAGCGACTGACTGCGCTCAACCCAGCCTCTAGTGTTTCCAATAAAGCCTCCTCCTTGAGAATTCAATCAGAATTTCTTAAACTACCTGTGCCACAGATCAAAGGGAAAGTGGAGGTCACTGAATCAGATGAGGGACAAATATTGTGGACTGGACCAGGAGGATTAACCATACCATCAAGAGGTGAGCGGTATGCAGTGTGTAAGGTAGAAATGGAGAAACAACTGAGGAAAGACATTTTTCTTCTTGAAGCATCCGAGGATAGCCAACTTCCAGCTGGAATTCTTGTTCCACCTACTGTTCTTCATTCTTCTGACATGAATGTAGATAGTTTCAAACTGCTGGTGTGCAATGATACCTCCCGAGATATCACCATACCCGTAGGAACGGTGATAGCCAAAGTATCTCCCACTGACACTGTCACAGTAGCGCAAGGAGTTCAGACAGCTTCCAAAAGATTAGACCCAAAAATCTTTAAGTTTGGTGACTCGCCAGCTCCAGCCAATTGGAAAGCAAGGTTGAGAGATAAGCTGTCGGAGCGAGGAATGGTGTTTTCTGTGACCGAATGGGATGTGGGGAGAGCTAAAGACGTGAAACATACCATAAGACTGAATGATTGTAGACCCTTTCGCGAGCGATCGAGAAGAATTGCACCAGCAGACATTGATGATGTTAGGCGACATTTGAAAGATCTGCTGGCAGCTGGGATCATAACTGAATCCAGAAGTCCGTATGCTTCACCAATAGTCATTGCCAGGAAAAAGAATGGAACCATCCGAATGTGTATTGACTATCGGACACTAAACGCCAGAACCATCCCTGACCAATACACCACCCCTAGGATAGAGGATGCTTTGGACTGTTTGTCGGGGAGTAAGTGGTTTTCTGTCTTAGACTTACGCAGTGGATATTACCAGATTGAGATGGCTGAGGAGGACAAAGAAAAGACTGCGTTCATCTGCCCTCTGGGCTTCTACCAATTTGAACGTATGCCACAGGGTGTGACTGGGGCTCCAGCCACTTTCCAACGCCTAATGGAAAAGGCTGTTGGAGACATGAATCTCCTCCAGGTTATCGTGTACTTGGATGATATTATTGTCTTTGGACGAACGTTGGAGGAACATGAAGAGAGACTGTTGAAAGTTCTGGATAGACTACAAGAGTACGGTCTAAAAGTGTCCATTGACAAATGTCAATTCTGTCAGCCGAAAGTAAATTATGTGGGGCACGTTGTATCTGCGGCAGGAGTATCTCCAGATCCTGAAAAGGTGAAGGCTGTCATTAACTGGAAAATGCCCACTGATTTGAAGTCTTTGAGATCTTTTCTCGGATTTTGCGGGTTTTACCGTAGATTTATCAAGAACTACTCTGCGATTGTAAGACCATTGACTGAGTTAACTAAAGGGTATCCTCCTGCGAAGGGTCAACGCAAAACTGTACCAAACGGAAAATACTACCAGGAATCTGAGCCGTTTGGTGAAAGATGGGACAAGGCTTGCACAGATGCTTTCCATCACATCATTCATTGCCTTACACATGCTCCAGTGCTTGCATATGCGGATCCCATTAAGCCATACATATTACATGTGGACGCAAGTTTGAGTGGATTGGGTGCCGTGCTGAACCAGGAATACCCAGAAGGGTTGAGGCCAGTTGCATATGCAAGCCGAAAATTGAGTACAGCTGAACGGCATTACCCGATACACCAATTGGAGTTTCTAGCAGTAAAATGGGCAATAGTTGACAAATTTCATGATTATTTGTACGGCGCAAAATTCACGGTTAAGACTGATAACAACCCCTTGACTTACGTGTTAACAAGTGCTAAACTAAATGCCACGGGTCATAGGTGGTTGGCTGCCCTAGCCACTTACGATTTTGATCTCCAGTACAAACCGGGTCGTCACAACATAGATGCTGACATCTTGTCAAGATATCCTATGTCCACAGATGTGCCAGCTGAATGGATTGACATCCCAAGGTCAGGTGTGAAGGCTATCTGTCAACTTGCAGATACTACTTCTGCTGAAGAATCGTGCAGTAGGCTAGTAGATCAGCTAGGGATTCCTTCGGAAAGTATCCCTTCCGCATATGTCTGCCCCATACAGTTGGAACTGGAACATAAGACGCAGTTGTCCAACTTAGACTTGAGAGTCGCTCAAGAGCAGGACTCCATCATTGGACCCGTGAGACAAGAAGTCAAAAAAGGGAAAGTACTTACAGCTACTAAGAATTCATCTCTTCCTGAATCCCTGTTGAGACAACAGGGAGACAAATTAGTGATTCGCCACAATCTGTTGTACAGAATCATTAAGAGTCCCTGCGGAAAGGAGATTCAACAATTAGTGCTCCCAAAAGAATACAGATCTCAAGTATTGCATTCTCTTCATGATGAGTCTGGCCATCTTGGAATTGAGAAGACCACAGAACTGTGTAGAAATCGTTTCTATTGGCCACGTATGAGTACAGAAGTGGAGCAGTACATCAAAAATTGCGGACGATGCATTGCAAGGAAAACATTACCCCAAAGATCTGCTTACCTGAATCACATCACCAGTAGTGGACCGATGGACCTAGTTTGCATCGACTTCCTTTCCATTGAACCAGACTCTAAAGGGATTTGCAATGTTTTAGTTATGACCGATCATTTCACTCGCTACGCACAAGCGTATCCAGCGAAAGACCAGAAAGCATTGACCGTTGCCAAAATTCTAGTTGAGAAGTTTTTTGTGCATTATGGTCTGCCTGCCCGCATTCATTCCGACCAAGGACGTGATTTTGAGAGCAAGCTTATCAAAGAGTTGCTGGGAATCTTGGAAATTCGTAAGTCCAGAACATCCCCTTACCATCCCCAGGGAGACCCACAGCCTGAGCGGTTTAACCGCACTCTTCTTTCCATGCTGGGAACACTAGATCCAGCCAAGAAAAGCCAATGGAGTCAGAGTATCAGCCAATTAGTACACGTGTATAACTGTACTAAAAATGAAACAACTGGGTACTCCCCGTATTATCTGCTATTTGGGAGAGAGGCTCGACTTCCTGTGGACGTACAATTTGGGACTTCATCGGAAGGTGAAAGTTGTCTGAAACATCACCAGTATGTTGAGGGTGTGAAAAAAGACTTACAACATGCATACCAGCTAGCAGTGGAAAATTCTTTGAAGACACAGCAAAGAAATAAAAGGCTCTATGATCGTAGAGTAAAACATCAGATTCTGGAGAAGGGAGATCGAGTACTTATCAAGAATCTTGCCTTAACTGGGAAACATAAGTTAGTGGATCGCTGGAATTCCCTCCCTTATGTTGTTCAGGAGAAATTGCCACACTTGCCGGTTTACAGACTGAAACCAGAAACTGGTACTGGAGGGATAAGAACATTACACAGGGATCATTTGCTGCCTATAGGAGAAGGTGTGAGAGTAAACTTACCTGATCCAAGAAGCGAAGTTCCGGCAAAACGGGTAACAAGGTCCAAAGCTGGGGAAAAAACACAGAAACCCCAGATGAAAGACAAAGACAGGAGAGAAAAAGGTCTTGAGTCTGAAGTAATAGAGTCTGAAAGTGAAAACAGCATGGATGAATATTATCCAGTTCAGCAAAAGGCATCCTTTGACAGACTGCTCATTTCTTCATTAGCGTCGGATAGAGACCAAGTACCTTACAGAGCTACTCAAAGCCCTACTCATTTGGAAGTGACAGAAGACTTTACAGAGCATGTAGTGGGGAGTACTGCTTCAACAGCTTCTGATTGTATTGAAGGTCTAGGATTAGAGGGTGGAGACAATCCGTCCAGAAGTACATCAAGAGTAGAGGAAAGTGAGAGAAGGGAACTTCGTCCCAGGAGAGAAGTGAAACCTGTGAAGAAATTAAGCTATGATGAATTGGGGAAATCCACAGATAGGCCCTTAACACTAGCGTATAGGGGTATGGTGGTAACTGTTCAAAATCCTACCAGACAAAGTTCATGTAGCACAGTATGGTGTCATCCTTTAGCCAAATGTGATTTATGTGCTAGTGGGGGTACTGACGACCAATCCAAAGCCCTATTGCATATGTAGGGGATGGGGAAACTCATGGGGACATGAGAACATTAGGAGGGGGAGAGTGTAGCCCAGTTAGGGTTATTTATTATCTCCTACTTGCATAATTTCTAATAGGTAAATGTTTCTGATCTTCAAGGGTTAAACTGTCATAAACGTTATGTGGTTATATATTTGTACAGCATTTCACTTGTATTAATGTTATACAGATTACGGTAAAGTTTATGTGAGGTGTACTCTCTCAACATGTGGGTTTGATCAGCATGTATGTTTTTTATTTGTGATTGGACATTGGTTTACTTGCTCCCGCCCATGCGTGGGTATTGATAATTCTGATTGGGGGAGAGAGGGAGAGAGAGATGGAGGCAGATCGGAAAGTGATGTCGTACTTTTTTCTGGGGGATTCTGAGAGAAAATATACCCAAATAACTGCTGACTAAGTGGTCAAAGAGTATATTTAGCATACAGAAAGTGTTAAAGAACGTTTCTGTAATTCGTTTCATTTGTTATACTTTGACTGAAAAGTTTAAACAGACTTGCATATGTTACTGCTGCTGAGCGCGCTGTAATCTTTTTCTTTTACGTCGAGTAAAATCTACTCGCGGGATCTGAGTTTATAAATCGTTCCGAGGAAGACGACTACAGTATGGAGCAACCAGATAGCGTTCTAAATCCCCTCGTGGTTTAGAATTCCTCTGGCATCGCGGGATTCATAATCATTCAGCGGACAGCTGGTGAGACTGCAGACGCATACGGGAGTGTCTAACGTGATCGGTGGACAGCGCGCGTGTCGAAATGGGAAGACACAGGTACACTTGTTTGTTTATTTAGCTCCTTAGAGCGAAGAGGCCATTTGTTGATTTTCACGGCCACACCGTTCTCAAGCAACGACACAGGCCTGCAACAGGTTGGGGTTATTGAAACTAAGAGTGTGTGTGGGCCCACATTACGTATTGTCTAATTTGCTCTGAGTGTATTCTGCATTTTGATTTTGAGATTGTATTAGAGATCCAAAGGGGATTATATTACTGATTTCTTGCTGATACAAAATTGGATATTGATATTTGAGTATTATATTGGAGTTTTGATTTAAGAGGATCCAAAGGTGATTTTCTGTGAAAGAAATTACACAACAGACATTTGAAAATTTCATTTAATTCTTTTATTTATTTATTTTTACAATATTTCATTCTTTCCTCTGTTTTTACTTTAAATAAAGTCACTTGTTAATTGATAAGAACTTACCTTTTTGTGATTACATATAACAGCTTCTCAGAAAGATAATCACATAATATCTTCATTTTAGTAGAGTGATTATTAGGGGGAAAAGTAAGGAAGTAAATCAGTTAAGTCGAGAGACATATCATTAGAACCCGGTGCTCCGCCCATCAAAGAAGAGGGTAGGGGGCGCTACATATTCATCAAAGAAACCTGAAAAAAAAACGTATCATGGTTTTCACAAAAATATTAAGCAGCGCAACTGTTTTCAACACTGATAGTAATAAAATATTATTGAGGGACACTGGGATAGTAATAAAATGTTTTTTGAATACCAAATTAGCATATTAAAATCACTGTTGAAGATTCATGTCACACTTAAGACTAGAATAATGGCTGCTGAAAATATTATAAAATATATTACTTTTTTTTTTTTGATTGTTAGTAATATTTCACAAAATTAAAATTTTACTGTATTTACTGCATAAGAGACTTCTTTCAGTAATGAATCTTGCTGACCCCATACCATACGGTAGTGTGTAATCAATTTAAATAACATTTAAAATATTATGATAATGTTAATTAGGCTTCAGTTAAGCTTCTTTATGCAAAATACATTTCTTTATTTCAACCACCCAAAAATTTTTTTACAGTCTTTGTAAGATTCACACAATGGTGTTAGCTCATGCAGTCCTTGCAGGGTTTTAACCTTTAATCTTTCACTTTCCAGTCCAGATCTTCAACCACAAAGCTACACCGCCACAAAATCACCACCACCATTTTAAATTCTTCCCTCAATTCCTCTTCCATTAAACCTGTAATCCTGAGCTTTAACATGGGCAATCCAATGTATCTGAAGGGGATATGGCTGGCTAAATGGAGTGGGCATGTCCAGACATGATCCCTGCCTGGGCTTATGAGTCCCATCCATCAATTAAAATGTAAAAAGCAATTTATCCATGACTCTGTCAATTCCAAAGAGCAAATTCAGAAGATTGAATCTGAATGAAAGAAAATCCATCTATAGGTTTCTGTGGAAATGTTTCAGTCACAGTTCATCAGAAGAAGATATATTAAAATTTGTCCTGAAATAATGGCTCTGTGAGCTGTGAGAGCATTTAGAGGCTGTGCCGATGTGGTTTCATAGTCAAAACAGTTATTAATATAGCTGCTGTGTGTTTACTTAGGCTAATGTTGACAAATGTTGACTTCATACTAGTTAAATTGATGCCAGCATTCTCTTTGAGTAGGTCATGGTTTACAGACATGCTGTCGTTTGCAGGAAAAACACACCCATGAGCCGATGCAATTGCACATGGGAAAAAATATTGACTGGCTCTTGTAAATTTCCATCTAAACAGTGCTTATATATCTGTATCATGTGTAATATGATGTATGCGCTCTGTTTTGTGATTATTTATGTGTATATGTGTGTGAGAGAGTATGAGAGCGTGTGTCTCCAGGGCAAGCTGTAAACTGATCCCCTTCTATTATGTCATGTTGTATTTTGGAGAGTTTCAGCACTCAGTTACCTGGACATTCCTGCTGTCTGGGAACCAGAGAACCTCATTTACTACAGGGACACAGAGAGCGAGAGATACTTCTGTCTTTCTTTCTCTCTGTTAACTCCTACGACCGCATACCTCTGCAGTCACGCAGACAAACTAATGTATAGCGTGCAATTGTTTCAAGACCATTTTGTCTCTCTGTGATGTGCTGGCTTTTTATTTTATCGTACATCTGTATGCAGACTCACATCATCTGAAAACACCTGTAAAGACAGCAGTCACGTACAAACACAAGCTTCGACTCACTGACACGCCATGTTAATTCCATTAACATTCATTCGTGTACGTGCTGAAGATAAGATCCTAGCCTTGGGACAGTAGAGTTGAGGGACACTGGGACATTGTGCTCTCATTTGTGTGCAAATTGGATTGAAGTGGAAGTTTGCATAAAGAAGAGGTGCTTGTCTCGTTCTCTTCTCACATTCAATCAAAATGGGACACAATATAACTGTATATGTGTAAAGTTTTGGGAGTGATAACCTCTTTTAACTTAACAATTGTTTAAGGCAGTGGCTATTTGCACTAAGTGTAAATAGCGATAGATGCTATTTACACTAAGTGCAAATAGCATATTTTCTTAGTGATAGATACTATTTACACTAAGTGCAAATAGCGATGGGTTCTATTTACACCAAGTGAAAATAGCAGTATTTTTAACGATATGCTATTTACACTAAGTGCAAATAGCTATAGATTCTATTTACACTATTTTAAAATAGCAAGATTTTCTGCTATTTATACTACTTATTGCAAATAGTGGCAATTATCTGCACATCAGTATTGTAGTACATTATAAAACAGTACGTAATAATAACGTATTGAGTGTAAATTATAGTTTTAATTCAAATCATGGATTCAAATCATCAATAATGGATGCCACCTTATTGGGACAATAAAGCCCTCCCTACACCTACCCTAACCCTACCCGATGCTTTTATTTTCAACTTTTTGATTATTTCCTTCATTTTTATTGAAAATAAATGCCTTTCCGATGCGATATGAGATTTGAAAAGGGGGAAAAATGTTCGTCAAAAGGCCGGCTCGAACTCTGGTCGATCGCGTCAAAAAGCATGCGCCTTACCACTGAAACCGTTTTTTTTAATGTTGACTAACCCAATCACATGTTGGTGGGTGGAGTTAGTGTAAATAGCCTTTGCCAACAAGGCGGGCTATTTGCACTTAGTGTTTTTTAAGTCCTCTAAATTTTGTGTGAGTACACAATATTGGAGTCACTACAGAATTGCAATGGTTGACTGAGTCATAACCGCATCAACATTTCTCCACCTTGTAGCTGTAAACTATAAACATAATCCCTATTCGGACGGGACTAGTTTTTTAAGGGGTTAGAAAAATTTGTGTTTCACAGACGTATTTGACGATTTTAATCCTATCCAAATCTGCCGCGTCTGTTTTTCTCACACAACCTCTGTAATAATTCCAGAGCAAATTACCTACTGGTTTTCGTCAAACTCAATGATCCTCTGAGAAAACTAATCTCGTATGAATGTGAATGTCTGTGATTGCTGACAATATTTTTTTCATATCGCATTTCCTTGTGTGTTTTGGCCAACGTGAACTACCGTAGACGCTCTTACTACCGCACGCATTTTTGATATGTTTGCCTCCAAGCAAAGAAATAAAAAAAAAACAAAACTAAAAAAAACAAACAAACAATAAAATTAAGCGCCAGATAACGTAAACTGTTAAGACTGGTTACTGTAATATCAGTGTCAGGTAAGATTACTCACCTTCATTTCTGCATTCAATTACATAATGTTTTAATTACATATGTATCTTTCGTATGTCACGTCACTTTGTCACGTCACTTTACGAAAATGAAACATGGTTTTTCTAAAAATAAATAATAATAATAAAGAAAATATAGTTAAACTAAAGTAACCACAAATTAACCATGGTTTTGGTGTACTAGCCATAGCTTTACAATGGTAATTGTAGTAAAACTGTGGTTATACTAATGGTAATTATAATTAATTTGAATGACTATACGCAATGCACGCATACAGAGCGTGTGATCTCTGCAATGCCCAGATGTACAAAACAGACCCTCCCACCTCTGTAATAAACATGATAGTCCCATCCGAATTGGTACATGAAAATCGCAGATGCCAGGTGATAAGAATCAAAACTCAAATGTAGTTTAGAAAATTAGTTGCGTCCTAATAGGGCTAACGATGAAAATTATGAAAAAGAATGAAATGAAGCACTCGTAAAAAGACTGACATCAAAATTTTCCTGTTTGAGAAACCCCTTAAAGATGTTATTTTTCTACTATCCAGTAACAAATTTTGATACAAATTTTAAAATGAAGTAATTAATAAACCAAAGGCAAACTAATATGATGTATTCAATAGCTCATATTTAAAAAGAATACTGGTAGCAAATGAGTGATGCTCACAAAGGTAGATGAATAACAAAAATGAATAAAAACGGTTGATAACCATGAATGAAAATATAATATTGAGCCAAAGATATATATATATATATATATATATATATATATATATATATATATATATATATATATATATATTAAAATAAGATCTTTTTTAAGAAAAATATATATATATATTAAAAAGAGTCTCACATGTTGCATTTACAAAGAACTATGGGGTTGATCAAAAAAGAGTGAAAGACTGTAAAGCGAGTCCTGAAAGCTCAGGCAGAAAGACTGTAGATCTTAAAAATGTAGGATATAAGAACAGGGAACAGGTTACAGGGGCACTGGTGAGATTAAGGAAACATGCAGATAAAACATTTAGACTGTCACTTCACTGGCTCACTGATTTGATAAATGCTATGATAATTTAATGCTCTGCTCTATTGTTCTTGTTATTCTTCTGTATCTTTTATTCACCCTTTTGCTCTATTCCCTGGCCTCATGATTTTGTCCTTTTCCAAAAGTCACTCATCCATAACATTCCTCCCACGTTCATTCTCTCTCTCTCTTTTCATCTACTCACTCTTGGGTGCTGCCTTGTTAGCTGGACTGTGCTCTCTTGTCTTATCTACTCCAGACCCACAATTCCTTGTCCTTTATCAGACTGTCTTCTGTCTAACACTGAGACAATTACATATTAAAGAGCTGGGAGTCAGACACAGGTTTGAGTCGGTGGAATTACTCTCAGTTTACACTGACTGGCAGGTTACTTTAATTGGCTACTCTCATTTAAACAAGCCTTGTCATTTCTTCCTGTCATTTCATCGCTCGTCTCCGTTTATCCTTTTCGAACCCCTCCCGCTATCATTAATTGGAACTCAGTTTCTTTTTTCAATTCAAGTGTTTTCCATTTCTCTCTCAGCTCCTGAAATACAGGTTTTGGTGTCCTGCATAATGAACTCAGGGCTGTTATTTCCACACTTAATGGAGCAGGTCATTGTGATGTGCTGTGGTTCTGATTGGTATAGTGTGACTCTTCTTTTTCTTCAGTGGCTGTTTCATTTGTTCACTGGTTCTTAAGGCTCCTTCAGGGAAATGAAGGAGATGCTGAGTGCAGAATACAAGCAAGAGCACAATCAGTCTCACAGGACAGCATGGCAGGCATGTGTACTCTGTTCTTGTGTTCTGATGATTGATATATTTTTATGTAAACATATTTTGTCAACACAGCTTCTCTCATTTAAGTTAAAGGGATGAATTTACACTCACACACTCTGCTCTGTTCCAAAACCTTCTAAAGGCCAGTTTACACTGCATCAACACACACCGATTGGCTGGTAAGTTTTTGTCGGATCAGTGTGTTACCCCGTCGGCATCTGCCATTTTTATGTTTGATTGCCATTTGTTGGGTCATGGAATGCTTAATAACAAGCGATACTATAGATACCATAATCTGGTGATTGTCACATTGGTCTGAATTAGAATTAAGACAACATCTCTACAATCATAAAAACTCATAAGTGAATAATTTTGAATGCTCTACATGGACAGCAACTCAGTGTATACACAAATATTTAGCACTCTGCTGCACAGGACTTACAATTAACTCCAGTAGAGTTTAACATTAGCCTGTTGCTAAGCTAACAGCTCAATAGTATAAAAATAAAAGATGCAGGCAAATATCGGGTAAAATAATACATTTTATATTACATTACAACTATTTTTTGTAATGTAAACTTTTGTAAACTATCATTTCAGCACTGAAAGAAAATAAAGCCTAGGTTTAGTCAGTTTATGCGGCATCTTGGATTTTTTTACTGAACTCGTCCAGAGTCCCTTTCTGAGAAAGTCAGTTCACTCGCAGTCGTATTTTCAATGACCGTCCCGCAGCTATTTCAGGCATGCAAGACCAACCCCTAACTACCTCAATGAAATATTGAAATATCAAAAACTGCTTTTAATATAATATATTTCAAGTAAATCTAACATGAATTGTCCCATAAATGTTTATTTTGCTCAAATAGCGTTAAAAGTGTATTAGGATGGCACATTCAGTCCAGTGCGTCCATCTCAGAACACTGACTGTTTGAATTGGAAATGGTCCTTTTAGCCGTAAAAGCAATGATTCTATGATTTAATTAGTTGGCAACTGTCTCTTTTACTTAAAAGTTGGGATTTATTAAACCATATTGTGCCTTGTACTTCCCTCACTCATATATATGCAGGGCATTATGAGATATAAAAGCGATGCTGCCTTATAATTTGGCTAAATTGTCTTCATGTTGTAGGCAAGCCTGTGATGCCTTAAAATGTTGTCTTCATATGTAGTTCAGTAGATTTTTGAACAGAGCAACACATGCTAACCGTGCTTTTTATGTGAACATGCCAGACGAGGTAATTTCCTGTGAAAGACAAAAGGGACCGCCCGCCCTGCCTTGGGCCCTGACGGGGAATGACTGGGGAATGCCTGTTGTTTTTAGTGCTCAGAAATCACATACCTTTGTCAAGCCAATTAACCCAAAAATAATTTGACTTTGAGAGACGGGAAATTATGTGAGGGTGGGACAAAAGGATATAGAAAGTGGGAGAGGGAGGCTGCTGATAATCATGCCTGGGATGAAAGAAAAGCAGTGAGAGAGAGAAATAAGGAGAATGGGTGATATGAGGGGCAGGAGGGTAGGGGTCAGGGTTTCAGTATACACCATCATGTGTTTTGCATTCTAATGTGTAATATGTGTTTTCATGCTTTTATAAACCCCTGTTACCCCTTCAGTGTCTGGCTGAGTGGTGGCAGAGAAAGTTTGAGTTATGTACCAAAAAATGTAATGTGAGAAACTATAATGCTCAATATGCTGCTATAGGTCCTGCCTTTCAGCCAAAAGAATCAATTATTTGACAATGTTTGTTTACTCCAGAACATACAAGTATATTAAGTGGACTTGATTCATTTTTAGTGTGAAATATGTTGTTGAAATGTTATCTGGACCAGTGCTATTAAACTATTAAAAATAATTTATGTTATTTGAAGTCTGAAATAAAATAAAAGCTGAAAATAGAAATATTAGATGAAAAACATACATTTAAACAAAAATTAGAAAGGACTGATTTAAAACATTAATAAATACTGTAATGGCGTTTAAATAATAGTTAAATAATAAACCTTTGATGAACTTGTTTTGGAGACTTTGATGTTTCACCATTTATGTTTTTTTCTAATTATCTTACCTATTGTCCCTGTCAAATAAACCTGAAAATAAATAAATCAATTAAAATGTTGATTGGCAATAAAAATGCTGTTTTATAAAATGTAAACAATTTTTTTTAATTTTGAATACAAAATAAAGTTGCATATGCATATCATTTGTAAGCTTCCCATGTGTAGTTGTGCATGTAAGTAATTTTTGCTGCTGTATGTGTATGAATATTCAAGTAAATGCCCGTGGGCCACACTGCGGCCAAAAACCAAACCGCCTAAAGGCTTTCCAGAAACCATACATCCTTCTCAAAGAGAAAAACAAGAGGGCAGAAGAAGTAGGATGAGGGACAGCAGAGAATGCTAAACAGTTTTAAAACAAGTAAATAGTTTGGATGTGAAGCAATGAAAAAATACCCATCACTAGATTTGGAGATGGGCGTCCATGTTTTGTAGACAGAAATCATACAGGAGATTATATAGTGTTCCTAGAGCACTCAAACAACAGAGCGGACCCTTGTCTCTCTCTCTCCGAGGTCACTGTGGGTAAAGTAAAGAGATAATTAATGTAGCTGTTATAATTTAGTCTCTTCCTCTCTAAAAACCCTCTGCGGCTCTGCTGGTAACACCTTAGGTGGATGCTACAGCTTCCATGGCAACACCTGCTCTCTGCAGGTGTGTGAGAGTGGGAGAGGATTGGATGAGTGTAGTTATTATGGGGTTTGGTAAATGTGTGCGTGTCTGTGTGTGAACGTGCATAATTACTATATTGATGTTTTAAGAGACTGTTTTTCCTCATTGGACAAAGTGTAGGCCTGCATCCATGATTAATTTGTCCTTGTTACAACAGGGACGTGATGTGATTTTGTATCTCACAGTAGAAGCAAATAGTGAATACAGTATTATGTTTAATTTAATATAATTTAATGTTTAATGTTATTCCTGTGATGGCAAAGCTAGTCTTCAGTGTCACATGATCCTTCAGAAATTATTCTGTAAAAAAAAATATTCACGTTGAAATCCATTGTGCTACTTAATATTTGTAATATAAGTGTGCTTGTTCTGTTTTTCACTAAAATGCCATTTGGTTTGATATTTGTTATCTAAGACAATATGGATTATTATGAGTCCAGATACTTTTTGTGGCCATTGTAAGTCTCTAATGTCACTGTACTCAGTTATTCTATGCATGTACCATATAAAGAGATCAAACATTTTACAGTTTGTACAAGGGACAAAGTTTAGCAACTATAGTATGTTTACTGGGGTTTTATTGGGGGAAAATGGGTGCTAGAGAAGCATGATGGAGGGTTATGTCAAAACAGCATGTAAGAATAGTGAGTCAGAGTGATAGAGAGAGAGACAGAGAGAGAGGGAAATTCCTCTCAGAGGGCTGGGAGTTCTTCCTGTTGGAATGAGCTCTGTTTGTACAGGCTGTCTCAGTCGGGATATCCTCCTGTACCCCCATCTGTGGGACACCTTTTGAGTTTTGCAAATCATTAGTCCTTTTCTTTTCATTTTTTTTTCATATGGTCTGTGTGTATTTCATAACTTTTAAAGTGCTGCATAAGCATTGCAATATACAGTTGGGTCCAAAACACTGAGACCACATTGAAAAATATGTTCAGAGCTTCTGTCATTAAAGTATAATATACAAACTTTATACTAAGACATTCTGACATTGATATTCAATTAAACTTTTATTTCAAACTGTTATGCTGATACTTATAAGAGAAAAATGCTAAAGGTCCCAGGCTTTTAGACTTCACTGTATTATTCTGACTGTCACTGAATATGAGCGAGACAGACAAAGAGAGTGAAAGCGAGAGAGAGTGAGTAAGTGTGTAAGGGCAATGAGTTTAAAGATGAATGCAAGTTGGCATATAGATGTTTATGGATGAATGGACAGATATTTAGAGAGGAGAGAGAGAAGGGTGAGTGAGAGAGAGAAAACATAAAGGGCTTTATAACAAAAGCCGTCATCAGGGCTTAAATGGAAAAAGAAGACTGGTGCAGAATAGCATACTAACATACTGTTGCTGTAGTATGTGTGTATAAAACATTTTTAATAAGTAATATAATTAGTAATAGAGTAATACTAATGGATAAAGGTCCGTTCATGGCCCGTTCACAGCAAGGACAATAACTATAAAGATAACAATAAAGATATAGTTGTAAAAATCGTTCTCAATATTAAAGAATAGCAGAGTCCACACCACATCTATAACGATAAAGGCACAGAGAAACGATATTGGAATCATTTTCAGAACGATTTTTTTCCAGCTGATGAACGATAAAAATGTTGGCAGCCAATCAGAATCAATCCTGCTGTCACAAGCTCGATAATTTAAAGAGGTAGACAAGCTTGCTCTGAGAATAAACAGATGATATCGTCCGCTAGGGCTGGGCGATATATCTCATGCGATTCTCATGCGCATCTCGTCAGTAAAGCCGGTTCTTTGATTAGCGGTAAATCTCCATCACCTGTTTTCAGATGGAGCGGCATTTAATACACAGAGCCGTAGCTTGCTGACAAGCCATGCAAAATCGGCAGTTCTGCCACTTCCGTCTCAATATAATGTACAACGCGACATACATTCACATAAAAAAATTCACATTAATTCAGCGGTAGAGTGACACTCATGGGACACTGCACTTTGCAATCACAAAAGTACATTATCTGCATGTGCATTAAAGCCTTGCAAATTAAACATCTCATTTGTGTGCTGTTCTGATATGCGCTTTTTCTGGGCGCGTACACCTGAAGCGCACGCACACTAAAAAGCATGTCAAACAGTGCCTTATTACTGGACTAAGTTATCTTTCACGTCTGATTTCACTAATACTGTCAAAAACACACAAAGTTTACATATAAACACAGTTGGCTATGTCTAAAGTGAAAGTAAACAGTTGAGAGAGAAATGGATGTGTGCTTGTATATTAGATGGATGCAGGTCTTAAAGTGATAGCAGACTAATAGTACTAAACATGCTGCCGCTTGTTATTAAAGGGATAGTTCACCCCAAAATTATTTATTTTCTCTCATGTTGTCCAAAACCTGTATTAATTTCTTTCATATGCTGAACACACAAAAAGAAAACAGAGTAAAATCACTCTCTGCTCTTGACTGAAGAACTTAACCGTTGCTTTAATAAGAATCAATGAATAGTTTATACAGTGACGTGTATATAGTGTTTATTTGTGGTCCGTGTACGTTGCGTTCATTCGTTTTTTTATTTAATATTGAAAACAGAAACATAAGAAAACAGCACCATTTTCGTTTTTTGTTTTTTCAAAAACATGAAAGGACAAAAAAATCATCTTAATCTTTCGTTTTTACATTCATGGGTAGAAAATGGATAAACAGCTTGAATGTTCGATTTCCACGTGTGGGAGGGAATAAAACGCCCCTTTCCACTGATTGGTCAAGCAAGGATCAAATGGTGCCGTCATCATGTCATCAACAGAATAAGAGTTCTCCGCTGGGGATTCTCTATGGCAAGTATTGGGTGCTTATTGCAGAAATATGTACCTCGAATCTGCAGCTACGTTACCCTTTTAGTCTGTTTCTTTGGCGCACCGCACATTTTATTTAGCTGTCCAGTTATCAAAATATGTGTGGCAAAGCTGCTTGACGCACTGGACAACACGGGGCGAATACATTTACATTATAGTGAAGCACAGACCAGTATCGATTTTAGTGCGAATACGCAGCAGTCATAACTTTTATTTTAGACAGTACAGTTTCATTAATAATGAGTATAAATTGATTTCATTTTAGACAAAAAACAGTGTGTTTTATTTGACTTAAAACACAGGTGTTTCATTCTTGAATGAATCCAAGTCTTTGAATGAATCGTTTGTGAGTGGTTCAGTGACCCATTTGCTTTGCTCCTGAACAAAGCAGCATTTTGAACGAATCGGTTGAATTTATTAATTTTTATCCACCCTATCTGCCCTAAATAGTATTGAAAATGACTAATATCACAGAATTTAGGATGGATGGTATGCACATTGGGACGCAGGCCTTGACTCATTCATCAACACAATGACTCGCTGCCACCTACTGGCGATATAACCTTCGTAATTCAAGTATCCTATTGTTTCATTTTGTAACTCATTTCTGTAGGCTATTCAAAATGTTTTTATTTAAAACATTAATCTCATTCCATAATGCAATTGCTGTGTTAATGCATATACTGCCGTCTGAGCAGCATTAATTGTGTAAATACATCTAAATTAAACTTAAGATGCAGCTTATGTGCCACAGTGCAAAGATGGCTTTGGTTGGCACTGATTTAATTGGTAACACCTATAATGTCATATTTTTCAAATATTGACTAAATTCAGGAATTTAATATTAAAGGAGACAGACATTTTATAAAGTTAGAAAAATGCCCTTTTCTATAAAAATAGCATGCATTTTATACGTGTAACATCAGATAATGACAGTATCATACATACTTTTCTATGAAAAAAAAACTACCTCGAAATAATAATCAAAATGGTAAGATAGCATTATATTCACTCTAAAATCGATACTGGTCTGCGCTTCACTATAATGTAAATGTCACGCAGCTTTGCCACACATATTTTGATAACTGGACAGCTAAATAAAATGTGAGAAATAGACTAAAAGGGTAATTTGGCTGCAGATCTGAGGTACATACACACTTCTGCAATAAGCACCTAATATTTGCATTATAGAATCTACACATAAGTAAGCCCTGTCTAGCCACTGCTCCAGTATGGTTTGTGTCAAGCCATTTGTTAGTCTGGTTGTTTGACGAGAGGGAGATGAATGCAGGAGTTGCAATAAACGCTTTTAACAGCAGAGGACTCTTATTATGTTGCACAAAACTGAAGATGACATGATTATGGCATCATTTGATCCTTGCTTGACCAATCAGTGGAAAGGGGCGTTTAATTCCCCCCCACACGTGGAAATCGAACATTCAAGCTGTTTATCCATTTTCTACCCATGAATGTAAAACTGGAAAATCAAGGCGATTTCTTGTTTTTTCGTTGTTTTGAAAAAATGAAAATGGTACCTTTTTCTCGTTTCTATTTTCAATATTATATCAAAAAAACGAATGAACGCAACGTACACGGACCGTCTTTGTTCTTATTTTTTAATAACAAAGATAAAATAAAGATAAAATTTTTATCTTCACCCAATTTGGCTTAATATCTGCCATTCGTATTTATTTCATAATTTGTTACCTCATAAGGTTTTGTTTTTAAAAGAGGGACATTAGTTTGGCTGTACTGCGCAGACAACTTACAAAATAGTAAAACCAGCATGACAAAGAATTGTGATAAAATCATGAATCATGATTTTTTTTTCCTGAAAAAAATCATAATATGATATTTTCGCCATATCGCCCACCCCTAGCAATAAGTAATAGACAGTATATTTACCAAAATGTGCAGTATACAACTGAAATGCATACTTTCCTAATAATAATTCATAATTTTCAGTCATAAAGTTCTTCAGAGTAGCTCATTGATTCTTTCAAACTGGCAGCACAGCCAACTGATCTCACTTTTCTATCTACGCAACATTATTTATTTCCATCCCAACGTGGTCCAGCTTGGTACTGTCAGTCCTCTGTCGTGTGTGTCTTGTGTTCCCGCCTCTTGTGTCCATATTTGGTTTGTTTCCTGTCCTTATTTAGTGTGATTATTAGTTAATTCATGTCCAGCTGTGTTTGTGTAATTAACCTGTGTATTTTAGTTCCTGCCTGTTCAGTTTCATGTCGTCTGATCGACTCGTTACTCTCCGGTGTTCCTGTGTGTCAGCCCTGCCTTGTCCTGCCTTGTCCTGCCTTGTCCTGATTAAAGACTGTTATTTTGAGTTTAATCCTGGTCTGCGTGTTCCTCGTTTCTCCCTGCTGTGTGCACCGTGACAGAAGACCAGACCTAAACAGTAAGCGGCGCCCCTTCACCTCGTTTTGTTTTGTTCGTGGTTTTGAAAGTCTTTTGTTTTGTTCCTGTGTTGGTCTGCCGCTCGTTATCCCGCCATAGCTCACTGCAAGTCGGCGTGGGAGTTCGGCGGGATCGCTGTGAGTCCGCTGGCCGCGAGTCCCCCAAGCCCACCGCCGTCTGCGGCTCCTTCAAGCCCGCCATTCGCGGGAAGATTGACGCCGCCGTCCGTGGCTCACCCAAACCCGCCGTTCGTGGGAGATTGACGCCGCCATCCGCGGCTCACCCAGGCCCGCCGATCGTGGGAGATATCTGCCGCCGTCCGTGGTTCTCCGAAGCTCACCACTCACTCAAGTCCGCCGTCCGTGGGGAAAGCCAACCCGCCGACCGTGGCTCCCTCAAGTCACGCCGCCGTCCGTGGCTCCCTCCAGTCCGCCGTCCACGGGGAAAGCCAACCCGCCGTCCGTGGCTCCCTCAAGTCACACCGTCGTCCGCAGGGAAAGCCAACCCACCGTCCACGGCTCCCTCCGTCACCCCACCGTCCGCGGCTTCCTCAAGCCCTCCGGCCGCCGCTGACTCCAGCCCAGGTCCCGTGGATCCAGTCCACACGTCACGGCCAGGAGTGCCGTTTTTAAGTCTTGTTGTGCCCACAGGAACATTTTAATCTACCTTGTCATGTCTTATCCATGGAGACTCGTCTGGGGCTCCTCGAGTTGTGGCCATGGAGGCCAGTCCCAGCCGCCTGCCCCTCCTGTTGCTGAAGTGGAGGCGGTTGCTGACTCTTCGTCATGCCCAGAGGAAGTCTCAGCATCTGAGCTCAACCCTAGGAGGGTTTCCTGTTCCTGTGGGCTTTCCTGTCCAGTCTTGTTGCTGTTTGTTTAGCCCCGGAGGGCTCCTGATACCCCCTAGCTGCCCCATGGATTTTTTTTTTGGGGGGGGGTTACAAAGGTCCCGGCTGTGGTGGCCAGGCCAAGGGACGAGGCCACGGCCACGGCCATGGACACGAAAGACCACCTGCCTTGGCCTCCTGAGCTCCATGCTCCACCTTGGCCTCCGTCTGTCTGTTCCGCTCTGGAGGCCCTGTCCTGTGTATGTATCTGTGTCTGTCCTGAGGGGCCTCCAGAGTGCCCACCCCCCCCCCCTCCCTGGTAGTACTGTTACGGCGCGGGACGCGCCTTCCGGGAGGAGGGAGTTATGTCAGTCCTCTGTCGTGTGTGTCTTGTGTTCCCGCCTCTTGTGTCCATATTTGGTTTGTTTCCTGTCCTTGTTTAGTGTGATTACTAGTTCATTCATGTCCAGCTGTGTTTGACTGTTATTTTTAGTTTAATCCTGGTCTGCGTGTTCCTCGTTTCTCCCTGCTGTGTGCACCGTGACAGGTACTGCATGCTATGAGAATTTTCTTTAGCCCTCCTCCTCCCCAGCACCACCTGTCTAGATCTGCTACGGAGGTTCTCCCTACTTTACTTTACAGCTGTGGAGTGTATCCTAATCCCTGTTATTCCAAACATGTTTCAGCAGTAAGATCATGTCAGCAGCATAGTAGTTCTAGTCCACAAAGATCAATCCTGCCTACTCTGCATTCTTATTATTAAAATGATGTTAAATCTATTAGACGAGGTGTTTTTCATTGAACTTACTGCATGACATACTATATCCCACAATGCAATGCGTTCAACTTAAACTTACAGTTCTGGTATTATGAATTAAATGTTTATCATGGAATAATGTTTACTGTTTTACTTACTATAGGTAATATTCAGTGTAGTGTTCAGTAAACTATTACATTCTGAACACAGCTAAAGTTCTTTTTTTTTCAGATGAAGTGGGGAAGGGGAAAGAAGGAGAGGAAAGCCATTTAGATATTTCATAACTGTTTAATGTTGTCAGCCTAAGGGTGTTTTTCCAGAAAAACATTTTCTCATAGTAGAGGGTTAGGGATATATATCGATTTGTTTGCTTTAAAATGAGCTCCATTCACTGCTCAGTCTGTTAGAATGAGAAGATTAGACATTAATTCGCAATAAACATAAAAATAGGTTAAACCTGTTGTTTATCATAGTAATTATTTCTATACAGTTGCATTATTTAAAACTGCATTTTGAAATTGTTGTGTCAAAGATCATTCAGCTGTTTCTCAGATAATTATACTTACATAACTTGTTTAAGAAACAGACACAGACTGCTTATGTCTAAAGACTGATCTCTACATAGTTCCAGACTAAAGCAAGTCTTAATCCTTGTCTTAACCCCCCACTGTTCACTGATTCTAATCTTAGACAAACTTTTTTATTAAATGCTACTAAATGGATGATAGGTTGCAGATGTGCTGCTGCTTTATGAATTCAGAGAACAGAGACTGTTGCTACATTGAGAAGGTCCAGCAAGTTTCGAGTAACCCTCATGAAGTGTTGCTATTCTGAGGAGCCGGATGCAGTGAAATACAGTGCTAGCTCATTATGAATTCACTGCAGTGCAATTGTGCCTCTTTTTCCCTTAAGTGTGAATAGAGCTCTTTCATATGCAGGCATCCAAGCATATTAGACTGTCAAATAGCTCTGTTGCTAAAGGGTTTTGGAAATAACAAACACAACATCCTGTTTAGTAATAAAATTAAAGCATATGCATATACTGATCATGTCCTTTCAGAGGGAGAGTTAGACTCTGCATATAAAGGCCTTACTTACAGAATACTGTATTTATGTCTGTTGATTGGCAGCTAGTCATTATCATAGACTGTGATTGTTCATAATGGTTTTTGATGCCTTTCAGTGAAACAATTTTCCTGTAGCTTATCATTTTATTTTTTGTGATGCACAGCTACTGTAGGAGCTGGGACACAGTGCTTTTAAAATGTCAGAGGAGACACAATGGGGGCTGAAGTGAATGATTTGATGCTCACCTGTGCACAGAGACACACAATCCTGCTACTTTTCTCCTGAGTGCTGAAAACTGGAGAGTTTTGTCTCTGAGCCTTATCTTATCTGCTTGATGCTGTTTACAGTTGGATTTTCCGGCATTTGTTTGTCTTTTCGTTAATTTGCTAGTTTATTTCATGTATTTTGGGTGTGTGTGATTAGGCATGATTGTGTGAGAAACAGACACAGATCATAAACAGGATATGATGTATTTGTGTGTGTTTTGTAATGGGCCAGTCTTCGGTCTTGTTTCGATGGTTCCCACAGGTCTCAAGATCACTGCATTAGCACAAAGGGATAATTATAGCTACGGTATCTGTCAAAGTTAAAGCCTCAAAGCTTTTAAAACACCATTAATTTATTAAATATGGTTTAACTCATATATATGATAATGGCAATATTTTTTATATGAGCACACACTGTATGCTCAAGCAGATTAAATCTTAATTTGATCTCTAATCCTGCTAAATGAAAAGAAAGTAAATTAATAATCTATTTTGCTGAGTACATTCGTTTTTTTAAAAAAAAGTTTAATTTTAATTAAAAGAAAGGTTTGAATTAATATAAAGAACATATTTGATGAGAAGTGTTTTTTTTTTTTAAAATGTGCCATGGTATTAAAATGGTACTTTTATCTATTTATTTTTAACAGAAAACAAAAACATATTCTGTTAACTTAATACAATTAAATATTTCCCAATATTTTAAAAATAATTTACTTTAGTATAATGCCAAAATATTTGGTAACACTTTACAGTAAGGTTCTATTTGTTAACATTGGTTAATGCATTAACTAACATTAACTAACAATTAACAAAACATTTGTTACAGTATATTTATTCATCGTTGTAAATATTAGGTAATAAAAATACAACTGTTCATTGTTAGTTCATTATAGCTCAGGTCCATTAAACAATATTAACAGATATAATTTATTAGTAAATGTTTGAAATGAACATTAAATAAGATTAATAAATGCTTTAGACATTTTTTTTACTGTTAGTTCAGGTTAGCTAATGTAGATAACTAATGTTAATAAATGTTAACAAACAGAACCAATAAAGAGTTGTCAATATGTTTCTCACACAATATAAATGTCATTTATACATGGAAATATACAGGTGCTCTCTTATTTTAGTAAGGGTGTTCTTTACAATGGAATCATCATATTTGGGTGTCCAAGGCATCATACAAGTTTGAAAACCCCTGGTTTTAACATGCAGCTAATACAACAGTCCATTCTACCCACTGACTCTACCACCTTAGTACTCTTTTGAAAAAGTATCATCCATTATTCGCTTTCAGAATTTCTCAAAAGCGACAACATTAAGTTCTTGTCAAAACACTTATGCCTGTTTTGATGATTAGTGACTCATGACTCATTAATTACAACATGAAGACGTAAAACTTGCATCACAAATAAATTAGCTAGAATGGAAATGACAGTTGATCTGGAGCCAGAGGTGTGGTAGAAGCAGGGGAACAGTGATTTAGCAGATTTCTTGACCTGTGACAAGAGAAACTCGTACACCCTTCCTGCACGTGTGTGGTTCACTCACCTGTGTGTTTGTGTGTACGCCTGTCTTTGACCTTGGCACTGCCACTGCCGTTGGCTTACCCTGTGCTGATGCAGCCTGATAGAGAGAGAGAATAGAGGAACAGAGAAAGAGGAGACAAAGGTCTGGGGACCGACCAGCGCTGATGTAATGGGTGTGTGTTAGTGTGGTTTTGTTTTAGAGAGCGTCACTTCCTAACTTCTCTGTTCTTTTGCCTCATCTCTTCTGCCAGGATGTCCCAGAGCCAAAACACAGACACAGTGAGCTGAGAATATCAGTGGCTCCCTAAACCCACCCCCCACACACACACAAGAGACAACAGACATTATACACAGTGCTGTACAAACACACTCGGATACACACAAACATGATGGGCTTCACACTAATTAGCCTCGCTTAAGTAAATATTTATTACAGCCAAATTATATTTTTATCTTATTTTACCATCAGGTGTGCAGTTATAAGGACCCTGTCGACATGCGACAGAGGTTTGAATTGACCATGCTTTATTACTTAAAATCTAAAATCAGAGCCTAGATGTGATGTGGTATGCTAATAGCAAATCCATGCATTTAAAGGGATAGTTCATCAAAAATTAAAATGCCATGTCGGTCCAAACCTGTATGACTTTTGTCTTTGGAACACAAAAAAAAATATAGTAATTATAGTATATTATGCTTAAAATTTACTGCCATTACTATCCATGTGGGGTCCCCATTTGTTCCCCATAATGTAGGGAATACCAGGACCACACACACACACACACACACACACACACACACACACATATTAGGGCTGTCAAGCGATACATTTTTTGATCTAATTACATGATGTGCAAAGATATGATAATAAATGGGAATTAATGTTTTTTTAATGATGAATATGAAATATTAACATATTTAAAAAAAAAAATGAAATGATACTCTCAATATTAAACCAAAGTTACCTGTAATTGGCACCAAGTCACTCTTTTAATGATCGAGTCATTCAGTCAACCGATTCATTCAAATGGCTGATTCATTCAGATATGAAGCAAGTGACCTGCTTGCAATTCTAATGGGTCACTGAATCATTGGCTTGCCAAATTCATTAAAACTGTGGATTAATTCAGTTTTATGTGTAGCTGTGTGTTGTGTGCTGTGGTACACACCACTGTGTGTTGTATATAATTATTATACCCATTTTTAAATTAATTTTTAGCCCACTAGCACCATTGTTGACACTCAAAGAATTGAGAGAGTTGAGAGAGTTATGTTTTTGAGTTATGTTTTTTATAATGGAGATAGACAGTCTTGGCTTAATAGCTGTTTATGCTGAATTGGAGCTGGATATCCATCTAAGGCTTGTTTGTGTGAGTGTGAGGGTGTCAAACACTGAGCTTGAGTGGTTTGGGTTATCTCATTGCAGGAGGCTGAGAGAGGGCTCCGGGGCCTGAGAGGAGACCACTGTAGGTGGACATTTTTGTTTGTGTGTCTGAGAAATTTGCCTTTGTTCTTGTTGTTTATTTAAGGGTGTGGGTGCTGTGAATGTTTCGAGCCTGTTAGGGCACTGAGGGCATGCTGTGTGTGTGTGTGTGTGTGTGTGTGTGTGAATGTGTTAAGAGGAAAAAGAAAGGGTATGTAGTGCTGGTTGTTATTTTTGAGAGTGCTGTTGTGGAGAGCAATTGTGGAAAGCTATTACTCATTTGAGTGAGCAAATATGTGTGAGAGAGAGTGTGTATGTGCTGTTACAACACAAATCACATCTCTGGAATAATAAAGTGCAAATGTGGTTTTATCTCAGTGCCGTCTTTGTCTCTGAAGTGGCCGTTAAGGATGTGAAACATGTTGTTTACATTGTGTAATGACTGTTAGCTTATTATATGAAACATTTATAAGATACTTAGCATTAGCTAACACATACCTGTCATACTGTTGTTTTATACTGATTTATACTTAGTTTGTAGATTGTCTTCTTACCAGGAAATACATGAGAGGTTTTAGCAACAAGCAATTTGATTGTCCACACAGAAAGCAAAACATGCTGTGCAATGCTGTAATACAACATAATGTATATGATTAATAGTTGTGCGGAGCAGGATTTTGGACCAATGAGATTTCACTGTGGGCGGAGCAGTAATACTGCATTGTATAGTATACACTGTGTACTGCCTACTATTTTTTGAGGGTATTTTTAGCAGCCAATGAGCATGAGGACTGACAAAATACATCAAACAGATAATGTATCTATAGTTGTATGTAGTTAACCTAAAAAAAATCTTAATTTGCTCAACCTCAAGTTGTTCCAAAACTTTATACATTTCTTTCTTCTTGAACACACACACACACAAAAAATTATATTTTGAAGAAATTGTGTAACAGTTGATGGTTCCCATTGACTTCCATTGTATTATTATTATGTTTTATATAATATGGAGGCTAGTGGGGTTCATCAACGGTTTGATTCTCCATATTCTTCAAAATATCTTCTTTTATGTTCAACAGAAGAAAAAAACTCATACAGGCTGGGAACAACATGAAGGTATGTTAGCCCGTTTCCGCCATTGAAAAAAAAGAAGGTAATTGCGACTTTTTATCTAACAATTTTGACTTTTTTTCTCACAATTGCGAGTTTAATCTTGTAATTCTAACTTTTTTTTCTCAAAATTGCATGATACAAACTGATAAATCTGATTTTTTTTTCTTTCTCAGAGATATGAGATATAAACTCGCAACTGGGAGTTATAAAGTCAGAATTACGAGATATAAACTTGCAGTTCTGACTTTTTCTCTCAGAATTGCATGGTATAATTGCACAGTTGCGAGTTATAAAGTCAGTATTACATGATAAAAACTCGCAATTGTGAGAAAAACTCAGAATTGTGAGATTTAAACTCACAGTTGCAAGTAATAAAATCAGTATTGCGTGATATGAACTTGCAATTGTGAGCTTTAAACTCGCAATTCTGGGAAATAAAGTCGCAATTCTGAGAAAGTCAGAATTGTGAGATATAAACTCAAAATTGTGACTTTTTTTCTCAGAATTGCAAGTTTATATCTCGCAATTTGACTTTTACGCAATTCACAATTACAAGTTATTAAGTCAGAATTGTGATATATAGCCTAAACTTGCGATTCTGAGAGTAGGCTATATCAGTCTTTTCCCCCCTCAGAATTAGACTTCATAACTCGCAATTGCGATTATATATCTCACAATTCTATATAATCTCGCATTTGCAAAAAAAGAGACAGAATTGTGAGTTTGTATTATGGAATTCTGAGAAAAAAAAGTCAGAATTGTGAGATAAAAACTTGCAATTATCTTTTTTTTTTATTCTTTATTCAGTGGCGGAAGTGGGCTTCCATATGAAGGTGAGTAAATGATGACAGAATGTTAATTTTTGTGTGAACCATCCCTTTAAGGAGAGTGAACCACATCTACATAACCAAAACACGTTTTATAGAAAACTATTATGAGTATGTAGCCTATGTTCTTGAGTGTAAACCATTCAGATTACTACAGTTTTAATTACTGAACTGCTGAATGAACATTTAAAATAGTAAGTAAACTGTAGTTGTTAATACTAACTACTGAATAACCCTTTAAAATAGTGAGTAGTAAACATTTCAAACGCTACATTGTCACTTGACCTCATTATGTTGAATGTGAGTAACTATTACTACACCATTCAGGGTTGAAACACATCTTTCAGCATTGATGATCATTTCAAAATAGCAGTGTATTCTAATTAAACATTATTGAACTAAATTTATTTGCAAGAAACATATAAATCTAAATTACATATTTATATTTTCAGATAATACTATTTAAATACTTTGAAATGAGTGGAAATGCTGATGGATATGGGAATGCTAATTGTCACAATCATGGCTAGTGACAAAAACTCACATTTACATGGAAGAGCTTTTATCGTTTGAGCTGCGGCAATTGAAGTCAGTTTTTAGGAATATAATTATGAAGCTTAAGCTCTGTTGTGTGTATTTAATGCAAGATGCTTTTCAGTCACATGAAGCGATTCTTCTTCATCTCGTGTCCGTTTCCCAGTCAACCACTGAATCATGTTCTCTCAACCCTTATAACAGCACTTTTATCAAGCTCCCTCACTCCTGCCAATCGTTCCTACGCCTCTCATGTCTTCTCTCTCCGTCCCTCACTCCTCTCCTCTGTGGTGGCCACTTACGAGACAGGCGTGACCATACATCCACGCTGCCTTTTAGAGTTTTGCTACCCAGAATGCTGCAGCTGTGTCATTTGCATGGCAGGGTTTGGACCTCTCACTGGAGAACGAGAGTGTGGCTTTGAATTATTCATTTAGGGGACACAGAGAGGAAGAAGAAAATTGTCGTCCTCTCTTTTTTTCTTCGTCCCTGTCTGTCTTTTTTCTCCTCGTTGATGCTCTCATGAATTTGTCGGCTCCCCCTTTAAATCACATTGTGATGTTGCAGCCGCTTGTTCAGTAGTGTTTGAAGTACTCTATTTGTTTAAGTACTCATGACTGTCAGTTGTCTGGGGATGATTGGTGCTGTATTTAGTCTGCAGAGAGGCTTGGCCTCAGTGCTGCTGCGAATCAATGGTGACATTCTTCTGTTTTCTGGGTTTTCTGTTGTTTTCAGTGTCACCATCTGTTCCCCCACTGGACGTTAGAGATGTAGCTATCAGAGGAAAAGCTCAAACCAAGATCCAGTAGTGAATTTCAGCAAAAGCACATCACAAACACATCTGTACTTTATTAGTGGTGTTTACAACAGAACAAACCCTTAACCCTTGTGAAAAAGAAGTACAATTTAGCATGCTTTTATTATTACAGAAAAAAACCGGTAACAGTTTAGTATAGGGACCTATTCTCACTAATAACTAGTTGCTTATTAGCATGCCTATATTATTAACATATTGGCTGTTTATTAGTATTTATAAAACACATAGTCTACATCCCTAATCCTTCCCAATACCTAAACTTAACAACTACCTTACTAACTATTAATAAGTAGCAAATTAGGAGTTTATTGAGGCAAAAGTCATAATTAATGGTTTGTTAATAGTGAGAATTCAACCTTTGAATAAAGTGTGACCAAAAACATATTTTTAAAGACTATACTTAAGTGTGAAATGAATATTAAGTTTTCGGACACTTAATAGCATGTTAATTGCAAATAAATGAAAAACGTATTATAATTAAAATTTATATTAAATGCAATTATTTGAACTTTAGAGTGCTTTCTTGACCCATTTAAGTACAACTTTAGCCTAATTTCATAATTACTTATTTTCTTTGAAATATGGTTAATGTGTACTTACACACATTTCTGGTGAACTAAAATTTACTTTAATGTCCTTTTAATTGAAACTTTTACATAATGTATTAAAATATATTTGTAATACTAATTACACATTTGTAATGGAGTCTTAATTTAGGCTAGTACATTTAAAATACCTATCTTTAAATGTAATATTGAATAACACACTACAGGTAATAATATAATTAAGTACTTTATATGTGATTTAGTATGTTAGTCAGCACATCAAAATAAGTGTAATTCTTTAAAGCACAACAACATATTATTTCAACATAATGATTTAATATATACTTTAAAACTTTCAGTTTGCACATTTAAAGTGTGCTTAAGAAACTTGAGTTTAAGAAACAGTCCTGAAAGTCTACTCTCTAAAGTGGCATTTTATTTCACTAATAATATATTATATGCAAAATGATCTGTACAGTTTTAAAAAATATATACTTTTAAGATTTTAAATACACTGCAGTGCAAGCATTATGCACACATCTTTTCCACAAGCTTTGGCACATAATTCGTCCCTTATTTGCTCAAATCGTGTGCCTTATTTTGAGGACTGCGCTGGAACTTTTCTAAGGTCCAAATTAGGATTTGTATATGATTGATGATAAAATGGTGGGGAAAAAAAATTAATTCTGAGAAACTGAGACTCTACCCTGAATTATGTATTATTTCTACTGCATTTGTGCAGGATTTTGTAGCATTTTTGTGTGTTGTGTACGTTGCAATATAAAAAGCACTGACATGCATTGCCTTTATTTTCCTTTGTCTAGAAATCGTTTTCTCTGGTGATCGAGGCTCTGGACCATGACAATGAAACATCAGAGGCAGGTATGATGATACGTGTGTGTGTGTCTGTGTGTGTGAGTGACTAAATAAAATAAAATCCATGGATCATATGTGTCCTCACAGAAATGATTTGTAGCAATATAATAGCAGAGAGAAAGAAAGAATGAAAAGAAGGACATCGCCAATCCGTATTTACCCCTCATGCTGTCTTCTGGGGATTACAAGAGAACTGAGTAATGCACGGGTCAGTCTCCATGACTCTTTCATTTCCTGTGTTGCTTTCTGATTGTTTCTCCTTATAATTGAAGAAAAGCTCCATGACTGAAAATATGTTTCTGGATTTTGCACACACACAATCACACGCACTGATTATGTTCTCATGCACAATAATGGTGGACTATTTAATGAATAAATTACACACATGTGCATGCTTCAGACAACACTGAGATACATTTTAATCACTTGGATATTGCCACTTCATATTCATAAATAACCAAACTTAATATGTTTCACAAACATGCAGGCGCATCTACTTCTCTCATCTCCTCTTTTGGTCTTTCTCACAAACATTCTGCCTTTTTTCTTGAATTCTTGTTCTCTTTTATTGTAATTTTCTCTTCGTTTTACTTTTAAATCTCTCTGTTTCTCTCCTCTCTCTAAATCTCACATTCACACTGCCCTCCAGCTCCTGTCATGTCTTTTCATTTACTTTACCTATCCCTTCTCTCGTTCATTGGATTTACAGCTTGTCTCTGGTGAGGTGAGGCTTAGGTGGGCTGATCCGGGAGTTGAAATGACGTGAGTTTGGAATTGTAGAGATGTTTTTTCCCTGCCAACTCTGGATTATAATACAGCCATGTATCTGAGTGCTAGATAGCTTTAACAAGCTTTAACAAAGTCCGTCCTGACCCATTATGTCCTTGAAAAAGACTTGAGAGAGAAAGAGCCAAGGACACAAGTTGTTCAGTTTCTCATTTATTTCATCGTCTTCGAGACGTCTTTGGTCCAGGACTGTGCACAATTACATGACGAATGACTTTAAAAATTATGAAAATAAAATAAAGGAATATCTGAGTAAACTTGCCAGAGAATAGCAATTTGTATTTTTTTTATTCATGGTAATAAAAAATAAAATGGGGTAGACCTCAAATAAAGTCATATGACTGCTTAAAGTGTAATTTCATATATTTCTAGTATGAATTACCCATGAACATGTTTTCATACAGCATGAGGCATATTTAATATATTTCAATTTAATATAATGAAAAACACATAATCTTACAGATCCAAATGTTCACTATTTATTTTTAATAAAAGTGGTCTTAAAATAATGTGGACATTTTGTGCTTCTCTGTGGCTGGTGTTTTAATGGCTATATTAATTTTAATATGCACACTTCTAAAAATACTTTCAAACATGTGCGTGACCAAAAACAGCACAAACAAAATAAGTAAATAAACCAAGTTACTTCGTTGAACAAGTATTTGCTTTGGTTTGATTTGGTAATTGTTCTGACAGTATTAAACTTAGTTTAAATGTTTATTCAGTTAAGAAATTAATGTTAAAAAAATCTGAAAATAAATAGTAATAAATAACTACATTTACATTTAGTCATTTGATAATAGAAGCAATCAAAACCAAACAAACAAACAAAAAAAAACTATCAGTAAGAGTCAACTTAAAATGTATTTAATTATATATATTGTGGATACTTTTGACTCTTAAATGTCTTTGAATTGCATTTCAGTAAATTCTTTTTGGTCAGTCAAATGCAAATTCCAGTTCAACATCCCATGGGAACGGGACCAATTAAATGTTGCTCTACCCTGGTTCTGTACAGATATATATTTGCATATTCTTACACTGAATCCCTAAGCGTTTGTAATTCAGTTTTCATCCCTCTTGATCAATCATTTCTGGAATCATGTGATTGCGATGACCAAATGCTTTAATAAAGGACCACAGTGTACCAAAGACAGTCTCACCCTCTCTTATCATTGAACCACCCTCTAACTTCAAAATCACAGATCACAAGATCGAGTGTTTAATCCCTTTCTTATGGGTTTGATGGATCTTGTGTGATAGTTATCGTACATCCCCGAGTGAGAGATCAGACTTATGTTCATGTAAATTCATGTGCCTTAACATGTCAGTGATAAACTGAGCTCAAGGTTTTCTGCATGAGTGCAGCTCTGCTGTAGTCATTTACATCTCTAATGGACTGTAGTAGAATGAAGTTTAAATGGACCACAGCACTAATTACTGACTGTGCTTACACTGCAGTCCATTAACAGAAGAGGACGAGACCATCATGTCCAGATGTGTGTGTGTGTGTGTGTGTGTGTGTGTGTGTGTGTGTGTGTGTGTGTGTGTGTGTGTGTGTGTGTGTGTGTGAAACTGCCTTAAGGGCCCAAATACTTTTTTTGGGTCACTGTATGCGGTTGATGTTTATTTTTATTGCGTGTGTGTGGGGTTGCTAGGAAAAACTTATCTGTGTTTGAACACCTTCACTCTTCCCTGTTTTCATTCCTTTGTTTTTAAGCCCAAATGATCTCATCTGTTAGGCAAGTTTTCTTTCTTTCTGCAGTGCTTTGTGAGAGATAATGCACTATGTAACAGTATTCAAGATGAGGCAGGCTAACAGTCTCTTTGGGAAAGCTCTTGTACACCAGGGACAAAAGGGAGAGACAGATGAACAAGTCTAATATCTCATGAACCCTCGACACACAACTCAAGCTCTATCAACAGCATTTGTTGATTACCACAGAGAATAATTTCGACTAATTAAAAAAGACGACAAAATCATATATACAGAAATAAATTTAAATGTAAGTAAATAAAACCAGATGCAGGGTGCACATACTTGAATTATTCAACATAAGCCTGTGTATTATTAGCTGTAAAGTTTAAAGAATTATTTAGACATCAGTGTAACATTGTCATGACAACAGAGTTTGTGAAGTTAAAATTAGATACAACTAGTGTTGTTTTTGGCGGCCTGTTTTAATATTAGTTTTAGTCTAGTCTTTGTGTGAAGCTGTCATTTTAGTTTTTATTAGTTTTAGTCACGTTCATACTCTTTTTAGTCTAGTCAAGTTTTAGTCAACTAAAAGTCTGAGCATTTTAGTCTTATTTTAGTCAGAATTATCCATGACTATTTTCGTCTAGTTTTAGTCGACGAAAACTGATGACATTTTAGTCTAGTTTTAGTCAATGAAAATTGTATTTTAGTCTCTTTTTAGTAATGCAATTCTATTTAACCCGGTCAATATAGTATAAGTACCTAGTAGTATAGACGAAACCAACATTTTCTTTTAGCCAAACCCATTTCAAACAAGATTATCTTATTATATTATTGTTACCTTTATAGACTCAAGAATACATCCAAAGACACTCTGATTTGAATTTACATTTATTTTACCAACCAAACATGTTAGAAGTACACACACATAAATTTAAATAAATAAAAACAATAAATAAAATAAAATGGCATCACATGAATAAATTCGTTTTTAAAATATAATAAAATACAAAAATTGTAGTAATATTTTATAATATTATTGTTTTTACTGTATTCTTGATCAAATAAATGCCTTGGTGAGCATAAGAGCATAATCTTTCAAAAGCATTAATAAATCTTTCTGACCGCAAGCTTTCAAATGGTAGCGTATAATGTTTAATATTTATAAGATGTTTTATTTATTTATTTATTTTAAAACACCTGTGTTCCACGTGTACTTCCACTGTAAGTACTTTACTGTAACAGAAGTTTTAGCTTGCTTTTAAAAAACAAGGGGCATGTCAAATGAAGCTGTCGGAAAACAACAACAACAACAACAACAACAACAACAACAAAACAATAAATTTACAATTAAATCTTAAATTGTATCAAACCCTGAACATTCCTTTAAGGTCCTTTTGTGGACACATATCATCTGATCATCTGATAATCTGATGTCCTTTTGGGGAGGAAAACTATGAGAAAGCTTTATGTATACTGTATACACAAATATACGTTACTCTGTCTGTTGCCCCCTCAGGTAGGGAGGAATTAATAGAGCGAGTGCTACTGTCCTCCATGCTGAACCCAGGTGAGCAGTGGCAGCCCTTCCGGCATCACGGCCGCACATTCACTCTGGAGTACCGCCTGCGATTCCGCTGCAACACCAATTACTACGGCCCACTCTGCAACAAACTCTGCCGAGCACGAGATGACTTTTTTGGCCATTTCAACTGTGATCCTTCTGGTACTAAGGTGTGTAAGGAGGGCTGGACTGGAGCAGAGTGCAGACAGGGTGAGTGGCTCCAGCACATTGTCTTTATGTACTGTGGTCTTCAAGCTATTCACACAAACATAACAACTGATTATTGTTTAAAGGGTTAGTTCACCCAAAAATTTTAATTACCCCATGATTTACTCACCCTCAAGGCATCCTAGGTGTATATGACTTTATTCTTTTAGACAAATCCAATTCAGAGTTATATTAAAACATGTCCTTTCTCTTCCAGGCTTTATAATGGCAGTGAATGGGTGTTGATATTCAATAGTCCAATAGAATTAGAATAAACTGCATCCATCCATCATAAAAAGGGCTCCACATGGCTCTGGGGGGGTGAATAAAGGCCTCCAGTAGCGAATCAATGCATTATTGTAAGAAAAATATCCATATTTAAAATGTTATTAATAGTTTTCTCTAGCTTACGCTAACTGTCGTACACGCGTTCACGAAAAAGTGCCTTTCCGGTGGATGACATAGGACGTATGCGTAGCGCATGTGCCGGTGAGAAGTGACAAACGCAGAAGCACAGAGGAGAGAACAAAACAAAATACTGGTCACAAATTAGAAGTACAAAACGAAGATTTGTACAGAAAACCGTCGGAGGATAACCACCAAGAGGAGACTGGTTTTCCTTTGCTAAAGTAAGGAAACTTTGCTTCCTTTGCTCCTGTAAACAAACATTGGTTCTCGAGAGACTAGCATATTCTCACTGGAGTTTACGTTATGCCGACAACCTACGTCATCTGCCCGGAACAGCTTCTATGTATGACAGTTAGTGCAAGCTAGAGATTATTGTTTATAACATTTTAAATATGGATATTTTTCTTACAAAATGCATCGATTCGCTACAGGAGGCCTTTATTCACCGACCGGAGCTGTGTGAGGCACTTTTTTCATGATGGATGGACACAGTTTATTCTAATCCTACTGGACTATTGAATATCACCTATTCACTGCCATTATAAAGCTTGGAATAGCCAGGATATTTTTTAATACAACTCCGATTGGATTCATCTGAAAGAATCAAGTCATATACACCTAGGATACCTTGAGGGTGAGTATTAGTGATGCGCGGGTCGGGGTTTTTTCCAACCAGTGGGTCCCGCTTTTATGAAATTATTTGACCCGCCCCAACCCGCCCCGCAAATAAAGTGACAATTTCTTTACCCGCCCCAACCCGACCTGCGGGTTACCCGCGGGGTCCGCGGGTTATGAGACGACCCGCACATCGTATTGTAACCTTATCAAAGAACCTAATAAAATCTGAAAATAGATTTTCACAAATATTTAATATAGGCTATAGGGAATTGCACGCAACATACATGGATTTTTTTTATTTTGTTTTTAATGACCCGCCCCAAACCGCCCCGCAAATAAAGTGACAATTTCTTTACCCGCCCCACCCCGACCCGCGGGGTCCGCGGGTTATGAGACGACCCGCGCATCACTAGTGAGCAGTGATGGGAATAACGGCGTTATAAATAAACGGCGTTACTAACGGCGTTATTGTTTTCAGTAACGAGTAATCAAACTAATTACTGTTTCCCCCGTTACAACGCTGTTACCGTTACTGACAATAAAATGCGGCGTTACTATAATTTATTATAATATTATTCGAATTCTATTTTTCAGTTAATCTGAATGGATGCGCAGTGTAGCTGTATTTGACATACCGTAAACTCTAGTGTGAAGGCGCACGGTTCTCCGTAGCTTTGTCCTCACTCACTCTCTCTCACACACACACACACACACACACACACAGATACAGAGCGAGAGAGTCTTTCATAACATGCAGAATTGACGCGCTACATGTAAATAATATTCTTTATTGTGTTTTCGTGTCAAAATAACGGAGTTCCTTTGGAATTCTTCAGCTTTTAAGAACTGCCGGGTTCTGTGTTAGTGGGCGGAGTTAATGCGCAAACGACAATCTCATTGTTTTAATTTCAGCGAATCAATTCGAGCGAACGCAGACAAGGTGATTAATATTCATGAACCCAGCAGCTCATTAATCCTTAGTGCGTTTTATATTGTTATTAGTGGTATAATTCGTAGTTTTGTTATCTTATCAATTATTCCCCCCTTTTTTTATAGAAACACAATATGACAAACAATATCTTAAGCACCAGTCCTAAGTTCAGTCAACATGACAAATATGAATTCATACTTGGTTATTCTAATTACTAAAGTTCTACATATAATGCTAAATTATCATAATATCCTATTTTAATGCTTGACTGACTGATGCTAATATGTCAGTGTCAGATAAATAGTGTAGATTAATGTACAATGTTTTATAATAATTTATTCTATTTAGTGTCCATTTCAATCATTTAACATTTAATATGGGGGCATCCAAGTTATTTGACATTTGAACATTTAAAAAAAAAAAAAAAGTAACGCAATAGTTACTTTCCCTGGTAATTAGTTACTTTTATAATGATGTAACTCAGTTACTAACTCAATTACTATTTGTGAGAAGTAACTAGTAACTATAACTAATTACTTTTTTAAAGTAACGTGCCCAACACTGCTAGTGAGTATATCATGGGGTAATTTTCATTTTAGGGTGAACTAACCCTTTAAGCTTCGCCCACCTTGGTTGCTCACTCAGACAATCTTTACAGTTGTTTAATGTTGTTTAAACAGTGTGATTTTCAGTAAAACAATGTCAAGAAGTGAAACAGATTCATTATTCCATTAAATTTTCCATTATATTATATCATATTATATTACACTATAATGCAAATGTACAGTAGGTGTTCTTACATCTCACCATTTTCAAAACAAAAATGTGTTCTGTGTGAACCGGTACTTACGCTGTCCTTATATGACAATTAGACTACAGGATTATTTATTCACATGCTTTTCAACATTCCATTGAGGCCAAATCTGTTTTCCAGCAGAGAATGACTTAAGGGAGAAATGTCTCCCCTGAGATGATCAAGGAAGAGCCCATATTACTACACTGTAAAAAAAAAAAAGTTGGGCAAACGTAACATTTTAAGGCAACCAGCTTCAGCAGATTTTTGAGTTTTCTCAACTTTTGTTTTAAGTTTATACAACAAAAAGTTGAGAAATTTCCTGAAAAATAAGTTGAGAACTCAAAAATCTGCTTTAGCTGGTTGACTTAAAATTTTAAGGTAGCCCAACTTTTTTTTTTTTTTTTACAGTGTACCCTATCCTAAGTCAAAACATTCAGTTAACACTGTTAACAATAGTTGAGTAAGAGGAGCGTCACATCATGACCTGGCAATGGATTGTGTCCATTTTTTCCGTCTAATTCAGTTATATAAATATTTATCTGCACTTGTATGATGTCTTTAGTGAATAATTTTGAGCATCATATCACTTATCTGAATCAATTAACTGTATGCATGTATGGTTATTTTTTTAGCGGTGTGTAAGCAGGGATGTCACTTGGAACACGGCTCCTGCGATCTGCCCGGAGAGTGCAAGTGAGTCTGTCCAGGTTTCAGAAATACAGTATCACACCCTCTCTACAAGCTCCACCGAGCACTGATGCATGACATATTCAGCACCTACTTGCTTTTGTGTCTTTTTCTCACTTCCTGTCTGCTGTAACCTCTCTGTCTCACTGTAGATGTCATTATGGCTGGAAGGGTGATCTGTGCGATGAGTGCGAGACGTTTCCTGGGTGTGATCACGGCACTTGCACTGAACCCTGGAAGTGTGTGTGTGACACAAATTGGGGCGGCCTGCTCTGTGACAAAGGTGAGATGACAAGGAAATGTGCTGGTGGGTGTGTTTGTGTGCAAAATTACTTGTTTTTATTACTAGGGCCCTCAATCAGTTTTTTATATTTCCTTGTGATTAATCTCATAATTTAATTCTCTATCTTATGTGTAACACAGTCAATTGCTTTTTAAGGAAAAAATATGTGGATGACACTTAATTGTCCTTAGCTGTATAGCTGTAATATATGCGCATATTTAAAGACAGCAGACAGAGGCAGATTTCTGCACTTTTCTCACAACCTGTTCACACTGGAAGAGATGCTTTACAAAACGTTCACTTAACACACACCAACAGCTGTTAGCTTGATGACAGCAGTGACATTTATTTTTAAAAGAAACATGGTAAAACAAATACTTATGTAATCATTATTAAAATGTTTGTACGAATGTGTGTCTGATTACCGACAAAAGATTATTTAAATTAGTAGACCAAAGACCCAAAATATCACAAGCTGGTTCAATTTGATAGTCAGAATAATTTAAATATACAGTACACTACCTTTCAAAAGTTTTGGGTTGTAAGATTTTACATTTTTCAAGAAATCTCTTATGCTCACCAAGGCTGCATTTATTTGATCAATAAAACAGTAATATTGTAAAATATTAGGCTACTATTCAAAATAACTGTTTTCTATTTTAACACATTTTAGAAATCTGAATTTTCAGCATCCATTACTCCGGTCTAATATCCTGATATGCAAGAAACATGTCTTATTATGATCAATGTTGAACACAGTTAAGTTGCTTAATATTTTTGTGTAAACTGTGAATTTTAGGATTCTTTGATTAATAGTAAGTTTAAAAGAACAGTATTTGAAACAGAAATATTTTTTTAACATTCTAAATGTCTTTACTGTCACTTTTGACCAATTTAATGCATCCTTGCTTAATAAAAGTATTTATTTATTTATTTTCGTTCTTTCAAAAAAAAAAAAAAACTTACTGTTTCCAAACTTTTGATGAATAAAACTATTAGGAAAAAATACCTATGATATTTATAAGTTCATTTGAGACAGGTGGCTGGAGTAGCTCTGCAGCTCATCAGAAATACAACCTGACAGATGCCAATAAAATAGGAAAACACTTTATTTTATCAGAAATGTTGTCTGCCTGTCAATCATTTTGTGCAGGATTTCTGACAACATCTGTCATGTCTTTGCAAGGCAGGGTTTTGGAGAGAGGTTTAAAATGAAATGGTTATGTCATATTAAATAAATACTGTATGTCAATGGCGTTAATAAAATGAAAAGCGGTCAACATATTTTATCACACATGCCCAAAAAATTCTGAGTCATTAGGTTCATTGATTCCAAGACATGCTAACTGCTTACTGAGTAGGCAACGTTTGTGTAAATAGATCCAGATTAGCTGATATGGACCCACGCGTGGGGTTTTGTCAGGGCTTTGTAGAGGTGTAAGCCGATAGTCTTGTGTAAACAGAATGTGAGCTGTGAGGTGGAGGCTAAAGCAGGCTCTTGCCATTCAGCGGTTGTGTGAATAGTACTGTCACATCCTCACACACACACACACACACACAGAGATGAATCGAGGTCATAAAACTATAGATACTTGCTTGATCTCAATGGCTTTCACAAACACACGCACACACACACATTTCCTCTAAACTCAGATCTCAGGAGCCAGTCTGCAGGCTGCATCATTTTCCATCATAGCACTGGTTCTAATTTGTGTGTCTATTTGTATGTTGTGGTTATAATTATTCCAGTTAAGCATGCTTGTGTGTTGTGGGTAAATCTTCAGGAAACAATCCATTTGAGTTTAACTCATCCCTTCAAGCATGACCTTGTAGAGATTCTTGGTTAGATTTTGTATGATTTATGATGTAAACTACATTTAAACAAAGTCTGAGACATCAAACTCAATTTGTGTCTAGACCAAACTGGCATTTTGTGTAACCCCATGAATCTGAGCTTGAAATTATTGTTTAGAAAATCCTTTTCCTACAAGCAATAGTTCCCAGTGGTACATGTAAATTTTAGGGACGTGCAGATGGAAAGAGGGGTGAAAGTGCAGGTCGTGTTCTTATTACAGATGTTGGTATATTGTATTGCTAGAAGTGCATTGGACTCCATCTGTTTTCACATAGCTTAGTTTTTTTGAGTCAGTTTTAAATTTAATAATGATTTTTCTTACAAATCATATAATAATGAATTGTATGTGTTTGTGTGTATAGGTGTTTTTATATAATTTGAGTACGAAAAAACAGTCCTTTGAATCATGTGGCTTTAATTTGGCTTTAAAAAAGTTTTTTGGAGGGCTGTTTATTTTCTTTTTTGCTGCAAGGAACAAATTAAATGATGATACATTAGCATTGGTTTTGTCCTTACCACAATTTTGTTTTTTTATTTCTTAAGTCAACATGAATCCAACCCAGTGTATTACCATAATGTGACGTTTGGTGAAACAGAATATTTAACAAGAAAAAATGTGTGACGAGACTTGATTTTATCCGTCAGGAATTGATTGGATCATGGAAAATGGACTTTTAATACTCAATTTTGCAGTCACCACTGTACTGGTTGAGAGTAAAGTGGCTCTGCTGGTAACGCACAATAACAAGTGTGATCCATTGTGTAATTTTTGCTCTTCATATCACAAAACAACACTACACTAGGATGCTCATGACATTTAGTGAAGCATTGCCAGTTACATCATTTCAGCATGGCAAAATACTATTACTAGTACTATTGAAAACTATACAGAACAGTGTTCAACTCATGCGAGTGTACACCATTCAGATGAGTCTTTACAACAGCACTATTTATTTCTTAATGCATAAAATGTTTTATATTAGCACTAATACAATTGAATGCACTTTTCAGAAAGATTAATTTTGATTTAGTGTTGACATGATTTTGCCTTTTTTAAAACATCCATTTCAAGATAATAAATTGTCAGATTTTCTTAACTGCAAAAACTTTTTCTCTTTTGCATACAGATCTGAATTATTGTGGTAACCATCAGCCATGCAAGAACGGTGGTACATGTTCCAACACTGAACCCAACGAGTATCTGTGTGTGTGCCAGGAGGGTTTTCGTGGCCGCAGTTGTGACATCGGTGAGATGACTCTATAAAACACAGCCATAAACTCTGTCAACCCTGACAGCCTATTACAAGCACACCTGAAAGATGTGCTGTGCGAGAATAAAATCTGCAGAATGTTGTAGTCAAAGCTCACTCCTAAATGAAGCGCGGCATGTTATCAGCTCTTATTTTTTGCTGTGCCACCCTGCATGAGTCTCACCAATTATCTCCTCGCTAACGATAATTTTAGTCTGTGTTAACATGTGATCTCTGATGTAGCTCTGTGAGGTGTTGATAAGAGATAAATTTACAGCAAGACTGTTCTGGAGTTTGGAGCATCAAACCAATAATCACTGTAAGATGACAAATACAGATAACAACAGCTTAAAACACGCACTCTTATGTTTAGTGTTGAAGTGAGTCATTTCTGCTCCAAACAAATTAGAGATATACAGCATTTTTGATACAGGTGGTGATGGGGCAGGATATAAGACACAGATGTGATGCATATTGCAAGCGTGAATCATTTCCTCTGATTCCATTAACAGTGGAGCACGCCTGTCTCTCCTCTCCATGTGAGAATGGTGGAACATGTGTTGAAGACCCAACAGGCTTCAGCTGTGTGTGTGCGCCAGGCTGGACGGGACCCTCCTGTTCCTCCGGTAGTTAAGCATATAAATGCACACACACCTGCACAGACTGCAATCAGCACCAATCAATGGCAGCTGCTATTTCCTGTACTGCTGCAGCCAATTTTAGTCAGATCTACACCAAAATAATGCTCCTTAACTGGAGCACAAACAATCAGCAATCACACACGCATATCTAGGATGCACAGGTGATAATGTGTCTCAGAGATAAGATTGTAGGGGCTCCTCAGGTTTGAGGACATTTGTTTGACTGTTTTAAGGCCAGTGCAGTGTTTTTACGTTCTTGTCAGTTTAGGCATGGCCATCATGCTTCTATTATTACACTAAGACAAGTCAATCAGGACAGGCACTAATGCCTCCTATATTTTTTAGACTCACTAGTCTAGTGGTACAGGTTTTGTTTAGCATGCAAAGAGACCTGGGTTTAAATTTCAATCTAATACATGCATTAAAGAACACACACGTGGTCAGAATTGTTGGTACCCTTGGTAAATATGATCAAAGAAGGCTCTGAAAATAAACCTGCATTATTAATCCTTTTGATCTTTTATTTAAAAAAATCACACAAATCTAACCTTTCATTGAACTAAAACAATTGAAAATGGGGGAAAATCTCATTATGAAATAAATGTTTATCTCAAATACACGTCGGACACAATTATTGGTACCCCTAGAAATTCTTATAAGTAAAATATCTCTGCAGTATATTCCCATTCATATTTACAAATTCCCTTAATCATCCAGCACAATGAGAAAAAACAAATAATATATTTCTGATGTGCAGCAAAAGATAATTGAGCTTCACAAATTAGTGAAGTGGCTTTAAGAAAAGAGTTAGAGCAGTGAAAATTCCCATTTCCACCATCAGGGCAATAATTTCAGAATGTACAATCAACATAAAATGTTACGAAACTGCCTGGAAGAGGACGTGTCTATATCGTCCTAAAGCACGGTGAGAAGGAGAGTTTGAGTGGCTAAAGACTCTCCAAGGACCACAGCTGGAGAATTGCAGAAAATAGTTGAGTCTCAGGGTCAGAAAACCTTTTTAAAAAATGTCAAACACCTACATCACCACATGTTGTTCGGGAGGGTTTCAAGAAAAATTCTCCTCACTCATCATCTCCAGCATATTCAGTTATCAGACACGACTGGAACGTCAAATGGGACTGGCTTCTATGGTCAGATGAAACAAACAAAAAAAAGAGCTTTTTAGCAGCAAACACTCAAGATGGGTTTGGTGAACACAGGGATAAAAAATACCCCATGTGTACAATGAAATATACTGCTGTATTTCTAATGTTGTGGGCCTATATTTCTGCTGGAAGTCCTGGACATCTTGTTTAGACACATGGCATCATGGATTCTATCAAATACCAACAGATAAAAAAATCAATAAGTGACTGACTCTGTTAGAAATCTTATAATGGGCCATGTTTGGATCTTCCAACCGGACAATAATCCAAACACAAACCTCAAAAACAACACAAAAACGGGTCACTGAGCACAAATCCAAGCTTCTGCTATGGCCATTCCAATCCTCTGACCTGAACCCTGTAGAAAATGAGTGAGGTGAACTGAAGAGAAGAAGCACTGTCATGGAGCTGTGAATCTGAAGGATCTGTAGAGATTCTGGATGAAGGAATGGTCTCTGATCTCTTGTCAGGTGTTCTCTAACCTCATCAGGCATTATAGGAGAAAAGTCTAACCTACTATTTTGGCAAATGGAGGTTTCAGTAAAAGGGTGCCGTTAATTGTGGCCAATGTGTATTAGAGAAAAACATTTATTTCATAATTATATTTCCCCCTATTTTAAATTCTTATTCTCCAATGAAATGTTAGATTTTTGTGAATTGTTTAAATAAAAGATCAAAAGGATTCATTTTCACAGCCTTCTTTGATCATATTTACCAAGGGTACCAACAATTCTGACCACGTGTGTAAGGATAGATAGATGGATGGATGGATGGATGGATGGATGGATGGATGGATGAATGGATGGTTGGTTGGATGAGTGGACGGACAGACATAGATAGATAGATGGATGGATGGATGGATGGATGGATGGATGGATGGATGGCTAGACAAAGATAGATAGACATATAGATAGATGATAAACAAGAGGATAGACAGACAGGATGATGGTGGATACAGTAGATGGACAGACAGACGGATAGACAGATCTGTAGATTTAAAGGCAGTGAAATTACATGATGAGAGAGAGAACATGTTCTTTTTGTCTGCAGCAGTGTTGCAGTGTGACTCCAGTCCTTGTGGTCATGGGGCCACGTGTCAAGAGACGCCGCAGGGCTTCCAGTGTGTGTGTCCTCCGTTCTGGACCGGCAGAACCTGCCAGCTCGGTAAGCATTAAAAGCAACACTCTTCACCTGTCCTGAGCCGTTCATACATGTCCACACATGCCTAACTCGGCCTTGCGCTCATACCCATCCACAGCCTCACCTGACGAAACCTGCCTCTACCTGCCTAAACTTGTCATAGTCTGTTTTTACCTGTCTGTAATGTGAACACCTGTTCTGTCTTGTTTATCCTCGGGTTCCTCACCTCATTCTCAGGGTACATGGACTAGAAAGTCACCAAGGAATTAAATCTAAGAAACCATGTAAAAATATTACAGAAACCATGAGATCACCACCATGTTTGCCATTTGAAACCACCAAATCATAACAATCGTATCCAGAGATGGGAAACTCAGCTTTCTGGAGAAAGTAAACACATCTTGTGTTTATAAATTCCATATCAGCACAAGCCACATTGAAATGATTCAGCAGCATCAGTGCTCCACCGACCATTATCCGTTAAACCACATCAGACAATTTCATGCTACAGAGTGCAGTGGATTTAATTGCTGAATATAGAGGACCTGTGGTCGGATCTGCCGCTGATGTTGTTGACTGCTGGGAGAGTCTCTCTCACACGCCATTGCCCCGAGGCTCAAATCAGCAGTGGCTCTCTGGAGTGTATCAGTCTCTCTGAACTGTTGACGCTGTGTGAAATGCAGTCATGTGTCACAGTGACACCTCAGAAAACAGCCGTTAGCGTCAGCAGCACAAATAGATGTCTTTGAGGGTGAGATGTGTGTTTTAACAGAGATGGCAACTGTGGGTAGAAGTAATATTTTCTGTATTTTTTTAGGAACACTCAAAAGTTTAGGGTCAGTAACATATATATTAAAGAAATGTATAATTGTGTTCTGTAAGAATGCATTAAATTGATCAGAAGTGACAGTAAAGACATTTATAATGTTACAAAAGATTTCCATTTAACGTAAATGCTGTTCTTCTGAACTTTCTATTCATCAAAGAATACTGAAAAATGCATCAGTTTCCACAACTGTTTTCAACATTGATAATAATAAATGTTTCTTGAGCAGCAAGTCAGCATATAAGAATGATTTCTGAAGGATCATGTGACACTGAAGACCGGAGTAATAACTGATGAAAATTCAGCTTTGCCATCACAGGAATAAATTACATTTTAAAAATATATTAAAACTGAAAACAGTTATTTTAAAAATTTATATTATTTCAAAATATTACAGTTTACTGTATTTTTGATCAAATAAATGCTTTTAAAAATTATTTTAAAAACATTTGAAATCTTAACAAACCCAAACGTTTCAACAGAAGTGTATATTATTATTGTTATTATTATATTATTACTAAAATTTGATTGGATGAGCCATGTTGATAGCTGTGACTGCATATTAATTGACATTTTTGTTAATTTGGCAAGCGAATGATTTTTGGTTTTATTTTAGCCACAGGTTTGGCTAACTATTATTTGTGTTTATTAATTATAATTATCATGCGATTATTTATTGAACTCTACTTCATTTTATACCAAACATAATCTTTTAACCAGGGTAAAGTCACTCTCAGCTACCTGTTATTTTTCTTTCTTTCTTTTTAAATACTATGTGAAACCTGAGGAAATAAAAAAAATTGCATCCAATCTTACATAAAATGTCTAAAATAGCTATTGTCAGTCCAGAAAATATGTTAAAATTTGTGGTTGATATTACTTTAATTTCATTAGTTATACTGTAAATTGGAGGTCATGTTGAGTGCACGGCAGTGTGGGATACATGTACCCTGCTCATTATGTTCTGTTGTATACTGCACGTTTTGCCTAATAGAAGGTCATCTGGTTATTGCATTTCATGAAATTTGCATACTATGCCAATTAAACTTATTATGTACTGAGATATAGAAGTATGCTGGTGTGCTAAATATAGCCTCACTTCATCACTGTGGTTCTTTCCTCTTCCTTAGACACTAACGAATGTGAGACTGGCGTGTGTGTCAATGCCCGTTCCTGCCGTAACCTGATTGGAGGATATTTGTGTGACTGCCTTCCCGGTTGGTCAGGACCAAACTGTGACATTCGTGAGTATTAGATGTGTTTTTTTTACAGAGAAAAAAAATGGTATGATTTAGCTTTAAATCAAACATGACAGTTCCAGTGCTGGTGGGAAATGACTTCAGGGTGAACTCGTAAGTTTATTCCTACCGCAGTCTGCTCACACAGTCATTGTAGATTCATACTTTATTGATGAATGTAGTTAGCTAGTCTCTTTCTTTAGTGAAACTTGTTGGTTTCCACTTGGTTGGCTATTGATTTTTTTTTAAAATATCATCTATTCAACAGGGAACAGTAGCTGCCAGGGCTTGTGTCTGAATGGAGGACACTGTAAGGTAAGAAGTGATTTACCTCCCATGCACCTCCAGGATGTGAAGTTTCTTTGACATTTAAGCAGTTCTCCTTCAGTACAGCTAACCTGTGTGTGCCATGTGCAGGACTCTCAGTGTGTGTGTTTGCCGGGTTTCTCTGGTAAACTGTGCCAGACAGCAGTAAACGCCTGTGACAGCAACCCTTGTGTAAATGGAGGGCAGTGTGTGGAGCGTCAGGGTGGCAGAGGCATGTTCTGCAGCTGCCCGCTGGGATACACTGGCACCTACTGTGAGGTGAGATCTTACTGCTTTTTCTTCACCACAGTTTAAGCAGTTCTTTGAGCTGAAAATGCTTAACATTGGCATGAACTGGAAGCTGCGACTGACATCGGTAATTTGAGTGAAATGAAATATGGAATGAGAAGCTTGATTTTAGCGCACATCCTCGCAGCTCTTGCTTGCAGACTGGAGGTTGGATGGGATTGGTTAAGAATTGGTTAACTCCACAGTGTTGTGATACGCCATATTCATGAAGCAGCAGTGATGAGAAAACACGCTTGAGAAACAGTTTAGAGAGGAGAAATCAATCTAAATATAAAATATTGGTCACAAATTATTGGTCACTTTCTAAATAATAAAAGTATACTGCATCTACTAATAATTATATGTAAATAAATAGTTTACCAATGCAAATATGTTAGAAACGATGCCAACTTGATGCACACTTATTTAAATCGATGCATCGCATCGTTAACTTTTAGGCCGATGCACCAATGCGAATCTGTGAATTTTACTATCCCTGATAGGGATAGTTCACCTAAAATAGACAGTTCTGCCATTGTTTACTCATCCTGTAGTTTTAAAGCTTGAGATTCATTGTAATAGCTTGGAAAAGAGCAACTACATTTTTTATGTAAAAAAAATATATTTTTTCTGCTCCACAAAACAAGTCATAAAGGTTTACAATAAACTACTCACTTAAACCACAGATTTGCAGTCTTATATGACTTTTTTGGTACTTTTGACTGGCATGTACTACACAACTAAAAATAAAAGTCTGAATAGATTTTCAAACACTACTTAGTGACATTGAAAATGGTTACAGAGAAAATCTGGCCATCATACACTAAAAACACTACCGGACTTTCAAGTTGTTCTGAAAAGAACAAATCCACGTAGAAACATGTGCCTTATTTCTATGAGATGTGACAGCTGAAAACAAAATTGGCTCAAAATATCAAACATATTTAATATATTCTGACTGGATTTAATCTAAAAAAAATCTGCCTGTGCCCATCATACAAAACACAATTTTTTGAGAAATCTGTCAACTCCGACTACCTAAAATCTGCAGACTGCCTCTGACTTTCCATAACTGGCATCAGCCAATCTAGACTGCAAACCAGGGTGAGAATCTACGCAAAAGTTATGAAGCATATTCCAACCTTTACATTGTTTAAATGTACAGCACTGAATATTTGCATGCTCAATTGTGATTTTTCTTTTCTTGCATATATTTGCATTCTGAATATTAATGGGCATTATAATTCTTGCATCTATTTAGTCATCCATAGCTACACCTAAAACTATCCATTATCATGTTGCTGCCTAGCAAATGCTAACATAGCATGGAAATGTAAATCTGATTAGTAAATTTGTGACTTGTGTATAGTTTCTGAATTAATCAGTATTGAGACTGTTCATTCTTTAATACCCAGTAAAATTCAATACAGTTCTTATATTTTAGGCAGAACTTGATCTTTGTAATCCCAACCCCTGCCCCAAGGGGGTGCCATGCCATAGTACAGAAGGAGGCTACAAGTGCACTTGTCCCGAGGGTTACTTTGGAAATGAGTGTCTGAGCCTGAAGGATCCATGCCATGAACCCCACTGCCAAGGTTAGGAGCATAAATATTGAGCATAAAAAGGTGAATAGCACTTCTTTAGCATGATCTTTCTCATCCTCTCTTTCTATTCAGGTGCCGTGTCAGACCCAGGTGGATTTGGGTTCAGTGTGTATATGGTGTTGGTGGGTGTGTTTGCCCTGCTTGTGGCAGGCAGCTGCTCTGTGTGCGCACTACTGCTGTCCCGCCTGCACCGCCGCCACCGGACCAAAGCGCAGCTACGTACTTCAGCGCCTGAGGACAATGCCATTAACAACCAGCGGCAGTTCTGCACTCTCATCCGTAACCTCGACCACAGCGTGGCCCTGCTGCCTCCTGCCCAATCAGTGCCTACTGTGCCCATGCCAGTGCTCTGCAGTGAAGAGATTGAACTTACACTTCCTCCCTCACCTGCACCCTCTCCAGCTCTAAAACCAGCGCACGGGCCCAAGCTGGACATTTGCAACCGAGAACGGGAAAAACTAAACCGTTTCCACTATGCAGAGAACCAGGAACTGGAGGTGTGACCGCACTTTGGCAAGGAACCGGATTTCTTGGTTCGGAGGGTCTGTTGTGGTTGATGTATCTTAATCAACCTCTGCTGGTGAACCTTGACCTCTGAGCTCTGCGTTATAGAGATCTGAGAGGGTTGAAACTGGGAAGGGAATTTTGGCACAGTCACGGGCTGAAGAAACTGTACTGACAGACAGGGTCCAAAATCTTTACACACTTGCCAATGGTGGGTAAACTGAGAATATTTAACAGCCATAAATATTACTTAATGGTCATGAAATTGTATTATTTTCATAAAATTCCATAATTTTCCCATTTGAATTATTTAACTTTTTTCATGAGATGAAACTGCACTGATATAAAAATGTAATATAACAAAATATGTGACCCTGGATCACAAAACCAGTCATAAGTAGCACAGGCATATCTGTAGCAATAGACAACAATACATTGTATGGGTCAAAATTATCGATTTTTCTTTTATGCCAAAAATCATTAGGATATTAAGTAAAGATCATGTTCCATGAAGATATTTTGTAAATTTCCTACTGTGAATATATAAAAACAAAATTTTTGATTAGTAATATGCACTGCTAAGAACTTCATTGGGACAACTTTAAAGGCGATTTTCTCAATATTTAGATTTTTTTGCACCCTCAGATTCCAGATTTTCAAATAGTTGTATCTCGGCCAAATATGGTCCTATCCAAACAAACCATACATCAATGGAAACCTTATATGTATATTTCTCAATTTCAGAAAATTGAGCTTTATGACTGGTTTTGTGGTCCTGGGTCACATATGGCATCACAAAATTCTGGTCATGCTCATACATTGCGTGTTCGAGGACACGCAAGTCGCGATTTATTTAGTAGACAGTTTGATTTTAATCTCTCACATAATTTATATCAGTAAGGATGATATTATCAAATGTAAAATTCAATTTAAAAACATTTACTTTATTTATCCCCAAGCCATTTTACACACATTTTGCACTTGGCGAGTGTTAATTTTGGACCCTGTCTTGTCTTTTGAAAAATGTGTTTGAAAGAACGGCAAGTGTTTTTAAGGCCAGCAACTTCTTTGAATCCTGGATATTTAAGTGTATTTTATTGTGTTTACACTTGTGCCCTATATATTTGTACACATTTGTTTGATTGTAAGTGTGCGTGTGTTTGTGAGTGTGCAAGTCTATATGTATGACTGTGTTTGTGGACGGTTTGCCATAAATTTCCACAAAGCCATGCACACTATTGTAACTCCCTGACTTTAATGTAAAAACAGTATATTAGTGTCTGTGATTGACATTTGAAGGAATTATGGAGAAAGATAGCAGCGCTGACTGAAAAAGTGCCAGGTGACATCTTTAAAAATCTCATTAATTATTGCCTGTCATGTTGGAGATGTACAAGATGTATGATTTTTTTTATAATACTTGGATGTATATCCATTGTACATATTTTGCACCATTGTACATATTTTGTACATAATTTTTGCCATTTTTGTATGCCGACTCCTTGCAAAATATCGCCATTTTAATTTCCTGGTTTCACTATTTCCACTCAAGATGGTATTTGCCGCAAGATCGAATTGTAATTAAAGTGCATTTATTAACCAAAGCATGTGTTTCTGTGCGTGTATGCATTAACGGTATTGTACAGCATTTGGTATATCAGGGTGTGTGTGTTTGGAAATCTTGTTCTGTATTATTGATGCTTCCTTATTGTTTAATTGCCATTTGGTAAGCTGTGTGAAGTCAATAAAAGGAAATTTGGTCACAGAGCATCAACAGCAGTTTACTGTATGTGTCAGTGAGTCAGTGTTCACTTTCATGTTCACTACCTCCAATATTATAGCATATGAATTATTTTATTTTGTGGGCAGATTATTTTCTTCTGTGTTTCACTCTGCTACTTAGCATTAGTACATCCGATTTAAAATTAAATTCAATGAACTGTTTATGGATTCATCACTCAAATGTGCTAAAAAAAAAAAAGTAGTGAAAATTTTTATTTGTTAAATTACAAATACGTTAAACATGCTGACTCAATTTAAAGTTTAAGTATCTAAGCCAAAAAAATACAATCTACCTATATATCTAAAAGAAATAAATTCTCAGTATTTAAACTAAAAAAGCAATTGCCCGTTTACATAAAATAAAACGATCTTTTAATATCAAAGAAAATTTTGAAATCACAGAAAGATTTAAATCATGATGTATACTTGTATACTTTTTTTTTTAATCTACATGAAATTGTAGTAAAAATTTAAATTTCCTTGCAAATGTTAATAAGTAAAAGTGCAAGTATTTCGTTTTAACAAACTCCAAAATAACACTTAAATAGTTATACACTATCACTTATCAATACTTCAAACCAGTGATTTTACATGTTTCTCTTTTTAATTATCATACTCAATTTTATCACAAAACTAAATAAATAGTCAAATGGTCCAACACTTGTGAAATGGTTAAAAAAATAATCACTACGCATTTATGCATTTTTTTTGCGAATTGGTCCAAACTAGCAACTCACTAACCCCACTACTCGCCTAGGTGAGAAGGATACATACGTAAAGTGTATACTAATGTGCATTATATTAGCATATAGGGAAAGTGAGTCGGAGGTCAGCAGAGAGTGAGAGTGCCAGACTCGTGGGTATGACAAATGCGAACTTTGACCTCTTACAGACAGGGAATGGGCGGATATAACTATTGCCTTCCTGTTCCCACCCGTCCGTGAGGAAATGTAGGAAGTTCAGTCCTCTTAAAACACATAAATGAGCACACTGTCATCCACACACTGACAGTGATGAAGCAGGGACCCCCTCCCTCCACACCTGCAGTGTCTCAGGATACCCAGCCCTCCCCTCATTGACTGCATTGTACTCGAGACCAGCAGGTCAGCATCTGAATGTCTTTTTCCTGTCCTAGCTGTTAATTGTCTTTAACTGGGTGAGGTCACAGTGACACGGGGTGTTCGGTTAGGTGCCCTTAAAGAGTGCAACCACAGTGACAAAAGCAGAATAGCAGAATCGGACAGAATAGTTAAATAGTATTTGAAATGAACAAATGCAGGTGAAAATCAATCATGTCTGGTAACACATATTAACACTCTAGCCAGTTTAGTGGATTATGATTCATAAATTATGTCTTCCAACCAGGAGCATAAATGTGACCCTGGACCACAAAATCAGTCATAAGTAGCACGGGTATATTTGTAGCAATAGACAATACGTCGTATGGGTCAAAATTGTAGATTTTTCTTTTATGCCAAAAATCATTAGGATATTAAGTAAAGATCGTGTTCCGTGAAGATATTTTGTAAATTTCCTACCGTAAACTTCATTTTTGATAGGTGATATGCATTGCTAAGAACTTAATTTGGACAACTTTAAATGCGATTTTCTCAATATTTTGATTATTTTGCACCCTCAGATTCCAGATCTTCAAAGAGTTGTATCTCAGCCAAATAGTGTCCTATCCTAACAAATCATATACATCAATGGAAGGCTTATTTATTCAGATTTCAGATGATGATATAAATCTCAAGGCTTTCCTGTAGCTCAAATGGTAGAGCATGGCGCTAGCAACGCCAAGATCATGGGTTTGATTCCCAGGGAAAGCAAGAGCTGATAAAATGTAAAACTGTAACTTGAATGAAACGTAAGTCACTTTGGATAAAAGCGTCTGCTAAATGCATATGTAAATGATAATCTTTAAAAATGAATATTTTTATTTTTTATCAGTTATGAAGCGTAAATACAATACAAACACAATCAAAAACAAGTCATACCTGCAGCAGTCTACAGTTTTTGAAGCTTGGTTTCGAAACTTTTTTAAATTTGATGGTTCGTCACTAGAAGGTGTTGTTCTGGAATGAATCAGTGTCTAATTAATATACGATTTTAACTGATTTCTGGTCAGTTTTATAATATAGGCTCAGTTTTTATTAATTTTAATAAACAAGCATGTAGAATGACAAAGGAGATTGGTAGTTGTTTCTAATTTGCCTAAAAAGTCAAACCCTGCATAACAAGCACTACATATTTAATGGTATTTAAGATTACATTTAGTAGATTACACTTTCATAAACATTCATAATAGGTTTGTAAAAGCCAAAAGGTGTCTTATGTACATTTGGGTTGTGTTCACACTGCATTTACACCATTTTGTCCAGCCAGCATGCACTGTTTTGAGTGCTTCGCAACAGTGAATCATTTTACAAACCAATTTGTTCAATTGATTCAGATTTTCAAAGAGCTTCGTTTCTTCCTTTGCTAATGACACTGCAGCATATGCAACTAATTGTCCCACAACATGACACTTTCTGAGTAAAATAGTATGCTCTATTAAAAATAAGCTAGAGTGCAGCTTTATCTCATGCATCAGTGGCTGTCTGGATCATGAAACATTATTTGAGACAAATAAGAGGGCTGGGAGATATCAGACAAAAATAAATTGTCCTCAGAGGCAGAGCATGTTTTTTGTTATTGGGATAATGTGAACTGGTGAATAATTGACAATAAGACCAGGAAAAATCATTGAAAACATGAAGAGTGTGTAAAAAATGTAGCATTCAAAGCTGTGAAAACAACAGCACGATGTGAAGCAACTGCCAAAAAGGTACATTTGATGCATATATGCACATAAACTAACAATTACAAAATGCAGACATAACACACTATATGAACACTTTGTGAAAAAGGATTAATAAGGCACATTAAATATTCTATTTAATAAGCATTTGATGTGTAAGCATTTGTGCTGTAGTTACTGTCAGTGAGGCGTTCGATGTGAAAGCATCTGTATTTCACGGCTCCACAGTGACATTTAGTGGTTGTCTGAGGCATTTTATCCTCAAAAGATTATAATACATTTCCTTCTCATTCCCACAAGGTAAAAGCATGTCTGTCAGAGTGTGAAACCTTACATTTTATTTATTCTGAAATATTACTCGCATTTACCAAAGAATGACACTGCATTACAAATACCAAGATAGATGTAATGTCAAGATTTCTTTATGAAATGTGTTACTCGAGGAGAACTGTTCTCGAGGTACAAAGCCTTCTCATCACATACATGGAATGACCTACATAATGAAAGATGAAATCCGTAAGGGTTTTGCTTGTTGTATTGGGTAGCTTCAGAAGAAGCATTTGAGCCCTACAGAACTGGCAAAACAAGTTGAAATCTTAAACTATAATACTAAAAGCTTAAGGGTTGATTTAGTCCACAGTTTTTATGTCTGTTTTATGTTAAGTTTTTCACAGTAAAGACTATGATCACGCTTTAATAACAAACATTAACAATACAAAGAATAACAAGGATTTAGTTTTTTTATAACGTAAAAAATAGTCTAAAATGACTCCGCATGCAGGAATGCATCCAGTTTAACCAGCAGAATTTATTTCATAATGCAGATCTGAGATCTTTAGTTGCACTTCTATAAACAGAACCCATCTGTATATGAATCAGTTTAAACTGAACCTTAGTTTGAGCTCACTGTCAGACAAAGGTGCTTGAATAAGCTCAAGTGTTGGAGAGAGAAGTTACAGCGGTCTGCAGCACTGCTGAGCTCAGAAGGTGAGACGAGATGTTAGGCTGTTGTGGTCGCACTGTAAAAGAAAACAACTTCATTTATTTATTTCCTTCTTAAAATCCAATCAATTTAATTATTATGGTTTCACCTTGCATTTTAAACTGGGGTTTAAAAGACAATTGGGTCATTCCGTGTCAAACCAACCAAATGTCAGAAACCTCCCCAGCTCCAATTTTGGATTTTGCTGATATTTTTTTTTTTTCTGAAGAAAAATAGACATGTATTGTGACAAAAGCCAAAATATAACATGTCATGGATGAATATTTATTTTCATTTTACAGAGGGGGGTCACAATGGAAATTTTCACCTGAGATGCAGAGTCCAATTACAAGGGGGTAAAAATGACTTCAGAAAGATGGCAGCATCATAATGTTATTTTTTTACACAGAGATTGGAAGGTCTGTTAGTAAGATCTGTTGACTTTAGCAGTCTTTGTTGTATTATGTGCCAATGGTGACCATTCAAAAATGGGGAAACAGCACTTTAAGTTTTTTTCGTCTTGCATGTCTGTAAATCAAGTAGTATTAATATCTTTATGTACTTTTAAATATTGGGTCTTAAACTTTCCTTTGGGCATCTTCATTTTTAAGTCCCTGTGTGGTTTGGTTCCAGAGATAAATGGAATTTCAATATGGCTCCAGGAGTAAATTGTTCAAATGTATACATTTTCAGTGGTCAAAAACCAAATGTGGGTCAATTTGAAAAAATATGATACTTCTTTTCTTTTAAAGAATGTCTGAAGATCAAATAATGTTGAAACTAGAGATGCATCTCGTTTCCTTTTATCAAAACAATTTTATTGAACATACCTGTCTGCCATAAATAACTTGCCATAAATATTATTTTTTCAAAGTTTGTGTGCCTATAACTCAAGAAGTATTAAAGATATCGCAATATGATTTTAGTTCTTAATAAACTTTTCTTTGGGAATCTTCATTTTCAAGGCCGTACATTGTTCAGTCCCAGAGATATGGGGATAACATTCCCCATGTTTGAATGGTCACCATTGGCATATAATACAACAAAGATTGTTTAAGTCAACAGATTTTACTAACAGAACTACTAATCGCTGTGTAAAAATAACATTATGATGCTGTCATCTTTCTGAAGTAATTTTAACCCCCTGTAATAGGGCTCTGAATCTCAGGTGAAAATTGCCATTCTGACCCCCTCCACAAAATAATGGATTACTCAATAAATATTCATCCATGACATTTAATATTTTGGCTTTTATCACATGTTTATCTTTCTTCAGAAAAAACATTAAGAAAATAAAAAATTTAAGCCAGGGTCCACTCTGGTTGACACGGAATGACCCAATTAATATTCAGAAATATTTTTGATTAAACAGTTTTCTTGGATGAGCACATTTTAACTGAACTGAGCTGGATAATGACACCACTATCTTTGTAGAGCTGTTTATAGCTGAATTGAATAGCTTGTTTAATAATTGATGAGCTTTGCAACAATGACAGTTACTGAACTTAACTGAAACAACGCTGAACTAATTTGATCCATTTCATAATTGATGAATTTTACAACACTGTTCTTTTTCTGTTTATTAATGTGAAGCTGCTTTGAAACAATCTGTATTATATAAAGCACTATATAAATAAATGTGACTTGAGAAACAGCAATAATATAATTATGCAAAAATGTTTGGTTGTGGTTTGTAGTAATTGTCTGACCTGTGCTGCTGTGTTCTGTTGTAAGGTTCTGACTGGCCAGGCTCTCCTCACAGCTTTGCACTCGCTGAAAGGACTCAAAGTTCACAGATGCATCATCTTCTGAAAGTCCATGCGCCACCTGTCCATCACCAGGCCGACAAACCTCAAAACGCACCCACTGATAACTAAAGTAGAGAGGCAAAAAGATACTTAATTGATATATTGCACAGTGGCCCCTCTTATGTCATTAATAAATTGTTATGATCTAAACTGTTACGAAAATTGTTATGATCTAAAACAAAGGTTTTCAAACCCTGGGTCGCAACCAAGACTCAAGACTCTGGGAACAAGGAGGTGAGAACCTGCAAACATAACGTTTATAACAAAAGGCTTCTTCTGTCAGCAATTTTTGAATTTGTGAACAGACTGCGTGGCCTGTTCATCTCACAAATCAATTATTTTCCCTCAGAAGACTTGGAATATTAATACCTTTTGAATAAATTGTGACTGTATGCCTTTTATATCCTATGTTTTATATTGACAAATGGATAGGTTTGGGGGTAGGGGGTGGGTTAATTGCTCAAAAATGTGTAAATGTAAATAAATTTGTTGTGACTTAAAATTAAAAATCACATCCCAACATATATTTAAAAGTGGCAAAATTATTACGCAATGTATAGTTTAATCATAGCCATAACATTCTCATGCCCTTTGTGTCTGCATATTGACGCCGAGGCTTCTTATTTAAAGCAACGGAGTACACTGCATGTCGAAAACCGACACTAAATGGGGGACCCTGTGCATCAAAAAGTGACACCAGAGAGTCCTGACCAAATGTCAATGTGTGACGAGTTGGGGAGTGAGAATGTGTTGAAGCAGCAGTCGCTTCACCGCAAACTGCTGCATAAACAAACAAAACCACAATATAAAGTCTTCTCTCGCTTTTCACTGGTTGCCAGGTCTGCAAAACAAAACCAGCCCAATTGACCTATCGGTAAGCCCCGGCCACCTAGTTACTCACTCGGACAAACAATGGAGTTATTCAAGGGGGACTTAAATACGCCATGGAGGAATATATAAAAGATTTTTAAATAAATATGTAAAAATACAGATCACACTGCAAACAGGAGAAGCCTTGTGTTAACGTCGTCACGACCGCAACGACAACATCCCGGAGCAACACTATTCATGTACCGCAGTGTAAGATTAAATTAATTTACATTTAACCAGTTTAATATGGAGAGGCATTGAAATGTAGACCTTCGTTTATGTGCTTTTAACCTACACTGTACATGACATGAGAACAGTTAGCTATTTAGGTTTGAACGTCAGCATGGACTCACTAACTTTAACATTAGCTAGGTTTAGCCAAAGATATCTTGCTAAACGTTCTGCTTGAGCACTGAGCAGATGAAAACTGTAACTCAATGAGAGTAAGAGAACCAGAAAATTAACATTTTTATCTTTATTGGAATTGGGGTTGAATGCTTAGGGACATTCTGCTCTATTTTGGTGGGGTTTAGGACATTGAATAAAATAAATTCCATCGCCCATCCTCCCAGGACATCTGGAATCAATGTAACAAGTACCCCAAGCACATTGTTTTTCCATTTTTTGCAAAACCGCAGATGCTTTTAACCTATATATACACATATCTATCTATCTATCTATCTATCTATCTATATATATATATATATATATATAGGTGCTGGTCATATAATTAGAATATCATCAAAAAGTTGATTTTGCTAATTCCATTCAAAAAGTGAAACTTGTATAATGTATACATTCATTCCACACAGACTGATATATTTCAAGTGTTTATTTCTTTTAATTTTGATGATTATAACTGACAACTAATGAAAACCCAAATTCAGTATCTCAGAAAATTTGAATATTGTGAAAAGGTTCAATATTGAAGACACCTGGTGCCACACTCTAATCAGCTAATTAACTCAAAACACCTGCAAAGGCCTTTAAATGGTCTCTCAGTCTAGTTCTGTAGGCTACACAATCATGGGGAAGACTTCTGACTTGACAGTTGTCCAAAAGACGACCATTGACACCTTGCACAAGGAGGGCAAGACACAAAAGGTCATTGCAAAAGAGGCTGTCTGTTCACAGAGCTCTGTGTCCAAGCACATTAATAGAGAGGCGAAGGGAAGGAAAAGATGTGGTAGAAAAAAGTGTACAAGCAATAGGGATAACCGCACCCTGGAGAGGATTGTGAAACAAAACCCATTCAAAAATGTGGGGGAGATTCACAAAGAGTGGACTGCAGCTGGAGTCAGTGCTTCAAGAACCACTACGCACAGACGTATGCAAGACATGGGTTTCAGCTGTCGCATTCCTTGTGTCAAGCCACTCTTGAACAACAGACAGCGTCAGAAGCGTCTCGCCTGGGCTAAAGACAAAAAGGACTGGACTGCTGCTGAGTGGTCCAAAGTTATGTTCTCTGATGAAAGTAAATTTTGCATTTCCTTTGGAAATCAGGGTCCCAGAGTCTGGAGGAAGAGAGGAGAGGCACAGAATCCACGTTGCTTGAGGTCCAGTGTAAAGTTTCCACAGTCAGTGATGGTTTGGGGTGCCATGTCATCTGCTGGTGTTGGTCCAATGTGTTTTCTGAGGTCCAAGGTCAACACAGCCGTATACCAGGAAGTTTTAGAGCACTTCATGCTTCCTGCTGCTGACCAACTTTATGGAGATGCAGATTTCATTTTCCAACAGGACTTGGCACCAGCACACAGTGCCAAAAACTACCAGTACCTGTAATATTCAAATTTTCTGAGATACTGAATTTGTTTTTTTTATTAGTTGTCAGTTATAATTATCAAAATTAAAAGAAATAAACACTTGAAATATATCAGTCTGTGTGGAATGAATGTATACATTATACAAGTTTCACTTTTTGAATGGAATTAGTGAAATAAATCAACTTTTTGATGATATTCTAATTATATGACCAGCACCTGTATATATGTGCATTAAACAATTTTAATGCACAAACGTGGAGGCCAATAATCACCTGACGCGAAGCTATACATTATCCCGCTTATACCATTTGCCAGCATTGACAAGTTAAAGCTGTTGTTATGTATATAATGTTTTCAGTGCAAAATTTGACCGGAAGGGTAAAAATTATGTTTATTTTCATCAGTTACGAGCCGTAGCACTAGCATTCTGCCCACTACAAATCAGACGCAGAGTGCCATAGAGACATAGTGCCGTAAGATCACATTTATTTGAATGAATTATATTATTTATATGAATTAATTATCGAGAGAGAGATGATAGTTGTGTGAGCCTACCTGTGTCTGCGCGTCTCTCTAAAGATGTTACACTTAGAATCTAGGCTATTTTATTAATAGAAGTCATGGGGCAGCATTGACAACAAGTTTGTGTGTGCGCAGCGCAATCTGTGAATGCGATCTCCGACCTCTCTCTCTCTCTCTCTCTCTCTGTGTGTGTGTGTGTGTTTGTGTGCGAGTGATGTGTGTGGGTTTGTGTGCATCAATTAAAGAAGCACATTAATATAGAACGAGATTAAACTGATTTGGAACTACCTGTGCATTAAAAGGTTTTAATGCATACCTGCCAGCCAATCAGAATCGAGTATTCAGACCATGGTGTGTCTATCTATCTATCTATACTGTATATCTATATATTAGTGCTGTCAATCAATTAAAAAAAATTACTAATTAATTGCACATTTTTTTTATCACGATTAATCCCACCAAGCATTAAAATTTAAAAATACATTTACATTGCAATAATTTTACATTCAATCTTTAAATTAATGTAGAAACAAAGACATATTTTTTTTAATATTTGTATAATGACATCTTTATGACTGAAGGCCAGTATCACTGATACTTCTACTACTGATGTCTCTATGAAATTGTTTTTTCCCCTAATATGTAACCATTGACTACCCATTCAATATTACAAGAGCTAATAATATTAACATTTAATAGACTACTTAACAATTTTCACATAAACCCATTATAATAAATGTCACATTTACCTGTGCCCTTCAGCAAGTAGGATATATACAGAAATTGAATAGAGTTATCAAACACTAAATTAAAAATTATATATACATGAATCTTTAAAGCTACAAAAGCTATTGATTTCCTCTTTTTTCTTTTGATCTTTGATTGATAGACATCACTGCAGCTTGTTATTAGGTTATTTGGCTGCTATCCCTTTAAGAGCTGCAGTTGCTGAACATAACGTGGATCTGACACGCATCTCTCTTTACCAGGTCTTAAAGTCTTATTACATGAGTTGAGTTGAATTATTAAAGTCTTATTACAATGAGTTGAATCGGGTGTTAGATGAGGGAGACAGTGCTGGGCTGCTCCAGGACAGTTTGGAAAACCACTGCATTTCAGAGACAGCGAAATGCGACTCATGTAACAAATACATAAATACAGACATGCAGTTTAAAGGCAGCTTTAATTGCCTTTTTGGTAACTTCATGACTTAACTGATGACATAACTACGACATTGCTGCTACTCACTTGCTGCATTTGCGAGCCCCAGGACAGCTCTGGATCAGGTTCTGAATGGTGGGGTGAGAAAAACCAAAAAAGTCTGCTCCAGATGGGACAATGTTGGTCAAGGATTTGCTCCTAGAATAAGAGAAACCATGCAGAGTCATTTTAACATTTTTCAATTAATATTTACTTTATTAAAAAGTAATAAAATGAAAAATATCTTACTGATATATACACTACCAATCAAAAGTTTTTGAACAGTAAGATTCTGCAGTAAGTCTCTTCTGCTCACCAAGCCTGCATTTATTTATTCCAATGTTCAGCAAATACAGTAAAATTTTGAAATATTTTTACTATTTAAAATAACTGTTTTCTATTTGAATATATTTTAAAATGTAAATTAATCCTAGAAATCTTTTGTAACATGCAAATCAGCATATAAGAATGATTTCTGAAGGATCACGTGACACTGAAGACTGGAGTAACGATGCTGAACATTTAGCTTTGATCACAGGAATAAATTACATTTTAAAATATATTAAAATAGAAAGCAGTTATTTTAAATAGTAAAAATAATTCATAATATTACTGCCTTTGCTGTATTTTGGATCAAATAAATGCAGGCTTGGCGAGCAGAAGATAATTCTTTTAAAAACAAAAATCTTACTGTTGAATTGTATTTTTTTTTTTTTTTTTTTACTGGTAGCACACACACACACACACACACACACACACAGGTCATATAATTAGAATATCATCAAAAAGTTGATTTATTTCACTAATTCCATTCAAAAAGTGAAACTTGTATAAATGTATACATTCATTCCACACAGACTGATATATTTCAAGTGTTTATTTCTTTTAATTTTGATGATTGTAACTGACAACTAATGAAAACCCCAAATTCAGTATCTCAGAAAATTTGAATATTACTTAAGACCAATACAAAGAAAGGATTTTTAGAAATCTTGGCCAACTGAAAAGTATGAACATGAAAAGTATGAGCATGTACAGCACTCAATACTTAGTTGGGGCTCCTTTTGCCTGAATTACTGCAGCAATGCGGCGTGGCATGGAGTCGATCAGTCTGTGGCACTGCTCAGGTGTTATGAGAGCCCAGGTTGCTCTGATAGTGGCCTTCAGCTCTTCTGCATTGTTGGGTCTGGCATATCGCATCTTCCTCTTCACAATACCCCATAGATTTTCTATGGGGTTAAGGTCAGGCGAGTTTGCTGGCCAATTAAGAACAGGGATACCAGGGTGCTTAAACCAGGTACTGGTAGCTTTGGCACTGTGTGCAGGTGCCAAGTCCTGTTGGAAAATGAAATCTGCATCTCTATAAAGTTGGTCAGCAGCAGGAAGCATGAAGTGCTCTAAAACTTCCTGGTATACGGCTGTGTTGACCTTGGACCACAGAAAACACAGTGGACCAACACCAGCAGATGACATGGCACCCCAAACCATCACTGACTGTGGAAACTTACACTGGACCTCAAGCAACGTGGATTCTGTGCCTCTCCTCTCTTCCTCCAGACTCTGGGACCCTGATTTCCAAAGGAAATGCAAAATTTACTTTCATCAGAGAACATTACTTTGGACCACTCAGCAGCAGTCCAGGCCTTTTTGTCTTTAGCCCAGGCGAGACGCTTCTGACACTGTCTGTTGTTCAAGAGTGGCTTGACACAAGGAATGCGACAGCTGAAACCCATGTCTTGCATACGTCTGTGCGTAGTGGTTCTTGAAGCACTGACTCCAGCTGCAGTCCACTCTTTGTGAATCTCCCCCACATTTTTGAATGGGTTTTGTTTCACAATCCTCTCCAGGGTGCGGTTATCCCTATTGCTTGTACACTTTTTTCTACCACATCTTTTCCTTCCCTTCGCCTCTCTATTAATGTGCTTGGACACAGAGCTCTGTGAACAGCTAGCCTCTTTTGCAATGACCATTTGTGTCTTGCCCTCCTTGTGCAAGGTGTCAATGGTCGTCTTTTGGACAACTGTCAAGTCAGCAGTCTTCCCCATGATTGTGTAGCCTACAGAACTAGACTGAGAGACCATTTAAAGGCCTTTGCAGGTGTTTTGAGTTAATTAGCTGATTAGAGTGTGGCGCCAGGTGTCTTCAATATTGAACCTTTTCACAATATTCTAATTTTCTGAGATACTGAATTTGGGGTTTTCATTAGTTGTCACTTATAATCATCAAAATTAAAAGAAATAAACACTTGAAATATATCAGTCTGTGTGGAATGAATGTATACATTATACAAGTTTCACTTTTTGAATGGAATTAGTGAAATAAATCAATTTTTTGATGATATTCTAATTATATGACCAGCACCTGTATATACACATATATAGACACATAAATGCATATATTGCATTACAATAATGATGATGTTTTGGGTGGGAGATTAAAATAAATAAAGATCTGATGAAAATACAGGAAATGTATGCTGTGAATTTTTAAATGGCTCTGGGGGAAATTTCTTTTAAGTGTACTGAGTAATTCTACAGGACTTTACCTCCGGGCAGAAATGGCTTTGAGCAGGTTTGCGTGGCAGGTGAGGGCTGATGAGGCCACTATTGCATTCTGTGGGTCATCCTCTGGTGCAATCTCAAACTAAATATAACAAGAAAAAAAGATGTGCTTTTTTTTAGTTTCCGTTTAGTCCATATAGTACATTTCTGCAGTAAAGGATTACAGACAACTTCATAACCAGGGTTATTTCACAGCTTTTACTGCCATAATTACAGAAGTACAAGCACTGATGTTTTTAAATAGAATATAGCATGTCAAACCTAGGGTTGGCAAAAAGGTGGAACATTTCCAGTAAATTTAGCAAACAATCCAGAAATTATGGAAACTTTCCAGGAATTTTTGGAAAGTTTCTGAAAATTTCCTTGACATTTTCCACCCCTTTGCAACCCTAGTCAAACCACAGGATGTGTCAACATCAGGTCAACTATCCATGAGTATACATATGCATAAGTGTGCACCTGTGGTCCTTGACCACCATCTTTGATTTGGCAGGTGTAGAGACACTTCTGATCAGGGTTCTTCATGCTGGCGAAAACTCTCGTGCTGCAGAACCCCACAGGATAGATAGCTGTTTCGTCATGAAACAGAGCCCTGTCTGTGATGATCTACGATAAAAACACAAACTTATAAGCTCTTCTTCAGCAACAAAACATTTCACTCTTAAAAACTGCTGATATATAAACATGAACTAATGACTGCTGCCTCACTGTGAAGAAAACAACAGTAATGACATTTACAATATCCCATTAGAGCTGGGATGAGTTTCTGACCTCCCCTAAGCTGTACACAGTGAGTCCACCAAGCACGATGGGAAAAACCGGCCTCCCCGAGGAGTCCAGTGAGATGGGCTGCACGAACTTGCGCACTCCTCCTTCTGCAACCTTCCTTTTCTTACAAATCTTCTTCATGACTAAGAGTTGAGCAAATGGAATTGCATTGAATCTGCAGTTTTAAAATACAGACACATATATTATAGAAAACACTCACGTTCTTCCCTGCCGTTCTCTCTACCCCTCTCTTTTCTTTCTTTTTTGGGTTTCTTCAAAAGGCTGTCTTCAGATCCTGAGAGTCCAGAGGCCTGGCTGTGACTCCCTGGTAGAGCAGCGCCCCCTGGTGTGCTGGAGCTCAACGCGACAGGTGTGTGTGTGCTGCAGCTGGGAGTCGGGACAGATTCTCCTTCAGCCAGAGACTGATACTGCAACAAAGACTTCAGCAGGAATCTGGAGAAACAGAGTGAGAGAGTAAGTGGACTGTATCTTAGGAGTCGGGAATGCAACTAAAGATGATTAGATTACCGATTATTATTAATTACAATTATTAGATTTCTGAATCTTATTGTTTTTGTTTGTGCTATTGCTTGTCATTTATGTATTTGTTCTTAATTTATTAATTACTGTTTACTTGTCTTTTTTAGTTCAAATAAATTAAATTCGGAGTTCCGAGTCCTGCCACCACAGCTGGAAAAAATCCTAGAAGAAACACTGGAAGCACACAGCTAAAATAGTTCCTGGCAGGTTTTGACCACATTACCTGTCTATGTACCTTCCTTACAGCTTAAACGGCAAACTAGCCAAAACCCACAATGACACTGACCAAGCAAATAAATCAATTTATTTCCACGTTTTTGCCACAAAATATTTGTACGGAAAGCACATACTCTTCTCTCACGCTCTCTCCCTCACAAACGCACACACATACAGTACAGACACACACTCGCACACTGTTGTCTGTGCTTTTCTGATTTTATCAATAAAATAGTTCAACAACTTAAGCGCAACAACATTTCTCACTAGCGAGGAAATAACAGCACCGTAGTTGGAGCAGATGAACTTACAGTTTTGCTAGAGACGCTGCTACTGAACACTGCTGAGACGCAGACTCCGGTAATTCTCACACACACACACACACACACACACACACACACACACACACACACACACACACACACACACACACACACACACACACACACACACACACACACACACACACACACACACACACACACACACACACACACACACACACACACACACACACACACACACACACACACACACACACACACACACACACACACACACACACACCAATATTTTGGGTGGGGTATGCATAGTACAGTATAAGAAGAATTATTTTCTAATGATTCAACAGCCTGTTGTCAATTATCCCTTACATAGTCAAGTCAAAAGTCAAAGTCAGCTTTATTGTCAATTCTGCCACATGTACCGTACATACATACAGAGAATTGAAATTGCGTTACTCTTACTCCCTGGTGCATACAGATAACACAAAACACAAACAGTAGAACGCAAAAATACAGATAAGTACAAATCAATATACATACACAAAATGCAACTATTACAATATACAAATAAGGACATGTAGGAAAAAAGTAAAACATTAAATAAAGAAAATAAAAATAATATAAAAAATGTAAAAAATGGATAAAGTGGCATATGGCACATGGCAGATAGTGCAAATCAGTGAAATAAACAAACAAACAGTGTAGAATATAAATGTAGTGCAAATAGCTTATTTTGACTATTTAAAGTGACAGTACAAGTGACAAGTGACCAGTGTTTGTCTCAGTGTGAGTGTGAGTGTGAGTGTGAGTGTGTGTGGTGGTGGTGGGGTGGGGGACCGAGTTCAGTGATTCGTGGGATAAGAGAGGGGAGGGGGGGCAAGGACGGGAGGGAGTTCAGCTTCCTGACAGCCTGGGGGATGAAGCTGTCTTTCAGTCTGTTAGTCCTGGCTTGGAGACTCCTCAGTCTCCTCCCTGATGGTAGCAGACTGAGGAAGTTGTGTGTCGGGTGGGTGGGATCACCTGCAATGCTGAGGGCTTTGCGGGTGAGACGGGTGTTGTAAATGTCCTGGAGGGAGGGGAGAGAGACACCAACGATCTTCTCAGCTGCTCTCACTATCCGTTGAAGGGACTTGCGGCAGGACGCGTTGCAGGCGCCATACCACACAGTGATGCAGCTAGTCAGAATGCTCTCGATGGTGCCTCTGTAGAAGGTGCACATGATGGGGGCCGGGGCTCTGGCTCTTCTTAGTTTGCGGAGGAAGTAGAGACGCTGTTGTGCTTTCTTGGCTAGTGCTACAGTGTTGTTGGTCCAGGAGAGGTCCTCTGTGATGTGTACACCCAGGAACTTGGTGCTGCTCACTCGCTCCACGGTCGCACCATTGATGGTCAGAGGAGCATGCTGAGTGTGCACTCTCCTGAAGTCAACGACAATCTCCTTCGTCTTCTCCACATTCAGAGAGAGATTGTTGTCACTGCACCACCCGGCCAGGCGGCTCACCTCGCTCCTGTAGTTTGTCTCATCTCTGTTGCTGATGAGACCCACCACAGTCGTGTCATCCGCAAATTTAATGAAGCGGTTGGAGTTGTGTGACGGTGTGCAGTCGTGGGTCAGCAGAGTGAAGAGGAGGGGGCTCAGCACGCATCCCTGGGGGGCCCCCGTGTTCAGTGTGATGGTGCTGGATGTGTTACTGCCGACCCGTACTGCCTGAGGTCTCCCGGTCAGAAAGTCCAACAGCCAGTTGCACAGCGACGTATTGAGCCCTAGCTGGACCAGTTTATGGATGAGCTGTTGAGGGATGATTGTGTTGAATGCTGAACTGAAGTCTATGAACAGCAATCTGACATATGTGTCCGTTTTGTCTAGGTGTGTGAGGGCTGGGTGGAGGGCAGTGGCGATGGCATCATCGGTCGAGCGATTGGACCTATATGCAAACTGGAAGGGGTCCAGGGAGGGGGGGAGGACAGACTTGATGTGCTGCATGACTAACCGTTCAAAGCACTTCATGTGTTCATATTTGATCTAGTTGACAAATCATACTATAAAAGTTCCATTTAAACCTTTATTATTATGCTATTACATTAATTACATTCTTTTTTGTTTATAGTTTTTAAAAGAAGTCTCCTCTGCTCAACAGGGCAGCATTTATGTCACCAAAAATACAGAAAAAAATATTGTGAAATATTGTTACAATTTAAAATTGCAAATTGTAATTGTAATATTTTTTAAAATGTAATTTATTCCTGTGATGACAAGGCTGTACTGAAGAAACATTGCTATTATTATCTATGTTGAAAACAGTTGTGTAGTTTAATATTGTTGTGGGAACTTTTTTTTTTTTTTGGGGGGGGTAAGAGTGAGTAAAAGTGATTCACTGTCACGTTTATTCACTTTAATACATCATTACAGAATAAAAGTATTAGTTTCTTTTGGAGAAAAAAAGACTGAACAGCTTATACAGCATATTCTTTTAAAAATAACATGATTAAGTAATGTGAGTTTTAATTTTCAATTGAGTATATTTTGTAATAAAGATAACTGAGCGTGGATGTACCTCCTTTCTTCTTTTGCCCGAACAAACTTCTCTTCCAGGTGAGCAATCTCATCATACAATGCAGCATTTTCCTGTGAAACAAAGGGCACCAATTCAGGGATGCTTATCATGATAATGTCCAAAGTGGCCAATTACATATTTAAACTGTGTTTTTGGTATACAAAAATAAATTTTACTTACAAATATCATAGCACGGGCAGCCTTGCGCAGACGCATGTACTTCAGCTGGTACTTCTCATTTTGGTTCTTGCGAGGACCCTTCCTGACTTTAGGCCTGGATTCAGAGTGGCTCGTGGGGGAAGGCAGGGGTCCCATGGACGAGCCGGAGCCCGAACTTGAGAAGGTCGACTGGGCAGAAAATGCCTGCAATGCATTCTGTCTCTCTTCATCAGTCTGCATATGCGAGTTACAAATGATCAAAGAGTTTTACACACATTGATACAACAGAGATTGTCAGATTAGAAAAACATGTTTATTACAGCTACACATGGGTGTTATGCTATTAAATTGCTGGAATATATTTAAAAGTGAAGTGTGTCTTTTGAGGATGATGTTCAAAGTAAGGCCATTATAAATGGATTTCAGGAGGAGTATAAACATTGCAGCTCTGTTTGTTTTTGTGGTCCAATGTGTCAACCATTGGAGTTTGGGCAAAACAAAAAAAATGTTTAACAACTGGCAAACCACACACTTCACCATGTGTTGGCCAAAGTTGACAAAAAAAATTTAGATCATGATGTTTGTTGTTGTTTGATGCAGAATGCAAACAACATATATACACATATACATATATATAAATAAAAGAAAATGATGACTGGAAAGTTTACTAAAAAGGAGCAAAAAAATAAACAACAACACAATGAGGCGCTTTTCCTAATACAAACTGTTTCTAAACACTGACAGCTAACTGACATATGCTTATCGACTTACCAACAGGGCAAAAACTCCATTTCTGCTTTCAATCCTCTTGAAGCGTCTGCTCCCTTTCTGTGTCTGTAACACACCGTAAAACTAAAGCAAATGCTGCAGGCTACTTCTCATGTAGACTCTCTTAGCGACAGACTGCTCTGACTTTACCCCTTTTTCCTATATTAGTCATTCTAAAACTTTATGAATGTAAATATGAAAGACAAATACAAATGAAATCATGCACTAAATTAAACACATTGCTGGTACTGAATGGAAAACATAAGTAAATATGGTACATGACTGACAGGTAACGACATGACAGTATCATAACTAAAATTGGGCCAGACTTCGAGTCTCACCTCTCGATACATGACTGCCTCGAGGCTTGACTTTGCACTGCGAAATAATTACAGAAACATTGATTGTTTTGACATTTGTGCATGGCGTTGTAATTTTGAAGAGATATAAACAGAAGGGAATTGAAATAGTTTTAAAATGATTTCTTTACTTTGACTGCACCAGTCCACGATCAATGATCCGCTGCTTGATCTCCTTGATGTGCATGGGCCGCCCAGCTTCTTCAAGAACAATCTTAAACAATCAGAAAATTCATTGATTTGATCTCAAGAAATGCATGTGATTAAATAGCATTATATAAGGAAGATGTTTACCTGAGCAGCATCGAGCCAAGTGAGATTCGGCTTATCTGCCACCTCACTGGGGGCTTCACTGAAAAAAAGAGTGAACATATATCCCATACTGTATCACAGATATGACAACATATATACACATACATCCATCATGGTTCTAATATTGTATTTTAGGCCACGTAATGCTACTGCATTAAGGAGTAATCTCAGTTATCAGTTTAACTATTATTTATAGTACTTCAATAGTAAAAAAAAAAAACATTAATTCATACCAAATAAATCCAGTGAGACTCATAACACTTGCATTTAATTATATTGAATGTGCACTTGTAAATTAGTGTACATCAAATCATGTAGGTATGTGAAAAAAATACAAAATATTTAAACACATGCAAGTTTCAATAGAAATTACAGTGAAGTAATGTTACTGTATATTCTGGGTTACTAACAGCATTTACATTTAAACTAAATTTTTTCAATTAATTGCAAATGACATGCAATTTGAAAAAAAAAAAGCAAAATAAATCGAAATATTTGAAAAACAGTTTCAGTTGGTTCAGTTTTATATTCTTTTATTTCTGTAAAAAGTATTATTCTTAAAAGTATGCTGAGTAATAAGGGAGACAGATTTGACCCTGTATATGATGTATGGGGGGGAAGCTAACTATTTTTGTTGAGACAGTAAATATTGATGAGCAATATTATACCAAATCAAACGCAAGGTACGGTGATATAATCGTGGCACTGAATGGCAGCCTGAGGCACCACTTACAAAAATAACTATCGTGTTTTGGGAATGACACCACAGTAAAAACATACGCAGAATACAGTGGCACTACTGTAGCATACGTATTTTTTATGTCAGATACCATCATTTCACCACAGTATAACTTCTTTTTATGGGACTTGTCCTAAAAAATAAAAAGGGTCTTTCCGTGGGGTATTTCCATGCAGAAATATAAAACAGCTTTCCTGGCGCCTGTGCCTAAATGAAGGGGGTGTTTTATAAATAAAGTTGTCACCCTCTGCTCAACAAACTCACGCGTCCAGACTCTCAGCGGCTCCAGTCAGGCTGCTCATGCTGTCCAGCGCTGGAAACAGTGAATAACTGCCCTGTCCATCCGCCTCCATCTCGGACTCAAAGTTCAGCGAATCCATCACTGTCTGATGAGTGGTCTAAAGCTATGTCGGGGAAGAAATAACACACAACATTAACTGTGCTAAGCTAAAAACAGGACCACGCACAATCCAGCAGAAAGTCAGGATACAGGGCGATGTAAGTTCACCTGTGATCTCACACGATATTTGTGTGTGTCCTCATACTGTACAGAAAAGAAAAATACATCTTCAATGGGCTGCCATGTTTATAAAGCATTTGTTTTCAAAGCTCATTGGAACCACTGATCGATTAATTGAATCGTTTTTGTTTCGGGGGACACATTTAAGGAGCACACATTTTCGAGAGCTTCAGCGCCATCTGTTGGATATTCACATAAAATATCTTGTCACGACTGGCTTAGCTACTTCCCATTGAAAGAAGTTAGCAACACTGCTGTCATACCAGAAGTGTTCTGACAGAATTTCTGTACATAGTCATATCTCTTCGGAATTACACAAGCAGTCATATGTTTAAACATAGGCTACTTCACTGAATGTGTGTTTTTCATGAAAGTGAAGAGCTGTAGCTAAATCAAGTCCAAGCAGTACAGATTACTATATGTAAACTAAATATTTAATATAATAATAAAAATGCACAATATATAATATATGTATATATAAATCATGTAGTAAAGTACATTTCTGTAGATGGTATTATTGCTGTTTAAACCTTAAGGAAGGAATATGGGCAGTTACAGAATGTGAACAGTGCAAAATCACCTATGTACAATTTCAATTTGTTAAAGGAATAGATAACCAGAAAATGAAAATTTTATGAACATTTCCTTATCCTCATGCCATCCAAGATGTTGATGATTTTTTCTTCATCGGAACAGATTTGGATGTTAGCATTACATCACTTGCTCGCCAGTAGTTCCTGTGTGTGTGCAGTGAATGGGTGCCGTCAGAATGAGCGTCCAACGGGTGATAAAAATATCACAGTAATAATCCACACAACATCAGAAGTGAAATGTGCACAGATCAAACATTGTTTATAAGTAAAAATAGTCCAAAACGGTTCTAAAAAATGTGTTGGTGAATTTAGATGTGAGAAGATAACAGGGCTTTTTAACTGAAGAAAGAGTTACTAGATTATGGACGGGTGTTTTTGTCAGAAGTAACAGTATAAAGTAAAAATGCCTTGATGGATTTGTTTACAAGCTTTTCACTTCACAAGACATTAATTGATGGGCTGGAGTCATGTTGATTACTTGTGGATTATTGAGATTTGTTCTTATCAGCTGTATGAACTCTCTTTCTGACGGCACCCATTCACTGCAGAGGATCTATTGGAGAACAAGTAGGGGCAGTCAGTCATGGCCTAATGGTTAGAGAGTCAGACATGTAACACTTTAACTTTAATCCTAAATTTCTCAAAAATCTGTTCCGATGAAGAAACAAACTCATCTACTATTTTCAGCTCATTTTCATTTTTGGGTGAATTGTTCCATTAGGAGACAGGACAAGACAGGGTTAGGTTAGCAGCATTAGAAGTGTGAAAAGAAATCCATGATACAGTGAGTGTCCTAGTGGCATTAAGATGATCAGTGTGTGGGCATAGTGGCAACATAAGTGAGGGAAAAGAAGGCATGTAATTGCAGTTTATTCAAAATTATAAGTTTATTCAATATCCTGCAGTTAGAAGCTTTTGCTCTTTTTAAAAAAATATTTAAAATAGGCCTGATAAAATAAAATAGTCTAAAAGTGTTAAGTAACAACCTAATAATTAAGGTTAAAAAAATTATATAAAAATAACTATTGTGGAATTACAAAATAAACCACCCAAAATCTCATAACCTGTTTTGCTTAGCATTTCAGAAAGCTCTAAAACGGAAAGTCCCTGTTACCACAGACCACTTTCACTTCAGATTGATAGTAGACCTTCTCAGGTTGTCACTCACCCAAAATCAGGTAAGTCTGATGTTGCATTACACAATAAAGGCCCTCCAAAATCTCATATGAAGGGTGTTTTACTTGGCACTGAAATGCTAAGTAAAACACCCTTTATATGAGTGACAACCTGAGGTCTACTATCAATCTGAAGTGAAAGTGGTCTGTGGTAACAGGGACTTTTCCTGTTTTATACAAACAGATTGTATATGAGATTTTGGGGGGCTTTTATTTTGTAATTCCACATCAGTTATTTTTATATCATTTTTTGAACCTTAATTATTAGGTTGTTATTTAACACTTTTAGACTATTTTATTTTATGAGGCCTATTTTAAATAATTTTTTTAGGAGATTATTATAATAATATTACACACAGTTAATCTGATATTAATTTATTAATTAGTATAATTAATTATCTTAATATATATATTACCCATACTCTTATTTCCCTGTTCTTGTTTGTATGTATAAAGTTAAAGCACTAAAAAAAAAAAAAATGGCTGAGAGAATGCATCCGAAATACCGGTGTAAGATCGCTGTAATGCACAGTATATGCGCGCACAGCAAAACAGCGCGGTGGCTAGATTGACCATGCATTTCGGAGTGGCGGCCGGCTTGACCGCAGTTCTACACCGGACGCACCACACCACAACAGCTAAAGTCTGCCTACACTCGTCGTGATAAAGCGACCGTTGAAAATCATTTGAAATTTGTGTCAGCACTTCATAAATAGAACGCGGCAGCAGTTTTCTGTCGGAGATTTGTCGTGCCGCACAGCATCCAGTGTAGACAGCATCACTGATTATAATGACTTCTATAATATTTTGGCGCGCCGCTCGCGTCCGGTGTAGACACGGTGTAACATTGGTTTTGCTTTGTTTCATAGAACTAATCGTTGCCTGGGTTGCGTAGGCTACGTACGTATGGGGCGGAGCTATCAAAATAGGAGGGAGACCCTTTTGGGGTAGGAGCGTGTTTGTTTTGGTGATTTCAAATATCAACATCGGCTACCAGAAATCACTTACCCTACCTTTAATGACTTGGAGAGGATCTGCAAAGAGAAGTGGGACAAAATCCCTCCTGAGATGCGTGCAAACCTAGTTGCCAACTGCAAGAAACGTCTGACCTCCGTGATTACCAACAAGGGTTTTGCCACCAAGTCATGTTTTGTGAAGGGGTCAAATACTTTTTTCACTCATTAAAATGCTAATCAATTTATAACTTTTTTGAAATGCGTATTTCTGGCTTTTTTTGTTGTTGTTATTCTGTGTCTCTCTGTTCAAATAAACTTACCATTAAAATGATAGACTGATCATATCTTTGTCAGTGGGCAAACGTACAAAATCAGCAGGGGATCAAATAACCCCCCCCCCCACTGTAAGTCCCCATGAAATCAAAATTTAAGTTTTTTTGGCTTTTAATATGAATATGTTAGCCTTAGGGTTTTCTATACGCTTTTGTTCCAAGTAGGCATGTTAAGTGGAAAAGTAATGTGTTCAATACCAACACAAAATCATGTATAATCACCCGTTAAGCCAAACATATGTGTATTGCTGTGACTACCAAACCCCTTTTTAAAGTAAAAAAATAAACAAGTTGCTGCAGAGTGTCACCATTTGACCCAGGGCAAATTCTAAATGCCATTTTTGTACCCTTGAAGGGCACTTTGGGAAGGGAACATCATCTGTAGGAGCGTTACAAAAGAAAATGAATGCCTGAATCTTTCCACGAAGGACCCTTCCACAAGTCTGTTAGTGAAGGGTACATGCAATGGTCAATTCAAGTAATTCAATCACAATTTAATTTAAAGCTAGATATGAAGGGAGAGCTCAAATTAGAATAGAGAATAGTTCACATTTTGTTGTGATATATTATACACATTTTTTGTCATGCATTTCATATGAAGTTAAATAAGTTGCATAGGGTATAAAATGTTTAATAGTAGGTAGTTGCAACTATCTGCAGGGTTTAAAGAAGACAGCAAGTTTTATAAAGTTGAGTGGAAAAAGGGAGCAAGCACACACACAAATACACAATTGCAATGGTCCCACTTCATATTAAGTGGCCTTAACCACTATGTACTTAAAAATAATTACAATGTACATATTGTGTTCATACTGAATTGCAAAACACTTGCTGCTACTGGGATACGGGTAAGGTTAGGGACAGGTTTGGTGGTATGGGTAGGTTTAAGGGTGGGTTAAGATGTGAGGGATGGGTCAACAGTGTAATTATAGATGTAAGTACATTACAGATGTAATTACATCCAGATATTTTTTTTAAACGCAAGTGCAATGTAAAAACATGTACACAATAAGTGCATTGTATCAAATGATTAGTTTAAATGCAAGTACATAGTAGTTAAGGCCACTTAATATAAAGTGGGACCGCAAAGATATTTACAGCAATGATAAGATATGTCTGTTGTTGCTGCCTTGCTTCCTAGTTTCATGGTAATATTTCAGGTATTACCCAGCTTACACACACCTTCTGTTTCTAGTCATTTGAAGAGACTCTCTTTGTTCCTGTTATTTTTTTCATTTACCAGTTTTATATCTTTCCATGTTCTCCTGTGTGTTCCATGTTGTTCATCTTTTATTTGATTAAAACTCCATGTTTGAGTTATCCTCCACCTCTGCCTGGATTAATCAGTGATACAGATAGGTTGGTTTATCCAAAAATCCAGATAAAACGTTTGCCTTTACTATTCAGATCATCAGGTTCATAGTATTATGTTGTTGCTTATTTGTGTAATGCCCTTTGTATTGCTACCTAGACCCACATCACTTAAATTAAACTGTTTTATCTAAATTTAACTAAATAAGGCCCAGTCAGAGGAAAGTACATTGAGAGGTAATTACCTTAGTGATCTGAAGCTTTCATAACCCTTGTCTACGAGAGTGCAAATAGAAAGTACTGTACTTAGAACAATAGGAAAACTTCTTAGAACTAATATCCACTGTGAAAAATAATTGTGCTTAATTGTATTAAATGTGCATTTGTAGTATCTTAAAAATGTTTTTAAAAAGTTGTGCATGCATATATTTTAATGAAAAATAGTTTTGACTACTAAAGCATGTATTAATTAGTTTTAACTGTACTGTGTTCTTTGATATTAAAGTTAATAAATACAAAATTTCAAATATGTGATTACACAATTTAAATTCATACCATACAAGTTTCAATAAAAATGACTTTTGTAGTTTGTCCTACATTCTTGTCAGAAGATTCAGCAGTGCTCTTTTCACAGACCACAAACAACACATGCCTTGACATGCCTTTTGTTTGACCTTTTCATAAGAGATGTAATCTTTTCCACAAATCCACTGCCAAAACATTTTTACACTGGGGAGATCATATGTCAAGCCAAACAACAATTGTTTGTTTATTTGGTTAATCTCTTCCATTTCTTCCCTTCTTCAGTTCAAAAGAGCTGGAAGGACTCGAACCTTACGCTCCACTTCCTTGTAGTACTTGTCTGAGAGCCCAGCTGCCCTGCGGTTAAAAGTAAAAAAGTGATTGTGTTAATTATAAGATTGATGTGACCATTGCATGACCTCAACAAAATATCTTTCTGGGAACTAAGTATGAGTCTGCAGTATACAAGAAACTTTTGTGAGTCTCTTTGTTTCTCTTTCACAAGACCCCTATCATACATTCTTACAGTATTAATGTCTTTGCAATTACATAAAAACCTCAAATGGCAGAAATATAGTGCAAACACACTTCCCTTCCTGTTTTTGTACAGCAAGCGGATTTCTCTCCGTTTATCCACTTGGAAAGGATGTAGACCACAGATTGAAATACTAAAAGTATTTGCTTTACACAAAGCAGATGTGGTTCAAATATTAAGACATTTTGACGTAAAAAAGAAAAAGATGATTTTTTTGCCATTATAACTGTTCTTACTTGCAAGCCCATTACCAACAGCACTGGATGCAATAATTTTTTTTAGCTAATGCACAGAAATTCATATATTTTAAAATATGTTGTAAGTGTCTAAACACTCCTTAGGCCACTGTATCTTCTCTCCTGTATGCAATCAATAATTCTTTCTTTCATTAATTAGTTGAACAAAGTTATTTTCATACTGTCTTTTATGTAATTTTCTTTTTTTTGTAACTGTCTACTTTAGTGTAAGGACATACTTGAGTTCCCTCAGCTTCTTTTCTTTAATCTCGTCCAGTCGTACTCTACGATTGCGCGCCTCTTCTTCCAGCCGCTCGCCCTCTCGGAACAGCTCTCTGCGCTGGGTGATGGCCTGCATCTCTCTCTCCCGTACCTGCTGCCTCACAGCCTCAGCATGCCTTTGGATTTTTCGATGCTGTTGCTCCTCTTTTTTTTGTTCTTTCTCAATGAGCTCCTGCTGGGCCCTGGAAAAGCAGTATACAGCATACAATCTTCAGTGGTCTCTTTGTCCATTCTCCCCTCTTCCAATTAAGACTAAATGTTCTGTCAGCAATTAAAGTAAATTTATTGATGTTTGCGGATTATAGAGATAAGTGTTAGTTTTGTAATGCTTATTATATAGCACAATAATAAACATTTTACATTAACAAAAACACGATTGGGTGTCTTGCTAAGCATCTTGCCTTAACATTCTTAAATTGCATCATTTCCATTTGTTATAAAGTGAGATGTAAGCAAGTTAAACATTATTTACTGAAAGATCTAATGAAAATAAATCTGGGGTCTGGGGCTGGATCTTGTGTATCTGGCATGGAGCCATGATCTATCATTACATAATTACATTAAACATTTAATATTCGACAACTGTGTTACAAAAGAAATGTTAAACAATCAACAGTAATATCCAGGGATACAAACAACTCAACTGTTTTCAGCATACTAGGCAAAATATTAAGAACGATTGTGTACATACTGTGAAATTTTATGCAAACTTTGCTAAAGTTTCCTGATAGCCTTTCTGTAATTTCACTCTTTATACTCAGACCTACACTAGAACATGATAAAACATGTAGCTTTGACAGGTGTTTCTAGTTTGTGATTAGTATAGTAATTTAGATTATTAAAATATAAATATTTTCTACAAATGGATCAAATGCATTAATATATTGCATTTTTAAACACTTTTTCTTTATTAGTCTAATGCCTTTTTCCATTATTTAACTTTTTTTGACAAGAAACCCCCAAGAGCAACTCTGTACATTGATATGTGCATGACTGGTGTCTGCACAAAATTTGAAGGGATCACCTAAAATGCTGTTTTCATTCTGTTATCATTTACCCTTTTCATTTTCATTCCAATACCAAATGCTATATGTCATTGATTTTTTATGACCATGTGTTTATTGTTTTTTACTGACAGACAAAAATGAAATGCACACACGTAGATCAGATGAATCAAACATTTCCATGCCCCTGTGTACCAACCAACCCCCTTAGCAAGCGGAGTTTTTGGACCTCTGCATTTCTAAAACCCTGTGTACAGCCACACAAATAGTATGTGATACATGTTATGGTGTTTGTACCTCAGGACCCTCTCAAACTCTGCTCTCTCTCGTCCAGCCTCAATGGACAGCAAGTGCTCCTTGTGAGTGACTTGCTCTAAACGAGCAGCCTTCAGCTTTTCTTCCACTTCCAGCTTACACAAATTCTGCTCTTTCTCTTTTCTTCTCCATTCCCTTGCAGCCGCTTCTTGGTTCCTCCGTGCCCTGATCTCATCCTGACAGTTCAGAGAAAAACTCAAATATATGAATCCAGAATGTAAATTTCACTGCCTCCAACATTGTCAGCCAATTGGTACTGTAAATGTATTAAGCCATCACAAGAGGATACTTCTCATTATATGCATTATAAAAAATTTTTATGAGGATGTAATATTTTACCTGCTCAGCTTTATGGTCTCTGTCCCTTTCTTGAAGAGCTCTCAGTCGTGCCACTTCCTTCTCTTTGTCTTTCTTGATTCGTATCTGCTCAGCTTCATACTCTGCCTCTCGTTCCTAGAGTTCATCAAACACATGCTTTTTCTTTCTTACTTAAACATACTGGTGGTTATTTGTTTTTGTGTTGATATATTCATACAATGTGTCAATATCACAAAAAATTAATACTAGCCTAAATAATTGAAACAAGCTCACTGAAGACAATTAAACTACAGTAGAACAAATAAGAAATGCTACATACATTGTATAAAGTAATCAAAAGTATCAAATGTATAAAAACAGAGCATATTCTTTACTGTGTAAAATTAAATAAATGTCTTCCTATTACAGTTATAAAGTGATTTAGCTGTCACTATAAGAGCTGCTCGGATCCAATATTACACGTTTTATTTCTCAGCCGTTTGCTTTAGACCTAAATTACTGTGTTTACAAGGATACTTGCAAAAACGGGCATTTTGACACATACAAGTGTGTATTTATTTAACCGTTCAAGGCCTATAAAACGATCAATACTCCCCTGCTCTATGAGCGCCTTCTTCAGATAGCGCTCAGACAGCACACACATATAGTGAAAATTTTCCACACAACATCCATGTATGTTTTACAGACAAGACAAACCATATAACAGTAAAAATTTGCTGTATTTTTTTTACAAAATGGAGCAGACTGCATATTTTTTACATTTTAGATGTATTATATGTTGAATTGTCTTTTAAAGGTTCCGCAGAGTGTGACACCATATTACAACTGTTGCAGTGTCCATAGAAATTTTGCATTCTCAAAGTCTAGTGATGCTGCTATGAGTCTGCTGTGGAGCTTGTGTTGGTAGAAATGCACATCGAGGGTTCATAGCAGCCTCTTAGAGGGCATTTGTCAGAACCCTTCTGAAACCTAAAATGACAAATGGGATATCCTACGGTCTTGTGGACTTAAACATGCACACGGCAGCCACTGTAAGTCCATTTTGAACGAAATTAATCCCCAAAAATTTGGGAAGATGTCATACCCAAAGTCAGTAAGTTTTACACCAACACTAACATTTTCGGGAAAAAGAAAATCCTATCCAGGTCAAAATGGTCAGAACTATGGAAGCATATGTGTAGCAAAATTAAATTTGCAATGTAATGTGCAAAATGGCAATGCAATATGTAAAATGGCTATTTATTTCTGTACTTAAATTTACATTTTCCCATACATATGTGCAACATTTAGTGCAAAATTAAAATTAAAATTCAATTATATAATTTAAATTTGCCATTTTCTACACTAGTTTTAATATGCATATTAAAAACATATTTTAAAGCTTTATAAGTTGCAAAACTAAAATGAAAATGTATTACCCCAAACTGATTAGACATGTTTAACATGTCCAAGCAAAAACTGTGGCAAAATTATCATTTAAATGCTGTTTTTCCTAGATGCATTTAGACTTAGGGGTAGGACACTTGGGATTGCATTTTCATCGTGATACCACGTGATAATTACCAGAGCTCAATATTGTTACCAGAGATCAATATTGTTAGAAAACATCTCTATTTTGAATAAATGCGCTTCTTTTTATTGAATAAATGCTGTTCGTGATACCGCGTGATAAGCACCAGAGCTCTGAGTACCAGAACGACCAGACACAGGAACAGTTTCTTCCCCCAAGCAATCCATCTCATGAACACTTGACAATAAACGTGGAACACACAACACTATTTACATTATTTATTCATCACACATACTTATTTTTTCATTTAAAATTTGCACATATCAGACCTGTACACACAATTGTCTATATTACATATTGTGTTTTTGCTATTTTGTATATTGCCTATTTGTATATTATTCTTTTATTATCTGTGTCCTGTCCTGTTGCTGTCATTCTGTTGCACTGTGGAGCTTCTGTCACTATAACAAATTCCTCGTATGTGTAAACATACCTGGCCAATAAAGCTCATTCTGATTCTGATTCTAATTGTAGCAAAATGCAGTGAGAGTTTCAAAATGCATTCTGAGTCAAAGGTGCAGCAAAAGGGTAGCAAAATGGTGATTTAAATGTCTTTTATTTTTCTTAAATGCATTGACACTTACATATATGACGTTTCAATTGCATTTTCATTAAATACGCCATGATGAATATAGTTTAAAGGGGTCATATGATTTCAAGTTTTCCTTTCTATTTGGAGTGTACAAGCTGATTGTGCATAGATATGATCCCTGAAGTTGCAAAGACTAAAGTCTCAAAACCAACGAGATATTCTTTATCAAAGTTAAAACTCTGCCACGCCCCCCTAAAATGGCTCATTCAAACACACGCCCCCATATCTACGTCACGATGTGGGGAGATTTTCATAACACCGCCCAAATGTTTACGCAAAGAAACAGGGCGTGACTTTTATTCTCGCTGTAGTAATGTTGCTGCTGCCGGCGCCATATCCTGGAGACGCTGTGAAAGCGAAACTACTTTCTTTGGGCTTCCAAAAGAGGATACAATTAGAAATCAGTGGTTAAGTTGTATTTACAATTACTAGTGTTGCTTTCGTCAACGAAAATTATGACGAAATATCGTCGTCAACGAACCTTTATCACGTGACGAAAACGAGACGAGACGCAACGTAAATGCTGGTCATGTGACGATGACTATAATTAAATGTATAATGCAATATCGTTGACGAATAAAAACGAGACTAAACGTGGTTTACAAAATAAAAACTATGCTAAAATGTCTCTTCATTTTCGTTGACCAAAACGAGACGAAACGTTATAACGTTATTTCGTCTCGTTTTGTCGCGTTTCCTGTGTCTCACTTCAGGGGCTGAAATTCAGGGTTGCCAGGTTTTCGCAACAAAACCCGCCCAATTGCTACTCAAAACTAGCCCAAAACTAGCCCAATCGCATTTCAAGGGGGGTTCCCCGGTAAAGTTCGCATTCCAGGGGCTAAATATCACGTTATTGGGGTCGCTTCAACCCGCGGACATGAAAAACAACCCACGGCAACAGTGTTAAAGTAGCCCAATTCTGCGGGAAAACCGCGGACATGGCAACACTCTGTGCAGACGCAGGCGACGTCACTTCCTCAAGCCCCACTCGCGGCATTATTTAGAAGACGACAACAAACAAAGATAAGTATGACACAGAAAGGGACTTCATCTGACTTCAGTTTACAAGCAATACAAGTAACAGACACATTTTATTTGTACTTTTTAGTATGTTATTGTAGCTCGAGCATTCAAGCACCTTGTTTCTCTTTGTTAAACTTGAATGTATTAATTTTTTTTCTGGCATTGTCATGTGATGCTATTTTATTTATTGTTTTTATTTATTTAAATTTATGTGTGTGTATTTCTAACATGTTTGGTTGGTAAAATAAATGTTGTAAATTCAAATCAGAGCGTCTTCCGTGTCTGGAATGGATGTATTCCTGAGTCTATAAGGTAACAATAATATAATAAGATAACCTTGTTTGAAATGGGTTTGGCTAAAATAAAATGTTGGTTTCGTCTATACTGCTAGGTACACATACTATATTGACTGGGTTAAATAGAATTGCATTATTAAAAAGAGACTAAAATACAATTGTCATTGACTAAAACTAGACTAAAATGTCATCAGTTTTCGTCGACTAAAACTAGACTAAAATGTCATCAGTTTTCGTCGACTAAAACTAGACGAAAATAGTCATGGATAATTCTGACTAAAATGCTCAGACTTTTAGACTAAAACTTGACTAGACTAAAAAGAGTATGAACGTGACTAAAACTAATAAAAACTAAAATGACAGCTTCACACAAAGACTAGACTAAAACTAAAATTAAAACAGGCCGCCAAAAACAACACTATTTACAGCACTGTTCCAGCAGTACAGCGCAAATATTCGAGTGTGTGCGGCGCAATTCACGGAGGACTATTTCCTGAACCTGGCAGGAGAGTAGCCTTGCTTGCAGGCTTGCACAAAGGCTGTTTCTATAAAGTGAGGCAATTCCAACTTTGCAAGGACAGTCTGACGCTTCTGACTCACAGCCTGTAAGTACGTTTCTGCTTCTGAAGATTCAAATGCGAGTTTTGAGCGGTGTAGAGTAGTACTTGTTGTTTGTCGTTTCTCCGATCACAAATGCAGACATGGTAATGTTTACGAGGCGCGATGCAACGCGATGCGTGAAAAGACAGTCTAAGTCATTATAATCAGTAATTATGTCCCCACTGGATGCAACAAATGCCTCGTTTGAAATGGGTTTTATTGTTTTAATCTCGTCGCACCGGGAAACGCCATCACAATACGGTGAGGGGCATAACATTTCCGTCTCACGCTTGAGGCATTCGGCCAATCACAATGCACTGGATAGCTGGCCAATCAGAGCACGCCTCGCTTCTCAGAATGATGAGCTTTGTAAAAATGTACGCGTTTCAGAAGGCGGGGCATAGAGGAGCAACAAAAATGTACAGTATGTGGAAAACAATGTTTTTTTGTTTTGTTTTTACCTTAAACCGCATAAACATTGCATTATACCAAATACACCAAATATTGTTCTTTTTAGCAATTTCATATGACCCCTTTAAGTCATTGTGGTTTTGAAAATGCATTCTGAGCCGAGCACGCCCCCTAGCTGTCAATCATTACATCAAGGAGGGGCTCGGCAACAGACGCATGATAGGTCAGTATTCACCATTAACCAAATGCTTTTCACCTGCCTGAATATCTCTCACCGTTTACACTCGGATTGCAAACATACAGTGCTATTCTACACTTATATTGTATTACTCTTATTTTTAATCCGTAAAATAGCGCGTGTTCTGTGGCACCTGAACAGGGATGTGCAGAGAGTTCCTCAGAGGCAGAGGCTCAAATGTAAAAAAAAAAGGGGGAAATGTCAAAGAAAAAAAAAATAATAATAATTATATATGTCAAAAGTTTGGATACATTAATCTTTTTTACTTTTTTCTTTTTTCAGGATTATTTGATGAATAAAATGTTAAATAAGAACAGCATTTATTTAAAATATAACTTTTGTAACAATATACACTACCGTTCAAAAGCTTGTGGTCAGTTTTTATTCAGCAAGGATTTGTTAAATTGATAGAAACAGTGATCGTTAAAGTGAAAGTAATATTGTTAGAAAACATCTCTATTTTGAATAAATGCGGTTCTTTTTAACTTTTTATTTAGCCTATCAATGAACCCACAAAAAGTATCACAGGTTCCAAAATAAATAAATAAAATTAAAATAAAAAGCAAAACATTAAGCAGCACAACTGTTTCCAACATTGATAATAAATCAGTATATTAGAATGATTTCTGAAGGACCACGCATTGAAGACTGGAGTAATGATGCTGAAAATTCAGCTTTGAATCACAGAAATAAATGATATTTTAAAGTATATTAAAATAGAAAAACATTCTTTTAAATTGTAATATTTCACAATATTAAAGTTTTCTGTATTTTTGATCAAATAAATGCAGGCTTGATGAGCATAAGAAACTTTCATAATGCTGAATAAGTATCAAAAATGGTAATATAATAAAGTCACATCACCATTTCGCCAGCCTACACTTCACATAATAGGCCTGTAGGTGGCACTTGGGTTTCATTAACTATGAGAGTTTCATGAAATAGTAAACGTGTAGGATATCATGCATAAATATAAGTGAATTGAATAGCCTACTGATTACCATTATTGTGACTAGGGCTGTGCGATATGACGATATATATCGGATGGACGAAATAAAAAGTTTATCGTTTCATATTATGTTCTATCGTTTATTTCGTGGTGTCGCAAAATACATTGTTTACGGTACTTTTTCATCATTTGGATGACTGCGATCTTTACACGCCACCACGGGGCGTGAAGTGGAGACAGAAGCAGGTGGAGAACAACCAGAACTAAACGAGGGACTACATCTGTAGAACAGGCAGGTGTTTTTAAGCACAGCAGTTTTAAAACAGCCGATTTTAAGCTGTTGAAACGCAAACAACAGCGTTATGTGCGCACCGTCTCTGTTTCTGTGTGAGAGGACCGCGCTTTTTTCTTTTGCCGCTTTATTGACTTTGAACGATTACATAAACACACTTATGCGTCAGAATCCCCGTCTTTGCAAGCATCCTCATAAACACAGCGATTTAGGTCTTAAAAAAGAAAACAGCTGCAAGAGAAAACGCATATGTAACAGTGTATTGGATCCGGACTTCGGTCTTAAAGGGGAAGCGCTCCAATATTCGTTCTGTCTGCCATAACTATTAATCATAGCACATTGCTAGAAAATCTCTCACTGCTCTTGACTAAATCACTTTTGTAACTTTAATAAGAAAAAAATTATGATATATATATATATATATATATATATATATATATATATATATATATATATATATATATATATATGTATAAAATATATATGTGTATAGAATCTATACATAATACACATGTTAATTATATATATCATAGATAGATAGATACAGCACTATCTATCTATGATATAATTAACACGTGTATTATGTATAGATTCTATACATGTATATATAAATATTTTAAAAAAATATCTAATATATTTATATATATGTATAGAATCTATACATAATACATGTGTTAATTATATCTATCATAGATAAATAGATATAATTAACACAGTGAAGACTAATTAATTTACACAATGTATGTAGCTTTTCTTATTTATTGTAGTTTTTTTTCCTATTGCATGCAATTAGCTTCTTATTCTTATTTTATCACTGACTGTTTATTTATCTTCAGTGAGCTTGAGTTTTTTTGTGTCTCTTTTTAGGCTTGTATTAGTTTGATATTGACATTGGTGACAAGGATTATGAAAATTCTATAGTATCAAAGATTTTAATATCATAAAAACATTTTTAAAAGAAAAAAATACTATATCAGGATATATATCGTTATCGTGATATAAAATTAGTCATATCGTGATATAAGATTTTGGTCATATCGCCCACCCCTAATTGTGACTTTTGTTTTGTGCAGTGCTTTTGTAGTCATTCAGCATCCATTTTCTCAGCGATGTAATTTGATTTATAAAATGAGACAAACCGCAGATCCAGATCGCTCCACAAATAAGCTCGTATGTCCCATGTCATTTTCTACTGATTTATGAATAAAAACGGAAAATAACCGCTCCACTTAACATTATTGTCCAATGAAATTTGAACTTGAGCCAGATCATGATTGGTTGGTGTATTATACATGACAAATGGGCATTGATGAATTATGTAATATTCTAAAATATATTATATATGGATTTTTAATTAAATCGACACACTAGCTTTTGATTATTGCTGAAAAAAAGTTTAAAATATTGTTTAGTTTATTTTTTTCCTTCCGTCGACCCACTCACTGAAAGAACCATAGGCTATAGGCTATGGCTTGAGAGCCTATGGTTTTTGAACAGACTGTGGAATATCAGTCAGTCAAGCAAAGCGCACGCAACCCATAGCAATGCCGCAGATTGACATATGTAAAAGTAAACAGGAATTTTCCGACTTTTGAGCGATTAGTTACCGTTTTGTACACATTGTCATGTTAATTAGAATTCAAATGCATTTTGTTTTATTGACCAAAATATCATTGATATTTGTCTGAGGGGCACTTTTGAATAATTTTGAAAAAGGGCAGGGGCTCGACACCCCAAAGTCACCCCCCATAGAATAGCACTGTGTGTTTGCTTGTGTGCATCAATCCGAGTGTAAACGGTGAGAGATGTTCAGGCAGGTGAAAAGCGTTTGGTTAATGGGGAATTATCGTGCATCCTGTTGCCCCGCCTTGATGTAATGATTGACAGCTAGGGGGCGTGCTCGGCTCAGAATGCATTTTCAAATCCACAATGACTTCTTAACCCTTTAAAACCGACGGGAGCGCCCACGCTCCGGTTTGCGTGTCTCTGTTTAAAAGCCAATAGAAACCGAAACCAAAATGGTAGCGCAATAATTCTTTTTGCATACAAAATCAGAGACGTTACACATTCAAATCAAGCCAACAACATGCTCCTGTTGCGTTGTTTTCACCCTCTAACGAGTCTGCACAAATTGCATAAAATGCGTTTTCAACAAAACACATTGCACATCTTTGCACACATGTTATATAGATCTGAGGTTCGTAGTTACCTTTTCCTACGACTACTATGATGTAATCACGTTCTGTGCACTATGACCCCAAGGTTTGTCGCATGTGGTGACGTCACAAGCCGTGACATTTGACTTTAATTTCTGTGCATACTATTCTATGCGTTCTATTGGTCTCTCTCTCTCTCTCTCTTTATCATTGCAATCTGTTGCTTCAGCTTTTCTTTTCATGCACGCACACAAATGCACCTTTACAAATGCAAGCACAATCACACTCGTGTGCATAATGTTACGACTGCATGAAAAAATAAGTACATGCACGTAACTTAGAGGTTTTGGCGCTACTAACGTTACTGGCATCTGACGACGAGTAACTCTCCCACTGTTCATCTGCTCCAGATTCTGTTTCTTGTGGGGTTTATTTTATGTTTATATATGTTTTATGTATGTATTTATTTATTTATTTATTTTTGCTCAAGAATAACTGAGATGGTCTTTATGTATTTATTTATTTTTCAATCAACATACTCTCAAAAACAAAATATTGTCTTATTGACCCCACAAATTCAAATGCACTCCATTCATCGGTGAGGCATGCCACATGCCCCTCTGCATTATGCTGGTCAGGAACTGTCACAAGTGTTATCACAGCCTTTCTGCATTTTTATTTCTGATAAATTACAGATTTTAGAGTAGTGTAACTTTTTATTTTACATATTGCTTTTGAGAGCAATGTTGATTGAACAACTAAAAAAGACTATGTTAGCGGTTTGACTTCACAACGCACTGTTTATAAAAATGAGTGTATCTCACAAACGAATTTATGTAATCAGTCCAAATCAATTCTATGTAGTTTCAAAGTGTTTTATGCAAGTTTTTTACATTGACAAGTTTGAGGTTGACATTTGTGATATCTCTGTATTTAGTAAAATATGTTGAATTTTTATTTTTGATTTTCATTTATTTTGTTGGTTTATTGCACTTTTGAGCTATTTATCTAGTAACTATGGATTTCTTACATACATATCCTTCAAATTGGGGGTCTAAGGATTGTATTGATATATGACATTTGGAAAATACTCAAAAGAATGACAGCACAGCATGTAAAAATACTAATATATACTCTGGCGGAATTGTTCTATGGCAGGTCTTAAAGGGTTAAACTATATTCATCGCATGAAAATGCAATTGAAACATCATATATGTAAGTGTCAATGCATTTAAGAAAAATAAAAGACATTTAAATCACCATTTTGCTGCACCTTTGGCTCAGAATGCATTTTGAAACTCTCACTGCATTTTGCTACATTTATCACGTGGTATCACGATGAAAATGCAATCCCAAGTGTCCTACCCCTAAATCTAAATGCATCTAGGAAAAACAGCATTTAAAAGATAATTTTGCTACAGTTTTTGCTTGGACATGTTAAACATATCTAATCAATTTGGGTAATACATTTTCATTTTAATTTTGCAACTTATAAAGCTTTAAAATATGTTTTTCATTTGCATATTAAAACTAGTGTAGAAAATGGCTAATTTAAATTATATAATTGAATTTTCATTTTGCACTAAATGTTGCACATATGGTATGGGAAAATGTACATTTAAATACAGAAATACATTGCCATTTTACATATTACATTGCCATTTTGCATATTACATTGCAAATTGAATTTTGCTACACATATGCTTCCATACAGAACACCACATGAGGGTTAAAGCCACAGAGACAAAAAGACTAATACTACTACCTGCAAAAAATTAAAAAATTAAATTGTAGTTCACATGCCCACCATGAACTCTCACTACAGTTACAGAACACATGTTTTTTAAATTTGTACGACTCATCCAACAATTATCCAAACATCCTGTCCTGTTATAGGGTTCTATGGATTCTGGAGCCTGGTGTTTAAAAATATTTGTGGTATTGGCTTTGTAAGGGTTTGCTGCCACCACCTTTAATTCTTTAAGCCAGTATGGTCTGGCAGAAGGACATAACACCATCGCAAACTTATACCAAAATTAAAGATACAGCAGTATAGTTAATTGTATATATGGGGTGCTTTTTTTATCCCCGAGTACACCAAACCCATCTTGAGTGCTTGCTGACAAAAGCTATTTTTTTTTCATCTGACCACAGAATCCACTCCTGTTTAAATACCAGTAGTTGCACGGGTAACTGAATATACTGGAGTTCGTTTTGGATGAAAGCAGTGGATTTTTTTTTCGTTTTTAATGAAACCCTCCACATTAACTTGCGATGATGTAGGTAGTTATATTTGCATTCACATATTTCCCATTTTCAGTGCTTTAGGAATTTTTTTTACAGCCCCTTTCTTTTTAGTGAAGCTCTACATTTTTTTTTACCACGTCTCTCTTATATATATATATATATATATATATATATATATATATAAATTTGGTTTTACTCATTCCCTTAAAGAAAAAAAACATGAATTTTAGATGTCATTTGTTTAGATGTGGGAACCAGGGGCTCTTGCAGTTGGCTTGGGTGGATGGGCCAAAGTCACTTTTTCCCTCTTCTCTTTTTTCCCCTTCGCAAACTATACATAATTGCGTGTAAAAAAAAACGTTTGTTTTTGTGTTCTGTATCTGTTATTTTTCATATTTTTACTAATATGTTGTGCATTTTATAAAGAAATTGATTTTAAAAAAAGATTTAAAAACTAAAATGCAAAAATTGCATGAAGAGTCTGACTCTGATTTTAAAGGCCTAGTTTAAAGGGATACTCCACCCCAAAATTTAAATTTTGTCATTAATCACTTACACCCATGTCGTTCCAAATTCGTAAAAGCTTCGTTCACCACAAGGATACATCTTCTACGCTTGTTTATGCTTTGAATTGAATGAAAAGAGCGTATCCGTGTGGCGCGGCTGACACATAAGAGCATACACTGCTTGTGTCCATCAGGTATTCTCCAAAATGGCGCTACGCTGAAGCAGGGGAGACAAATTGTTGAATAAAGTCGTTGTTTTGTTTTCTTTGCGCAGAAAAAGTGTTCTCGTCGTTTCATTAAATTCAGATTGAACCACTGATGGCATATGTACTATTCTGACGATGCTTTTCATACTTTTATGGACCTTGACAGTGCAATTTACTATGCAGTCAACGGGACAGTCACAAGCCTCCCAGTTTTCATCCAAAATATCTTAAATTGTGTTCCGAAGACGAACAAAGCTTTTACGAGTTTGGAACGACATGGGGGATTAATGACAAAATTTTCATTTTGGGGTGGAGTATCCCTTTAACATTACAGTGGTGGGTGATGAAAGAAGCAAGATAGTGAGAAAGCCATTAAAGACTTTTCTTACCAGTTTTTTATGTGTATACTCTACATCTCGCAGATCTGCTAATCTCTCTTCTTCCTTTTTCTGCTCTTTAGCAAGCAAATTCTCTTCATTCATCTTCTGAATCTCTTGAAGCAAATTCCTCTGCTCCTCCTTCTTTCTTTCAATGGCCTGTGATAATATCACACACAGAGATGAACTCACACATTCTTATTATCTATGTGAGTTAGCAGACTATATATAATTTGAACTGATCTAAAGATTTATTGCATTTACCTTGAGCTCCTCCAGCTGTATTCTCTCCATGTTTTCCAACAACTGCTGACCCTCCTGCTCCTTCAACTCATCCTGTAGCATTTTCTCCTCCAGACGCATCTGCATCTGGTCCAGGATGCACATCTTCCCACTTTAAGAACACCCACCCATCAACCACAGAGAACAGAGCATTGTATTTAGAGTATACAGAATACAGATCGTGAACATCCTTACTCAATCCTTTGCTCCTTTCGTAGTTGTTCAATTTGTTCCTGGGTTTCTAAGGCCCGGCGACGCTCCACTTCCATCATGGCATCCAGTCTCTTCTCTTCCTCTTGCCACTCTGCACGGTTCTGTTTCTTCTCCTGAATTTGTGCATCCCGGACAACATGGGACTGCACTTCCTGAATTAACTGCAGGAGTACAAAGGCAACATTTGGATGTAGACAACATTACAGTAAGTGGGTTATCCACTGCATCTCGTTTCCGAGGTTGTGTCCTCCAGAGGTTGCATTTGTTGGCCGTATATGTCATTGAGGAGGTCTCATGGCTGTACTTTTCTTAAACATGGCTTAAATGAGACAGCCTCAATGTCTGTGGCCAACAAATGCAACCTCTGGAGGACACAGCCTCCGAAATGAGATGCAGCTATGGTTTGACTTTTCATTGCGATCCTATCTACCTCATTGAGCTTCTTGACTTCATCCTCTTGTTCCATTCTCAGGGCGTTCGCCCGTTCCAAGAGATACTGAGCCCGGTCCCTTGCCTCTGCCTCGAGCTCACTGAGGTTCTGGTTCTTCTGCCGAGACAGGTCCGCCTGACGCATCTGTGCTTTTCTCTGCTCTGCAGCATCCTGACACAATGACAACAACTAGATCTACTTATCTTGAAGAAAACAGCCAGGCTTGGAAGACAGCCAAAGAAAAATATTGGGGCCATACACACAGACAGTTTTGTGAGCAATGGAAGGATGTAAAAAAAAAATAAATAAATAAAAACATTGTGTGAGACGTTGAAGCAAAACATGTTAACATAAAAAACATTTAAAAAAAACTATGGAAAAGCAGTGCAGTCGAATACAAAAACAAGTCTACGAGGTCAGGTTCGTTCTGTGTAAATTTAAATGATGCTTCAGTGATGCCCTTGTTTGTTATCAGTATACTTTTTTTTTTTTTTTTTACAGCTGCACACAAGAATCAACAAAAATTGGTAGCTTGTTAAACTTGTTAAAAAACATCAAGTTACAGCTTTTTTTAATTGCTTTTGTACAATTTTCACTTTTTTTTTTTTTTACTTTTTAGTATAATCTCACAACGGATCATCACAAAAGCTGTTTAAAAAAAATAAAAACATTTCAACAAAATATCACAAAGTATCCTTTTCATAACACATATGCATCTCTTCCCATTCAGTTTAATACATTTGTTTATCATTAATGTCAGGGTTTTACCCTGGCAGCCCTGTCCGTGTTGTCTGTGTTCCACATTTCTTTTGTCTTCTATGGGTATTATTCTTCTAAAATGAGGTAACTTCAATGACAATAGTCCACAAATGGCACATCCTTCAAAATGTCTTCCTCCACTGTGATTCGACAGCTGACTAAAAAGTGACAGTGATGAGCACTGCGTTTTACCCAAATTTGAACATGCTTCAACTCTCGGCACTGAGAAAAAAACACTCAAGCACTCAGTGTGAAAAAGATGCTCGATGCCTCGTCACACTGTTGGTGTTTTAAATTGCGGCACTCCCATTGAAAACAATTGAAAAAATATGCTAGCCTCGACAGTGGCATGCACAGGCCTCTAGAGGGGCAGGGGCGAAATGGGGGGGGGGGGGGGTTGTTGTTCCCCCTCAGCTAGGGGTATCACGATTTTAATCACGATTCTTTGTCATGTTGGTTTTTCTATTTTGCAAGCTGTTTGAGCATTACAGCCAAACTAATTTCCATATTATTAAGACAAAGCCTATAACAAAATATAAAAAAGTATGGCAGATATTTAGGCCAAAGTGGGTGAAGATAAAAATCTTTGTCATTATTTTATCTTTGTTATTAAAAAATGAGAACAAAGATACAAATTACAAATACACATAATATACAAATAAATCAAACCGTGTTTTATTTTCAGGTAGGCTACAATAGGTGTATTTAGCAGGAGCATTCAAGAAACTGAATGAACAAATCTAAAAATAAAACACTATATAGATTTATTCCTATTAAAGGAACTGTATTAAAGTTTTTCAGTCAAGATTAGTGAGTGATTTTTCTCTTTGTGTTTGGTGTTTTATTAACATTAAAAGGAATAATTCACCCAAAAATTAAAATAGGCAAGTGTTTTATTTTTATACCTCCATTTTACTCACTCAAAAGTTGTTTTAAACCTGAGTTTCCTTCTTCTGCTAAACATAAACGCTATTTTGAAGAAGGTGGAAAACCAAACAGTTGCTGGTCCACAGTGTTCCCTACAGTCAAAGTCAATGTGGACCAGCAACTGTTTGGTTACCCACATTCTTCAAAATATCTTCTTACTGATGTGAATATATGTGGTGCTGTACAGTATATTGATACGGCGGTGCCAGAACTGCAGCTGATAGAATGTGTGCTGTAGCAAGATACAACGATATTTCTTCAAAAGCAGATCGTGGAGACATTTTTATCAGGGCCGCTGCTGGCCAAATTGATGACCTAAGCAGGATTTTATTGTTGTGCCCCCTCCCTCAAATATTATGGAAGTAAAAAAAACACCTACCATAGGGGTCAAAATAGAACTTTAATAAAATATAAAAGTAAATAAATAAATAAATTGTAATTAAATTGTATTATGGCAGTAATACAGTTGTCTGATTGATTTTTATATTCTCAAACATTCAGAAATCACGCAAAAGAAAATTAAGCAGTTTTACCACAAAAACCATGGTTAATTTTTGTAATGGTTGTGATGTCCACATGTTTTTTTGTTGAAGAAATTAGAGGTTGTGTCATCTATAGCAAAAAGGTGGCCAAAAAATAAAGATTAAGTGGATATTTGAATTAAATGTTTGGTCAATAGCCTATTAAACAAGGATATAATCGTCCTTTAAGTGTAACAGCAGCAATTACCAGGCCTTTGCAAGCATTTATTACATGTAATGTTAAAAAAATAAAAATAATAGACACCATCAAAAAATTTGTAATGGTTTTACTGGTTATTATGGGACTTGTGTTGGTTTTAATGGAAACTGTAATGGACCCTGCTGGTAATTGGTCACCTTCTATTAGTGGCTTGTTATATATTGGAATATGTCCCAAAACACACTACAGGAAACCATTTTTAAAATGGTTTTAATGGTTAAAAGTTGATGTTTGTAATTTTTGTAATGGTATTTGTGATTTATTTGTGATGGTGTTAAAATTTTCTGTGATGGTTCTATAGTTTTTTTCAGCAGGGTTGCCTCATTGTTTTTATATAATGCATTTTAAGTCATTTTAAAGGCTGTTGTTGGCTTAGGTCTGTTTATAACCACAAAAAAATAAAATATATATATATATATATATATATATATATATATATATATATATATATACTTTAAATATAAATATATACTTCTTTGATTATGAATGTAGCCTACCTGAAAGTGACGTGCGGGCTTCGTTTTCATCTTTTTTTTTTCTCGGCGCCGGACTGCTGATGTCTTTTCACGGGCATAGTTGTCCATCAATTATGATCATCTGCATTCAGCGGCAAACATGAGGTGCGAGCGGTCGCGGATGCGGGAATGGCGTGTCATGTTTTTTTTTTTGTTTGAACAACTGGGATGGTGCCCCACCACGAGTTGGTGCCCTACGCTTAACTGCTTACTCTGCATATAGGGAGCGGCGGTACTGATTTTTATCGTCCACGATATCGTTCATATCACACAAACCGAACCGCAAGGGCACTTTAGCGTCAGACCTCAAAGGGGCAGGGGCTCTAAGCCCCCCCTGTGCACGCCACTGAGCCTCGATGATGTGCTCCCCTGTCCTGCCTCCTTAATTTCCTTGGCCACACCCCATTGTTTAACCATTGTCTAGTACTCATTCGGTTAATTGTTTTCACCTGTTCCTCATGTGTTCGCTTTCATTTAGTTTTGTTGGTTTGTTTTGTGCCGCATTAAGATTTCTTTAATTCCATTTACACTCTAAAGGCCCTGACACACCAAGCCGATGGTTGGCCACCGAACAATGTTGGACCATTGGCACTAGTCAGAACCGTTAGACCACATCAGGGGCTTTTTGGCCGCTTGAGCATATTGAATCATGTCCGTCGGCACCGTCGTGAAAGAGATTTAGATGTTCAGTTGATCGAACAAGTCAATGCAAAAGAATAAAAGCGAAAGAGATGAAACTAAGCAAAGAAGTCAAGTCAGCACAGACAAAAGTGACATCAGCTTATATATGTGCTGCTATTCATGTTAATCAAACGACAAGACAAATAACACTGCTTTTGACGGAGTAACTGTTGTAACTTTAATTGTAAGGATTAATCTGTATTTGTTTATAGAATGAAGACTGTCCAGTGTTGTTTTACATTTGATTACGTTATTCAATTTATGTACCTGAATACTACTGTTAGAAAATGTAAATAAAAAAAACAAAAAAAAAAACATTCACTTATTTTTCACTTATTCATTCTGTTGTATTTTTGTTCTATTATTTGCAATTTGTTTATTTGTTCTATTTAATTTATAATTACTCTCTGTTTACACTTACATATAATCAGGTTGAGCAAATATTAAGCATATTTGGTATGCTGTCCGAGGGAGGGCTCTGAGCTTGGAATAAAGCCCGAATTATTATGTGGAAAGAAATAACATACAAATGGAATGAAAGCATGAGATCAGATTTTTAAAGAATGCCTAGCTGTGTTAAATGTGATCCATTTGAAAAAAATTACCACTTACTTGTCTAAATAGTTAAAAGTGAATTAAAAAAACTGCAGTAAAGACCCAAAATAGACTGCACACCTCAGGACTAATTTATCTATAAGACTGATTTTGAATGGAGTCTGAACAAAGGACTTCATGCAAGTTGATCTGGCTATGTTTCTGCTGAAACCTCATTGTTCCGTGAGCTTCTGTTATAGTATTCTCCCATAGCAAACTGTGGTAGTAGCAAACTCCGTCATATTTTTAATAACTGTTGAACACAACATATGTTATAATATAGCATATTATAAATACTGTTTAGCCACATAATTAAAACCACCTGCCCAATAGGTCCCCCTCATGCTGCCAAACAGCTCTGATGTGTGTCGAAGTACTGACTTCCACAAGACCTCCAAATATTTCCTGTGGTCTCTGACACCAAGACATTAGCAGAAGATCCTTTAAATCCTGCATATTACGAGCTTGGATTGGATTTGCTGGTCCAGTAAATCCCAAAGATTCGACTGAGATCTGGCGAAGAGGCCAAGGCAACACCTTGATCACTTTATCATGTTCCTTTTAGAGGTGGACTTAGGTGATCATGAGCACTCTGACCGTTCTTCAGCTGCACAGCCCTATACACAGCAAACTGTGATGCTCAAATCATTTCGCTTGCCCATGTTTCCTGTTTCTATCACATAAAATCAATAAACTGACTGCTGATTTGCTTCCTAATATATCTCACCTCTTGATAGATACCATTGTAACAATATAATATAATCAATGTTATGCACTTTACCTGTTTTAATGTTATGGCTGATCAGTGTAAAAAAAACTAGAGTACACGTAATGTAGTAGCCTAAAAAATATCATGCATTCATTTTGAGTAAAAACATATAATTATGACTCACCATGGCTTCTTCGCGGGCTTGGCATTGGGCCTGCAGCACAGCTGCCTTCTCCTCTTCACTAGGAACATGAGATTCCACCATGATTCGCCTGAACTTGGCCGAGGACAGGATGACCGATTTCCCAGATGGGTCCTCATTTGGGATTCTGGTTCAACAACCAAAGAATGAGCTTAAAATTAGTGCAAGCAGTGAAAACACAAAACATGACTTACTGGGATAAAAACATGCACTTACTTCCCAGTGGGCAACTATTGTTGAAAGTACATCAATTTGACATCAAATTTAACAAAAAAAAACGTCAAAAATCAAACTGACATCAAAAACCTGACATGAAATCGATCTGATGTAAATTGAATGTCAAACATATTGACCTACATATACATTAAACCAATTTCAGTGTGGGATAACAACCTATTTTCTCCCAATTACCACTGGAAATATATTATTGATTTGTTTCAGTGTTTCCCAGCCACGTTCCTGGAGCCCCCCAACATTGCACATTTTGCATCTCTCCTTTGTCTGACACACCCATTTCAGGTCGTGAAGTCAGATCACTGATCAGAATCAGTGTTTGATTAAGGAGACATGGAAAACATGCAGTGTTGGGGGGGCCCAGCAACAAGGCTGAGAACCCCTGATTTATTTATTATTTCATATGAATGAATCAGTTTACACCAACGCAAGTAATTTCGATTATTGTTTGATTTGGGTTTTTTGCGCTGGCTCTCAGTCCCAACTCCCACATCTCTCCTGTCTTACTGCAAAAAAACACTTGAACAGGAGAGTTCAAGATACTTTAGAGCTGGGGTTCTCAACTCTGGCCCTCTAGGTCCACTTTGCTGCAGTTTTGCTTCCTCCAACCCTAATCAAACACACCTGAACAAGCTAATCAAGGTCTTCAGTAATCATTAGAAAGTTGTAGGCAGGTGAGTTTGATCAAGGTTGGCGTGGGAGGGTAGGGTTAGTGAATGTGGTAACAAGCCTTATTTATAGCACTATTGATGTATTGAGTCTGAAATCTCTCTGTGTGTAGAATGCAGATGAATTGATTGTAATTCTTTTTAAATCATGACTAGTTTAATTATTATGCACTAATATATCAATGATGAAACAATACACAGAGGCATGTAGCCTAATTACAATGTCAAATTATTATGACTCGTATTTTTTCTAGCTGGATGTAGGATAAAATTATGCGACTAAGCTTTTTCTGTGGAATTTCTCTTAAGCTTACCTCAATAAGGACAACTTCATGTAATCACAAAAACCCTTTGCTTCTACTTGCCTGAGGTCCCTGATAAGGTCTTTAGTGATAATGCGCACTGTCTCTGAATGCGGCTCTTTGGGTGCAGGAGCAGAGCTTGTCCTCAATCTCATGCTTCCGCCTTCAGGATTGTCTTTCATATCACCAGCAGAATGCTGAGACAAAAGACAGTTGAGTCTTCCTTTTTATTTTCATTCAATTTCCAAGACAATGTCTATTGTGCAGTAAGCTTATTTCTACCTGTTTTGGTGTCCCAAAGAGGGTCTCGTCCACATGAGAGGTGAGGGCTCGTGTGCGATAGCGGCGAGTGAAAGCGCTGCTGCCCGACTGCTTTCCACATGAGGATGTGGCACTTTGAGGCTGAAAAGCATGAGGTATGCAAATTTTAAGGAATTTAATGATTCCTTTATTATCTTCGAGGAACAAATATCAAGAACAACTAACTTAGTGAGAAGCTGTATGATTTAAGTCTCATGAACCTTTAACACACACACACACACACACACACACACACACACACGTGTGTCGTAATAAACCACCTAAACCAGTGCAGATTTCATGATTTATGGGGACATTCCATAGTACAAACAGTATAAAACCCTAACCCTACTCCAACCCCTCACAGAATTTAGTATGATTTATAAGCTATTACGGCCCAACAATGTCAAAAATGACTGGTCTTACTACACATGCAACAGTTAACCGGTTAATTTTTGATTCACTAAAAATAACCATAAGATATACTACACTATATATATATAACAGCGTCAGAACATTTTATTAGGATGATAGCATCGGTCGGTCCATGAGTACAAGAAACTTTAAATGAATGGTTTTAGTAACGTTAACGTTACTTCAAAAATATGTAAATTGCACAGAGAACAGTCAATTGTTTCTGACCATAATTTAGGGTTTCGTTTTAAAAAGCACTTACCATTTTGCTTGAGCTTTAGTGGAAAAGCTGACAGACGTTATGACAGGGATATAAATAGTGTTTAAAAGCCGCTTCAAACAATGGAGAATAACACCAATGTTGACCACACAGCTACTTGCAATAAACCCTACACACAGCTGTGTTTTGTTGTGAACGTTTCCATGGAGACGTGGTTACTGGGGTTACAGCCAGTGAATTGAGCGTTTTCACGTGACGTCACACCCTTATAGGAACGCCCACCTGGCGGGCAAAACACTGAACCGTTAAGCGGACTGCGTTCATGTTCCTGGCCTCATCTGCTTGCCTACGTAAACTATGCATCATTAATGTGGTGATTACTGAATTAGATATTTTAATATTACTGGTTTAAATATATTAAGGCACTTTAAGTGTTTTTACAACGTTTTGTCGCACTGTTTATGATTGAAATATTGCCGCGGGTGTTTAATATGGATTGCAAATGGCCAAAACTTGCATTTTGTTCAGAAATACCTTTGTTTTATTCTTTTGAGAGGTGATCAAAATATTTGATGGAAATTTGACACGCATGTGCAGCAGTTCTATGGATGTTAATTGAACTTTAAGCTGTAATAGTTTAAATGTGTATTGCTGTAAAGCTGCAAGTAGCAATCTGTATTTCATAAAGTAGGGTCCAACAGGGCTAAATGCACACCTTAAGAAAAAAATGTGCTATTCACTGCGCCTAAAATGTATAATTGCAGAAGAAAAAAAAATGTTTGTATTGAACATTAATGGAGTTAATACTGTATACACGTGCATCTTGAAAATCGAATGTTTTGGAAAGTGCTACGCCACGTTTTTGTGCCATCTAGTGGTTTAGATGAAATAATATCAAAGGCGCCTTTAGCCCCGTTGTACCCTACTATGTAAACTTAACTTGACCACATTGTGTTCTATAGGGAATCGTTTGGTTTTTGCCCGCGTGAGTAGCATTTCTTTTTTGTCCTGACAATTAACATAGCAACAATCAATAAACAACCAATAAACACTGCTGCGCCTCTGGATGCATACGGTTGTTTACTTTACTTTAGTAGGTTAACCACTCTCAAAAGATCCGCGAAAGTCCTCATGGATTATCGCAAAACAAGATGGAGAAGTCATTGCAGCGCATATGGCAGGGCAAGTTACGTTTGCCTGTATTTTGTAACTGTGACTGTTGTGTGTAGTGTGGTGCTTGTAGTATCTGTTATTTTAAATAACAATACAGTAAACCTACAATAAAGTAGGGATAATTAGTCCCCTAAAGTTATATTTGATGCTGTTGCATAGAACTGAATACAAGTAATACAATGATATTTATTAATATTTTCTGTCCAATTTTATTGTTACTTTCATTAAAAGTGTGGTTATTTTATTGGCTTGTGTTTTTTCAATTCAGTGTCATTAAAAGTATTAAAAAGTCTTACAAAATTATTTTATATTATTTAATAAAATAAATAATTATTACAAAGCAGTTTTGGTTTTCATTCAAGTGCATCCACATTTTTTGGTTTCAGCCCAGAATTTTCATGTCTTATTATTTTATTCTATCTAAATGTATCAGCCATTTGTGATTAATTAAGAAATTCTATTATATTCTTTTTCAGATTGTCAGAATCCTGTTCTCATGTAGGGGCAGTTCTTTTTTACATTGAAGCTGGTGCGAGATACAGCCTCCTGCACAACGGAAAAGTGTAAGTGGCTGATGCCATCACATGTACAAAAGGTGTATAAATGTACTGTACACTGTTTTGTACCCTACTCTACTATGGGAAATAACAGCAACTGTTAATTTGTAAAACACACTTCTGCAGGGAAAGTAAGATCAAACACTGCAACTACAATTCATATGGTTTTGTCTTAGACTAAGACAAACAACACACATTGTAGTTGCAATGTTATATCTTAAATTTTCCATGTTATGGACATATGTGTGTGTTAATGGTAAGTTACTGTAATGGTTAAATGGTAAGTTACTGTAATTTTCCTTAAATGGGCAGTAGCCTACATAATGATCTTTATTCTTTTCAAATTTTACAGATTCCTGCTGCTTCCATAGCTCTTATAGACTTTTCCTCAGCAAAATCAAAAAAAAAAAAAAAAGAAAGAAAATGGACGATGCCATCACTGGGAAATCAACAGAACAAGCCAAGGCTGAGAAAACAGTTCAATGTCCAAGAGTAAAGAGAGGGTCAGAAACGTATGGTAGGTTTTTTGAGTCCTTAAGCAGAAACTGTCCAAGGAGTGCTGCACTGATGGCTAGGGAGAGTTACTACAAGGAATTTGTTCCCAAATCTTGTATGCTGCCTAAAACTGTTCTTGAATACAGAACACCAGAGACTCTGCAGCTACCCCTGAAGAGCTTGCAGAGCTGTGCCAGAATTTCCAATTAGAAGAGTTTACCCCTTCAGAAGGCAACTCGAAGCCAGGGTGCATCCAGGATTTGGTATCGACAAAAAGCTGGATGCATAACTGCCTCTAAACTTAAACAAGTTCTTCAAATGAACCCTCTGAAAACGTCCAAGAGCTTAATTAAGGCCATATGCTACCCAGAGGCACACAAGATCTCCTCAGAGGTGAGATTTTTGGTAAGACTACCACAAGGGTCTCCATAAAGGTATGGGTTTGTAAACCAAGGGTTAGGCAGGGGTAGGGTTAAGTATAGGGATTAGGATACTGGTAATTTTTTTTTACACAATTGAACTGTAATAATGTTGCAAACTTTCTAAATTCAACTCTAAATATTAACCATTTAATTTTTTGTTGATTGTTTCTGTGTACTTTTTACAGTTACAGATACAAGCATGAGGCACAAGCCAGAGCAGAGTATGAAAGGTTGATGCGTCTGGAGCATGAGGGCTTCGTATGTATGTAAAGTGGTCTCTGGCTGAATCCCAAGTGGCCATACATGGGAGCCTCGCCTGATGGGATTGTCACATGCGACTGTCATGGAACTGGGATTTGTGAGATAAAGGTACTATTACGATTCATTATAAACATGGAAAAAACATGGTTGATTTGTAAAATCATAATTTCACTTTCCTATAAAGACAGAGAACTGTGGAAAGTTATTACAGGTTGTTTTTTTTTTTTACTGTAAAAAAAACAAAAAAACAAAAACAAACACTTGACTGTATAAGAATTAGTGAAATAATAGTCAATTTTAAAAGACAAAATTAGTCACATCAGTTGTTTACATGTTATTTTTTACTGTGAATTTTAGTGCCCACACTGCAAGCAAGACAAAGTTAATCTGCGCCTGTGTGCTGAAGACAAGGGATTCTGCCTTATCAAAGATGGGGATGAGGTTACACTGGACAGGAGCCATGCTTACTACTACCAAGTCCAGGCACAGCTTCACATTGTGGATGCTGAGTATTGTGACTTTGTGGTGTGGAACTCTAATGACACTTTTTTTTCATTAGACAGCAAGTTACAAAACATATTGACATGTAATATAACTAAAGGACACTACCTTACATCAGCCCAGGCACTTGATTCAGTCATATTTTGCAAAAGAAAAACAGATAATAAACAAATAATCAGATGTTTGTTGAGATAAAAAAAACATTGAGATTAAATTATACAACAAAAACTATTGGTGGTTACTTATAAGAACTAAAACAGTGTGCACTTTTGTAAATTATATTAAATTTAATTAAGTTTGAAGGTAAATTAAAAAAAAAAAAGCTACTGTGGGGCATGGCAGAGCACTGCTCTTTTATATCTTCTTGTGTCCACACTGAGGCTAGATCAATTGTCTTTTGTCTAATCCAACTAATTACAGCTAATTTGGTATTTATTTGTACTTTGGGAACTTTGCATGACACCACAGTAGCTTTTAATTGAATTTAGCCCTTAGGTTATATACAAAATTCACTAAAAACACAGTGTACTGTTATGCTATTATTCTTTAGTCTACCAAAATATTATATATCATTTATCTTTAACATCCAAAGTTTTTTCATTTCATGACAATTGTCGATTCATTTTTTTAATGCCATTCTGTGCAGGTTTTTTTTATACAGAAAAAAGTAATATCATTACTAATGATCAGAAGTTTATTTCACAGTTTCATAATTTCTTACTCGTGGGAACACAGACTCTTATAAATTTGACAAGGCATAGCAAATAACTCCAATCTTATCAAAGACAGTGACTCACCTGGTTTTGTTACCATGTGTTCAATGGGCATGGCCCTACTTTGCAGAATCTGATATCTCCATCTAACTAATCCAATAGCCCTTTCGACATGAATATGCACATTAGCTAGTTCTCTAGTTTGTTCCAGCTAGTTCTCTAGTTTGTTCCAACTCGTCTGCGGACAACTGTCTTTTCCCTTTAGTGAATGCAGGTAACTGTAATGAAGCACAGTAGAATCCTACACTATCTTCAACATTAAACCCACAGTCTGCTAGAACAATATATCCAGGTAACAGGTTTTTTAGAAGGTCACTCTTTTCTGTAATTTGCTTATCATTAACTTCTTGCTTGAAGTACATGTTGCTCTGGGCACTCAATTAAAAACTCCAATCTCTCATGAAGTATGCCAATTGTATGCCAGACATTGAACCTGAAAGCCAAATCTTTCAGAGGAAGGTTTAGTCTCAATCTCATCAGAACTAAAATTGACTGTTCAAATTTAGAAAGCACAGACAAATGGCCACAGGTGATATAAGGCTTGCACAGCTGTCAAACCTGCATTAAAACTAAAAAGCTAGGGAGTCCAGTGTAAAACTTTGTCAAGTCTTCGTTCTTCTGAAAAGACTCTTGGCTGAACTGGGAGTCAAGTGCTTTAGTTCTAAGATCACTCAGCTCGGTTGTGGTGTGCTTGAGAACATCTTCCATCCTCTCAATGTCATCCATGGTTAGGTCTGTCTGGCATTCTGCATCTGCATACAATATATAGGAGTAGGGAGAGGGATTAGTTATTCAAATTACTCTCCATATCAATAATGACATGAATTGTTTATTTCTACTACTTAGTAGTCAGTTATCTTATCCAATTTATTTGCAGATTCATATTTTTATACACTACACATATTTTATACACCCAGGTGAGTCTACAGAGAATTAATTATTTATTGTGTAAGACTTATTAATACAATTACTTTACCTTGTTGATCACGTAACATCTCTGTGTTGTCCTCTTGCTCTGTGTTCTCAGCTGATTCTGGGATATCCAGCAATCCTCTGCAGTTTCTGCATGTCTGTGTTGATCGTCTCTGGACTTCATCCTCTCCGTTCGTTTACGCGATGCCTCTGACATGGGCCTACATTTCTGATATCCGAGGTTAACTGTAGGAGCCCAGTCTACAGGCTCAACATCATTTAAAGCACTAGGGCCGCCTAAAGAGAACAACACAGTAGCAATAAGTCTGCCCCCTGCAAATACTTAGTAGTTAGCTTTGCTAATGTTTCATATTTTTGTTAAGGTACAAGAGTAAAAACTCAAAGAAAAGAAAAAAAAACTATCACTTTAACTTAAAGTACGGAAAAGCTAACTTTATATAAACATAGAGTATTTAAGTTATAATAACTTACCTTTGACAAAGTGGTCACTGTACACGAGCATTAGCTGACTCCGCTCCTCCAAACCACAGACGCAGGTTTTCAAGCCACTTTTTCCTACGTTTTTCAGTCAATTCCTTGACATCGTTTTTTTCTCGGTTTGACCGATTTGATTTTACTTAAATCCAGATGATATAAAAAGTGCTGATCATTTTCCACTCTTGCCCGTTTTAGGGTTAAACTTTTAATTTTATTCTGAAATTTTTAAATTATTCAAATGCCATCAAAATTGTGAACTGTATCTTTAAATAAAACTATTAAGAAGTCATCCATTCTATTATCCAAACCTTTTTGTCCTTATTAGGGTCATGGGGAGCTGGAGCCTAACCCAGTGTCTTAAGTCGCAACTGGGGAAACTCCCTGGATGAATGGCCAGTCCATCGCAAAGTTTACACATAGATTTTAAGAAATAATTTATTACATTTTTCTTTTTTTGATATGGCTTGAGGTGAAAATGGCACAATTTAACTCCATGTGGCTCAACTTACCTTCTCTCTAGGCTCAATTTACCCCTCACCGGGGTCAAATTGAACCAAGAGACCACTTTTTTTGGAAAGCCATATTTGGAGAGCAGTTTATTTTAGATCCAAAGAGATTATTCCCAAGGATGAACCGCATCCTGAAATGTATGTGCACATTTAAGTTGGACTTGTTACTGTCATGTGCTCACTATGAAAGCACTGTAAGTAAAAACTGTCTCAACTTACCCTACTCACCCCTAGAAATAACCGTTGCCTGGTCAGAAATGGCCCTGCTTAGAAAAATGCAGCCTGTCCTGACAAAACATTCCCTTCTTTTCTTTCTTTGTTTCTGTTGTGGCAATTTTAACTTCATCAGCATAAGAGACAAACTCACTTTTAGTCTTTAAAGGTTTTATTCTTTGCAAAGAAGGTCAACAGTCATACAGACACACAAGTTGCTGCAGAGTGCGACAAATGGGGAGGGTGCTCCTCCACCTTATATCCGCACACTCAAGGTTACAAGGTCACAATCTTGCAGCTGTACTTTTCCACAGAAGGAGCGGAAGTAAATAGCATTCTACTTAAATCATGTCGCACAGCCTTACTCCCTTTACATTTAGGGCCTCAGTAACCTTTCAGTTCACTAACATACATCTGGCCCTTTTCCCACTGGTCCGGTTTTCCGCCCATCACCCTTCTATGGACCCCCCTTGTAGTCCATACATCTTTAGGCTAAAATCCCAAGACCATTCTCCTTCTACACAGTCATACCAAAAAGGTTTTGCACTCCATACACATAAGATCAGCATAAAATGAATTTGCCTCAACAATTCCCCCTTTATATCATTCATTGATAACTAATCAAAGCAAAATTAATTTCTATGTCTAACACTCTTACTACTTTACCAAGATTATATGTAATACACTCAAAACAATAATAATGATAATATCAAAGCAAATTTAAGCTATCACATCACATGTATACTCTTCATCTCTGATTTTTCTCCTCACACATGTCCAAAAACGTCATCAGAATAAACCATAATGTTAAGCAATTGATGTGATACCGTAGTTTTCACCAGTCTCTGTACTGAGCTGGATATGAACTGGAAAATGCATGGTAAACATAACAGTAGCAATAATCCTGCCCCCGCAATTGGTAACACCGTGTTAAACAACCATTCACCCCATACATCATTTGCTCGTTTAGGCTCTTTTACGGTCATCCTCATGTGAGTGATGATGTTGGTAACGTTGTCACTGTAGTCTGGAATGTGAAAACAACATGATGTACCCAACATTTTACAGACTCCTGGTTAAATTTGTCTGTGAAGGCAAATTAATTGGTTGCAAAACAAGTACATATTTACTATCTGGAAGCCGGGCTAAATGAGTAAGCACTGCTACTGCACTTCTGACATGAGTCAGACCCTCAGTCACTTCTCGCATACCAAATATGAACCTTGCATGCACACCTGTCTTGTAAAACTATTATTTACAATATAATACAATAAGACCTTTTCGAGTTCAATACTCAATAGTGGTATACAAAAATACAGACAAATACCATACCTAATTCATTGAATCATTTTAAGTCTCTATTGTAATTTCTATTTTTTACTAAGCTTTTCTTTCACCACAGATCCATTTGCAGTCATAAAGACGCTTGGTGTTTATACAGCATCCTGGCATTTGTTGACATGTGCTTCAGATCTCTTATTCTCTCCGTTCCTCCTCCTGAGATGCAGATGGAACTTTTCTGCAGTGGCTGCCGTGAATCCACGTTGCCCTCTCCGCTACCTTCACAGCCGTGTGGGTAGTTAGAAGCACCTGGAACGGTCCCAACCACCTTTTCGCCTTCCAACACTTTCTCCTCCGATCTCGTACTACCACGAAATCTCCTGGTTTGATGTCATGCAAGGGAGTTTCAGCAACTTTCCCCTGAGCAGCTTTCACCTGCACATAGACATTAGACAACAGCGAAGACATTTCTTTGCAGTAACTCAACATGTCATGCTCACACAATTCTGTTGATGGCAGCTGTTGTTTACCCCCATCTATTCCCATATAAGGTGGTTTACCAAAGAGAAATTCGTATGGGCTCAGGTTTACTCTAGATCGTTTTCTCATTCTCATGTACAGGAGGACGATCGGGAGCGCTTTTACCCATGTGAGTCCAGTTTCCTCACAACACTTAGCCAATTTGTTTTTAATTATCCCGTTCTGTGGTTCGACTCCACCCCCAGAGGCGGGTTTGTAACTGCAATGTGTTCTCAGATTTATTCCCAGAAATTTACCCACTTGTTTGATTGCCTCATTAACAAAATGTGTCCCATTGTCCGAGCTGATTTTCTGTGGGATCCCCCACCTCGGGACTATCTCAGTCAGCAGAGCCTTTGCTACTGCTGCTGCGTCCTGTTTTGATGTTGGGAATGCCTCGACCCATTTGGACCACATGTCCACCAACACCAAACAATATTTCTTTCCCTCACATGGGGACAGCTCGATGAAATCCATTTGTAGATACTCAAAAGGACCTGTCGGTGCCGGCTGGGATACCTGGGACATTTTTATACCTTTTGCCACATTGTGGGTATTGCAAATTACACATCTCTTACAAAAATTGAAGCTGGTGCAAGATACAGCCTCCTGCACAATGGAAAAGTGGAAGTGGCTGATGCCATCACATGTACAAAAGGTGTATAAATGTACTGTACACTGTTTTGTACCCTACTCTACTATGGGAAATAACAGCAACTGTTAATTTGTAAATCACACTTCTGCAGGGAAAGTAAGATCAAACACTGCAACTACAATTCATATGGTTTTGTCTTAGACGAAGACAAACAACACACATTGTAGTTGCAATGTTATATCTTAAATTTTCCATGTTATGGACATGTGTGTGTGTTAATGGTAAGTTACTGTAATGGTTAAATGGTAAGTTACTGTAATTTTCCTTAAATGGGCAGTAGCCTACATAATGACCTTTATTCTTTTCAAATTTTACAGATTCCTGCTGCTTCCATAGCTCTTATAGACTTTTCCTCAGCAAAATCAAAAAAAAAGAAAATGAACCACATCCTGAAATTTATGTGCACATTTAAGTTGGACTTGTTACTGTCATGTGCTCACTATGAAAGCACTGTAAGTAAAAACTGTCTCAACTTACCCTACTCACCCCTAGAAATAACCGTTGCCTGGTCAGAAATGGCCCTGCTTAGAAAAATGCAGCCTGTCCTGACAAAACATTCCCTTCTTTTCTTTCTTTGTTTCTGTTGTGGCAATTTTAACTTCATCAGCATAAGAGACAAACTCACTTTTAGTCTTTAAAGGTTTTATTCTTTGCAAAGAAGGTCAACAGTCATACAGACACACAAGTTGCTGCAGAGTGCGACAAATGGGGAGGGTGCTCCTCCACCTTATATCCGCACACTCAAGGTTACAAGGTCACAATCTTGCAGCTGTACTTTTCCACAGAAGGAGCGGAAGTAAATAGCATTCTACTTAAATCATGTCGCACAGCCTTACTCCCTTTACATTTAGGGCCTCCGTAACCTTTCAGTTCACTAACATACATCTGGCCCTTTTCCCACTGGTCCGGTTTTCCGCCCATCACCCTTCTATGGACCCCCCTTGTAGTCCATACATCTTTAGGCTAAAATCCCAAGACCATTCTCCTTCTACACAGTCATACCAAAAAGGTTTTGCACTCCATACACATAAGATCAGCATAAAATGAATTTTCCTCAATTCCCCCTTTATATCATTCATTGATAACTAATCAAAGCAAAATTAATTTCTATGTCTAACACTCTTACTACTTTACCAAGATTATATGTAATACACTCAAAACAATAATAATGATAATATCAAAGCAAATTTAAGCTATCACATCACATGTATACTCTTCATCTCTGATTTTTCTCCTCACACATGTCCAAAAACGTCATCAGAATAAACCATAATGTTAAGCAATTGATGTGATACCGTAGTTTTCACCAGTCTCTGTACTGAGCTGGATATGAACTGGAAAATGCATGGTAAACATAACAGTAGCAATAATCCTGCCCCCGCAATTGGTAACACCGTGTTAAACAACCAGTATCCCCATACATCATTTGCTCGTTTAGGCTCTTTTACGGCCATCCTCATGTGAGTGATGATGTTGGTAACGTTGTCACTGTAGTCTGGAATGTGAAAACAACATGATGTACCCAACATTTTACAGACTCCTGGTTAAATTTGTCTGTGAAGGCAAATTAATTGGTTGCAAAACAAGTACATATTTACTATCTGGAAGCCGGGCTAAATGAGTAAGCACTGCTACTGCACTTCTGACATGAGTCAGACCCTCAGTCACTTCTCACATACCAAATATGAACCTTGCATGCACACCTGTCTTGTAAAACTATTATTTACAATATAATACAATAAGACCTTTTCGAGTTCAATACTCAATAGTGGTATACAAAAATACAGACAAATACCATACCTAATTCATTGAATCATTTTAAGTCTCTATTGTAATTTCTAATTTTTACTAAGCTTTTCTTTCACCACAGATCCATTTGCAATCATAAAGACGCTTGGTGTTTATACAGCATCCTGGCATTTGTTGACATGTGCTTCAGATCTCTTATTCTCTCCGTTCCTCCTCCTGAGATGCAGATGGAACTTTTCTGCAGTGGCTACCGTGAATCCACGTTGCCCTCTCCGCTACCTTCACAGCCGTGTGGGTAGTTAGAAGCACCTGGAACGGTCCCAACCACCTTTTCGCCTTCCAACACTTTCTCCTCAGATCTCGTACTACCACGAAATCTCCTGGTTTGATGTCATGCAAGGGAGTTTCAGCAACTTTCCCCTGAGCAGCTTTCACCTGCACATAGACATTAGACAACAGCGAAGACATTTCTTTGCAGTAACTCAACATGTCATGCTCACACAATTTTGTTGATGGCAGCTGTTGTTTACCCCCATCTATTCCCATATAAGGTGGTTTACCAAAGAGAAATTCGTATGGGCTCAGGTTTACTCTAGATCGTTTTCTCATTCTCATGTACAGGAGGACGATCAGGAGCGCTTTAACCCATGTGAGTCCAGTTTCCTCACAACACTTAGCCAATTTGTTTTTAATTATCCCGTTCTGTGGTTCGACTCCACCCCCAGAGGCGGATTTGTAACTGCAATGTGTTCTCAGATTTATTCCCAGAAATTTACCCACTTGTTTGATTGCCTCATTAACAAAATGTGTCCCATTGTCCGAGCTGATTTTCTGTGGGATCCCCCACCTCTGGACTATCTCAGTCAGCAGAGCCTTTGCTACTGCTGCTGCGTCCTGTTTTGATGTTGGGAATGCCTCGAACCATTTGGACCACATGTCCACCAACACCAAACAATATTTCTTTCCCTCACATGAGGACAGCTCGATGAAATCCATTTGTAGATACTCAAAAGGACCTGTCGGTGCCGGCTGGGATACCTGGGACATTTTTATACCTTTTGCCACATTGTGGGTATTGCAAATTACACATCTCTTACAAAAATTTTCAGCAAATATTGTAAACCCCTTTGTAAACCACAATTCTTTCATTTGTATAACCATTCCCCCTTTCGATGCATGGTCTTTCCCATGCATTGACTTGGCATAATGAGGAAAGAAGTGTCGAGGTAGACAAGGCTTGCCATCACAGCTCATCCAAACACCATCAGTCATTCTACAGCCACACTTTCTCCACTGGTTTCTCTCTGCCCCTGAGGTAAAGGCCTGCATGCTCTGTAAAGAAGAGGAAATGTCTGGGTCAGTTTCAGATAGCAAAGTACACTCTTTCTTTTGTCTGCTTAGCCGCTGCGGCCTTCGCAGCTGCGTCTGCTCTGGCATTTCCTGTGGATACAAAATCTTTGTTACGTGTGTGTGTGCTGCACACTTGCAGATGGCCACCTTATCAGGCAGCACAATGGCCTCCAGTAAATCTGCGACAAGAGGAGCATTTAATATTGGGCGCCCATCTGACTTTAAAAATTTCCTGTGTTTCCACAGTGCTCCAAAATCATGCGTAACACCGAATGAGTAACGCGAATCGGTGTAAATTGTGACGCATTTACCTGCCATAAGTTTACACGCTTCTGTTAATGCCACAAGCTCTGCTGCTTGTGCTGAATAGTTTGCTGGCAACTAGCCAGACGCCACGACTTCAAACTCAGTTGTTACTGCATAGCCAACTTTATTCTGGCCTGTTTGTGGATCTTTGAAAGCTGAGCCATCCACAAAGAGGACATTTTCGCAGTTTTTCAAGTGGTACGTCAGAAAGATCTAGACGCGGTGTACACACTTGTTCTAGCTCCGTCAGACAACAACGGTGCTCCTCCCCATCCCCCTGCGTCGGGAAGAGAGTGGCAGCATTCAAGGTTGTGCATCGTCTAACAGTGATATTCGGCATATCAAGCAAGATAGTGTGGTATCGTAACCACCTAGCCGTCGATAAATGCGATGTTTTCTGTTCCTGCAGAATCATGGACACAGCGTGTGGCACGAAAAGTTTCAGGTCAGAGTAACCTACAAATTCTCTAGACGCCATTACGGCCTGTTCAGCAGCAGCCACCGCCCTCAAGCAGTGTGGCAGGCCTGCTGCAGCCGGATCTAGTTTGCTTGAAAAATAAGCCACAGGTCTCAATCGGTCTCCATGATTTTGCAGTAACACAGAAGTAATAAACCCATGTTTCTCATCCACCATCTGAACAAAAGGCTTAGTTGGTACCGGTAGGCCCAAGGCTGGCGCCAGAGACAGCTGAACTTTCATGTTAACAAATGCCTCCGCTGCCTCCCCTGTCCATTCAATTTTGTCACATGACTTCAACCCCTTCCCTATCGTTAGGGCTCTCAGAGGTTGCTCAAGAATTGCATAATTTGGGATAAATGTTGGACAATATGAACACATTCCTAAGAATGACAGCATTTGTTTCTTTGTGATGGGTTTTGGTACATCTTTAATGCCTTGCACTCTTTTGTCAGACAGGGATTTGCTGTTTGGTTTTATGACGTGACCCAAAAATGTAACTTGTTGTTTTACAAACTGCAATTTTGACAAGCCAATGGTTACCAATTCTCTCTCTACCTCAATTTCATGTTTGCAGTCTGACATAAATGCTCCTAGACTCTCGCTGTGTTTCACACCAGCGCTTATCTCACACCAGTCTGTAGCATCAACACATTTCTTCACAAACCCCCCCATCTCAGCCCATATCCAGCTCAGTACAGAGACTGGCGAAAACTAGTGTGACACATCAATTGCTTAAAATTATGGTTTATTCTGATGACATGTTTTTGGACATGTGTGACAAGAAAAATCAGAGATGAAGGGTATAAATGTGATGTGATAGCTTAAATTTGCTTTGATATTATCATTATTATTGTTTTGGGTGTATTACATATAATCTTGGTAAAATAGTAAGAGTGTTAGACATAGAAATTAATTTTGTTTTGATTAGTTATCAATGAATGATAAAAAGGGGGAATTGTTGAAGAAAATTAATTTTACGTTGATTCTCATATGTTTATATAGTGCAAAACCTTTTTTCTTATGACTGTGTAGAAGGAGAATGGTCTTGGATTTTAGCCTAAAGATGTATGGACGGCAAGAGGAGGTCCATAGAAGGGTGATGGGTGAAAACCCGGACCAGTGGGAAAAGGGCCAGATGTATGTTAGTGACCTGAACGGTTACTGAGGCCCTAAATGTAAATGGAGTAAGGCTGTGCGACATGATTTAAGTAGAATGCTATTTACTTCCTCTCCTTCTGTGGAAAAGTACAGCTGCAAGATTGTGACCTTGTAACCTTGAGTGTGCGGATATAAGGTGGAGAAGCACCCTCCCCATTTGTCGCACTCTGCAGCAACTTGTGTGTCTGTATGACTGTTGACCTTCTTTGCAAAGAATAAAACCTTTTAAAGACTAAAAGTGAGTTTGTCTCTTATGCTGATGAGAGTAAGTTAAAATTGCCACAACACTAATTTTCTCTTTCTTTCTTTCATTTCGCTCTCTTTGAATTAAAAGCATCAACACTTCCCACAAATGCATGCTGCAATGCAACATTAAATGCAACAAAATGAACGTATATTCTACATGGTTTTGTAAGCTGACCGTATATTAAACAAACACACATATACACATATCCCCCATGACTGCTATAATTTAATGCACAGATATTTGCATTATACTCTGCATCGGAAATATATATGAACATTGTTTTATTTAAAAAAACTTTTAAGGCTTATTTTACATTTGGTTTTATCAAAACGCTGTAAAGAATGGTTGCATTACATGGCAACATTAGGCTTAAGTATTTTGGTAATTTGCATTAAGACCAAATAAAAAAAATTGATCGTTTCTCCCCCCCCCCATTTAAATCATGAATCCATGATTTCCTATCTTTCTTCTCCTTATTAGATTAATACAAATTCTCACTTTGCCAATCATAACGTTGTTTGCTCACTCTGTCAATTTTTACATAATGTTAGGGTTAACACGTGTGTATAGTCTAGGATATTAATATTTATCCATCAAGCACATACAGTAGCTATGTACAGCAGCATATTTCTATACAACAACAACAACAACAACAAACCATGCTCACAAATATGTATTTTAAAATAACTGGTTTGATGTACATTTCCACATGACAATATACCTGCTGTATTCCATGTCTAACTGGAACACACATACTGTATACGGAAACAATCAAAACAAGAAATATTAAAGCTGTTTGATACATTTGTCTTTGTAATTGTATATTACTTTTAAATTATATGTAATTTTGCATTAGCTTTCACATACAGGTGTAATATCAAAAGTCAAAGTCTGCCTTATTGTCAATTCTGCCACATGTACCGTACATACATACAGAGAATTGAAATTGCTTTACTCTCTTACTCCCTGGTGCATACAGATAACACTAACAGTAGAACGCAAAAATACAGATAAATACAAATCATATATATATATATATATATATATATATATATATATATATATATATATATATATATATATATATATATATATATATATATATATATATATATATATATATATATATACACACATACACAAAATGCAACTATTACAAATATATATGCTGCACGATATACAGTATGACAGATGAAGTAAATGTGAATTCTCGTAAGATACAATATTAAGCGTAATCATTCAAGTACTAGTATTAATACAACAAATGTATGGTTGCCCTAATTTGCAAAATTTGTAATATACTTGTATTTTAAATGATGAATTATGATTGAAGCAATTTTTTAACTTTTAATAAAAATTTCCTTCCCTTAAATGATGAAAATGATTAAGCACCAGCAAAGCATCTTTTCACTTGGACTGTAAATCCTGTCACCAAATTAGAACAAACCTGAGGTTGATTAACAGTATGTGATATTAAATAAGAATTCAAGTGATTATTTTATTATTATTATTTGAGAAAAAATTATTGGAAGGAGAAAACACGCGGTCACATTTTCATTGTAGCTTAAAATTTTTAAATATACCTGACTGATCCGTAATAATTCAACAGATGTTCGGTCATTGATTAAAAACATTCCTAATAAATCATGATAAAAGAAATGCACTATGTAAAATGTTATGTGTATAAAAAGTAAATGGGACCAAAAAAGGATGCAATTGTTTCTCTTCAAAAGTTTCCTTGCATTGAAAACACACCTTGAATATGAAGAATGTGCGAACACATGCTGACACTCTGATTTAAGGCCTGCATGATATTTAGGTCACATGCTGTAAAGAACATATAAATGTCAGACGTTAGGTCAACAGGGATGGAGAGAGGCTTGTACTTTCTGTTGTTTTCCTCCCAAAGATAGGTCATGCCGTTCTCTAGTGCAGGAGAACTGCAGTGATCCAGGGACACAAAGAGCAAAGGTCCTTGTGATATCTCGCTGACCGCCACAATGACTCTCAACACAATGTCACGCCATTTTTGGCGAAGTACCACACTCTCCACTTTTCCAAAGAGCACTAGAATCAAACACATACACAGATAAGATCATTTTTGTTTTGTTTAATTAAAAAAAGAGCATTTAGTATTTCATATCGCACAAAATCAAATCATGAACAGAGCTCTTTTTCAGACCTGCTTTATGGCATATGTCAGGGATCAGTTCCGTTAGTTGTTTAAGTCTGTATTCTGGTGGATAACTGTCATTCTTTGGTGTTGGTTTGAGATGTTCAGCACAGCAGCTCCACAGGGATGTGTTGTAGTAGTAATGCCCACAGCAGAAATGCTCTTGTTTGGTGTCATAAAGCATGGCATGGGTTGAGGAGGAACAGCAAGTTTGATTGTTATTATATTCCAGCAGGAGGTTTCCACAGCATTCTGCATTATTTTTGTTGTAGAGATGACCTGAGCAGCACAGTTGTTTTTTGTGGTCATAAATTTCTGAGCCACAACTTAACATCTTGATCTGGTTTTGAGAATATATAACACCTCCAACACACTCTGACTGATCAGGCACATTGCGATGAAGGATTCCATTACAGCACAGCACATTGTCATCTGCTAGACTGTAGACATCCTTACCACAGCACTGAAACAAATACAGGTAAATAAATATAGTACAGATATATAAGCAAACCATTTGCATACAGTCTACATTTTTTGGTTAAACCATTCAAAATAACAGCAGTCTTGCTCTTATAATATCATCATTTAATTCAAAATCAATTCATATAAAATAAGGTACTATATTTGCCACAGGTGGACTATCATCAAATGGAATGTCAAATAGCCCATCTTGTTTGCAAAAGCTATTTACACAATTGCCTTTAAATTGAGAATGAAACCCAAATGGTATCAGGAATAGTTGCATGTTGGGTAAGGACAGTTACCTCACCTTTCGATGCTCCTGAGTTTGAATCCCCATTTTTCCGATCCCATAGTTCTCCCATTTAACATCACATATCACGACACACCAAGCACCGGTGTCCAGCCTGTCCAGTTATAATGGTTAGTGTGCTTTCAGCACCTTCCTGTCCTGTGGTTCCCACACAGAGCCTGTTCATGACATGGCCACCAGTTTAGAGCCTCGTCCCGTAATGGCCGCCACTTCTGAGCCTTGTCATTCTGCCATCATGGATGCCATATCAGTGTTCCCGGTCATCATGAACTTCGCATCTGAAGCTGTCAAGGTGATTCATAGGTGTCTGAGACTGGCTTCCAGTTTGGAGGACACACCACTTGTATTGGTGCAAGCAGTATCTCTGCAGTGGTACTAAATCTGGGGGTCTCAGAGGTGGTCCCACTGTCAGTTGCACTCCCTGTTACAGCGATGGCAATCTTGTGTTTGGGCCACACACTGCTCTCTAGCCCACGAGTCCAGAGCCCGCTCCAGTTCATGAGTCCTTTCCAGATCCCTCTCCAGTTCATGAGTCTGCTCCATCGCTGCTCCAGTTCATGGGTCCTCTTCAGATCCTACTGCAGTTCATTCATCCTCTCCAGAGCCTGCTCCAGCTGCTGCAGTTCATGGGTCCTCTCCAGATCACACTCCAGTTCATGAGTCTGCCCCAGATCCCACTCCAGTCCATTAATCTGCTCCAGAACCCACTCCAGTCCATTAGTCTGCTCCAGAACCCACTCCAGTCTATGAGTCCGCTCCAGAGTCCGCTCAAACCCTAGAGCTCAATCCTGTATTGTTGCTAACCCTTGAGCTTCCTGCCTGTCCTGTCTTGAACACAGTTATCACCTGTGAACCTTCTGCCTATCCTGTCACAGCTATGGATGCCATCTCTGAACCAAAGAGTATAGAAGCCCAAGAGGTATGATGCTTTTTTGGTAACAGCCACTAAGTGGCGCTTCGGTAGCACGGACGCCATTTTGGGCTGAAAATTCCAACTGGACAACAGCACAGATACACAGAAATAGACAGAATAACAAAGTGGAGAAAGTGACTGTACATATGGTTGCTGGGCCCTGCTGTTGCAATGGAACTTTCTATTGGCTTTCACTTCTTGTCAGTATAAGTTCTTTGTCTGAACTCTCTGCTTGTCCTGTCACGGCCATAGTGGCTGTCTCTGAACAACCTACTTGTCGTGTCACAGCTAAGGAGACCATCTCTGAACTGTCTGCCTTGTAATGTAACAACCACGAAGGCTGTTCCCGAACTCTCTGCTTGTCCTGTTATGGGAACAGAAGCCATTTTTAACCCCTCTGTGCTCTCTATTACAGTTCCATCTGTTCCTCCTTGGTGGTCATTTGCTCAGCCTGGGCCATCTTGGTGGTCCCCTGTGCCATCAGCTCCTCTGAAGTAGTCTTCAGTTCCATCAGCTCCACCCTAGTGGCCTTCTGCTCTGCCTTGGGGTCTTCGGTTACTTCTGCTCTGCAGTGGGGGTCATCTGCTCCACCTTGGTGGTCTTCAGCACCATCAACTCCACCCTGGTTGTCATTTGCTCCACTGTGGGGATCTTCGGTCCTATCTGCTCTGTTGTGGTGGTCTTCAGCTCTGCCAGCTCCACCCTGGTGGTCTTTGGCTCCTTACTGGTATCCTGCTTGATAACCACCAGAGGGCACTATACACCAGACTATTTCCATTCAATAATATATTTCCCATAACTCACTGCCCGGTCTCATCATCCATGATTGTTTCCAGCTGTGTCCCATCAACCAAGCTAGCTCACCATATAAAAGCCTGGCTAACTCAGTCACGCATCATTAAGTCTTGTATTTTTGTTATGTCTTGTATTATCCTGTTCCTCCTGTGTCCTGGTTTCTATTGTCTTGGTCTTTTGATCTTCTGCCTGTCATTCTTCGATTTCTCTGTTTTTGCATGCACCTTGGATTTAATAGTTGTTTGGACTGTTTGCTTGTGTATGACCTGTGCCTGGTTTTAGATTATGATTGTGGATTACCCTTCTAATAAATGCTGCGTTTGGATTCTACACCATCGTGTCCCATGCAGTTCATAACACACAGTATTGTAACCATATACAGGTGCATCTCAATAAATTAGAATGCCGTGAAAGTTCATTTTTTCTCTTGTAACTTATTTCAAAAAGTGAAACTTTCATATATTTTAGATTCATTACATGTAAAGTAAAACATTTCAAAAGTTATTTTTGTTTTAATTTTGATGATTAGAGCTTACAGCTCATGAAAATCAAAAATCAGTATCTCAACATATAATATTTACATTCGAGTTTCAATAAATGACCATCCATACAAATTCTGGGTATCTCCTTGTTCTTTGAAAACACAATAATGGGGAAAACTGCTGACTTGGCAATGATCCAGAAGACGAACATTGACACCCTCCACAAAGAGGGTGAGTCACAGAGGGTCATTACTGAAAGGTGTGGCTGTTTACAGAGTGCTGTATCAAAGCATATTAAATGCAAAGTTGACTGGAAGGAAGAATATGGGTAGGAAAAGGTGCACAAGCAACAGGGATGACCGCAAGCTTGAGAATAGTCAAGCAAAGCTGATTCAAACACTTGGGAAAGCTTCACAGGGAGTGGACTGAAGCTGGAGTCAGTGCATCAAGAGTCACCAGGCTCAGACGTCTTCAGGAAAAGGGCTACCAAGCCACTTCTGAACCAGAGACAACGTCAGAAGCATCTTACCTGGGCTGTGGAGAAAAATAACTGGACTGTTGCTCAGTGGTCCAAAGTCCTCTTTTCAGATGAAAGTAAATTTTGCATTTCATTTGGAAATCAAGGTCCCAGAGTCTGGAGGAAGTGTGGAGAGGCACATAATCCATGTTGCTTGAAGTCCAGTGTGAAGTTTCCACAGTCAGTGATGATTTGGGCTGCCATGCCATCTGCTGGTGTTGGTCCACTGTGTTTTCTGAAGTCCACAGTCAACGCAGCCATCTACCAGGAAATTTTAGAGCACTTCATGCTTCCTTCTGCTGACAAGCTTTATGGAGATGCTGATTTCATTTTCCAGCAGGACTTGGCACCTGCCCACACTGCCAAAGGTACCAAAAGCTGGTTCAATGACCATGGTGTTTCTGTGCTTGATTGGCCAGCAAACTCGCCTGACCTGAACCCCATAGAGAATCTATGGTGTATTGTCAAGAGGAAGATGAGAGGGGGGATCACGTGACCCTTCGACAGCGATGCAGGCTTAGTCTTTCGCTCTGCTCACTTTGCCACATATTGTATAATCCTGTCAGTAAATTTCGGACCACTCTGCATTAGACCCATCATGAGTGCTAAGGCAGACAAGGGCGATCGGAAAAGAGAGATTGAGCAATCGCCAATGAAGAAGAAATTCAAAGATTCCACCATCTCCAGAGAGAACCTCGACAATGCTATTGCTAGCGGCATTGAGTTAGAACTTAAAGAGCACCAAATCACTTTGAATTCAGTTGTGAATTCGGCAGTAAGAGATGTGATGGACTCTGTGCTGATTCCAGCATTGTGCGAACTGCGTGAGGACATACAAGCGACCAACAAGTCTGTTAAAGAGTTAAGAGAGGAGCTTGAGGCCATAGCTACTGTGGCGAAGCAGACACGTGACCGGGTGGATTCTGTTCAGGCAGATGCACGAGAGGATAGAAGGGCAGTCACGGACTTAAGAAATCAGCTGGAGTGACTCACCGAGAAGATGACATATATGGAGGGTAGGAGCAGGAGAAACAACGTACGGCTGGTGGGGTTACCAGAGGAGACAGAGGGCTCCAACGCGGTTGGTTTCCTCAGAGTTAATCTTTCCAAGTGGATTCCTTCCTTGAAAGGCTCTGACATTGAGATTGACTGGGCGCATCGCGTGTATGACGGAGGGAAGAGCTCCGATCGGCCGTGCACTCTCATCTTCCATGTACTAAGATGGTATGACAGATCAGAGATCCTGAAAGGTGCTCGGCAGGCTTATCCGGTGAAATGTCACACTACTATTTTTTTCCCGACTTTAGTCCAGCTACAATGATCAGGAGAAAGGCATTTAATCCGGTTTTGAAGAAGATGACAGTGCTTGGTCTCCAGCACTTCCTCATCTATCCAGTGGTAATTAAACTACGGCACAAATGGGAGCAGAAAAGCTTTGATTCTCCACAGAAAGCGGAGGATTTTATCAGCTCCCTGTCTCAGCAGAAGACGTATGCCACGGCTCTGCGGGAGGGCAGCGTGAAAGCACCGGCCACTATCTCTCCGGCCCGGTTGATGGCCGGGATGGAAGCGGTTCTAGCTGCCCAGGAAGGGATGATGGCAGGATGGACATGGATGCTTGCTAAACCTATTTTTTGCTTTTTCTTCTCTTCTCTTCTCTCCTCTCCTCTCCTCTCTCCTACTAGGATATTGTCCCTATCTATCTGGTACAACGATCTCTTTGCTGGTAAGACTGACACATCTTTTTTCATTTTTGGAGGGGACTAATGGAGAGTAGGTTTAATTACAATTATTTTTTTTGGCTGTGTGAGCCTTTCGGGGGACATGTCTTGCGTTGAAGTGGATCGGTCACGAACCATCACTATTTTTTGTTGCTCAATCAGACCTATGTTCTCGCTAATGTGTGGTCTGAGTTGTTCCTTGTTTATGGTTGTCGGTTGTTCATGTTTATATGTTGTTTTTATTTTTTACAACAGACATTTATACTTATTTATTTTACCCTATTTCTAAAAGGATTTTTCATCTAGGAGGTTTGGTATCTAAAATGCACATCAGCGTTTACATGTTACTAACAGAATGGAAGTGCTTCTGTTTTTTTTTCCATTTATTGAATACAATTTTGGGATTATGAATATTCAATGCATACTCTAAATATTTGATCACTGAATGTGAATGGTTTAAATTCTGCTAAATTCTGTTAGAATATTTACACCGTAAATCTATTTCCTGTGCCCTAATACAAGAGAGACATCTAAAACAATCTGACGTGACACGTTTCCAGAATAAGAAGTTAGCAGCCTTTTCCTGCGCTCTTAATAAAACTAAGGGAGTGCTTATCCTTGTTAACAGGAAGTTAAATTTGACAATTGAACACCTTGTTAGTGATGAGAAGGGTAGATTTGTTTTTATCCGATGCAAAATTTATAATAATAGGTTAGCATTGGTCTCTGTTTATGGTCCGAATGAGACAGACAGTGCATTCCTTACACAGATTTCCAAAACTATACTTGAGCAGATTGATTGCCCTCTAGTGGTGGGTGGTGATTTTAATGCTGTCATAAATCCTGCTTTAGATAAATCTCAATCTGATACAACAGCCAATCCATCCTCTAAATTACTGAATAAATTTATCACTGAGCTCAACTTAATCAATCTTTGGAGAATTCAGAATACTAAATCTAAGGACTTCACTTTTTTTCTAATAGACAAGACTTTCTCTAGGATAGACTACATATTTCTTAGCCCATCTTTAATTTCGTCTAATTCCTCCATCTCTATATTACCAATTTTATTATCTGATCATTCTGCTGTGTTGTTCAGTGTTCCTCTTTCCGATGTTAAAGCCACGTCCCCTAGATGGCGCTTTATCATACCATTTATTAAGTAATCAGACATTCATTACCTCTCTAAAAGAATATATTAAGGAATTTCTTGAAATTAATATGCCCTCTGATGTGGATCCTCAAATACTGTGGGAAACGACTAAGTGTGCTATACAAGGTTTCTGTATATCTTTCTCTTCTACTCTTGCCAAAGCGAAAACTCACCAGTTTACACAATTAGAAAATAAAATCCAATCATTACAAAACCTACAAAAACAACACTTTACTGAGCAACAGGCTACACAGCTGTCCTCTTTAAAAGAAGAATATGATTTACTTTCACACTCAAAGGCAGAATTTATTTGACATAGGACTAGGCAAAAATATTATTTTGAATCAGAGAGACCTAGTCATTTATTGGCCCTTAGGTTGAAAGAATGCGAGTCTAAGGCATATATTAGCGCAATAAAATCATCGGATGATCAGGTCACCACGAACCCTGTGGAAATTAATGAAATATTGAAAGGTTTTTACACAAATCTGTATAAAGCCGAAACAGATTTTGATGAACTAATTTGTAAGCAGTATTTAGATCAATTGGAATTGCCTAGGATCTCACAGATGGATAAAGAATCTTTGAAGGCCCCATTAAGTTTGGAGGAACTCCACGTCGCTCTAAAAAGCCTTCAAAAGGGCAAATTGCCGGGTCTAGATGGTCTCCCCCCTGAATTATATTTAGAAATTTGGGATTTGGTAGGGATACTTATGCTTAATTCATTTAATTTTGCAATTGGACATGGGGTATTTCATAGAGATCAAAAAACTTAATTGATATCATTACTTCTTAAAAAAGGGAAAGATCAATTAGATTGTTCCAGCTACAGACCGATTTCGCTTATCCCTTGTGATCTGAAAATCTATGCTAAAGTTTTTGCTTCTCGTATGGAGAAGATAATTCATAGTTTGATCAAGGAGGACCAAACCGGTTTCATCAAGGGGTGCAATGCGTCTGATAATATGCGTCGACTCCTTCATATTCTTGACTTTGGTGACATTGGTGAACACTTAATTTCTATGATTAAGACATTATACCACTCACCTGCAGCATCAGTCATAACTGGTAATATTATTTCCCCCCATTCCCTTTACAACAGGGAACGAGGCAGGGATGTCCGTTTTCCACCTTGTTGTTTTGTCCATCTCTTGAACCCTTAGCACAAGCCATCAGGAAATCCGAAGTATCGATTAAGATTCATGATCATAATCATAGTATCTCATTATACGCTGATGATATTATTCTATATTTAGACCACTTTGATGTTTCAGTCTCTAGTATAATTAAGGAATTTTATCATTTTAGTAGCTTATCAGGATATAAAACAAATTGCAGCAAATCTGCTTTAATGCCAATTAACAATGTTAAAGTTAATTCTTCTATTCCCCCATTTATCCCTATTAAGGAATCTTTCATCTATTTAGGCATTACCATATATGAAAACATTCATAAGATTGCCAGAGACAATTTTAATAATATTTTAGTTAAGGTCAAAAATACATTCAAAGATGGAAGAATCTTAATGTCTCTCTCCAAGGAAGAATCTCCACTGTTAAGATTAATTTGTTACCTCGATTTAATTTTTTTTCTCTATGCTACCACTTTCTCCCCGTCCAGGTTACTTTAAGGAGATCGACTCCATAATATCTAAGTTTATCTGGAATGATAAATGCCCCAGAATTAAACTTACCACATTACAACATCATAATAGCGCAGGAGGACTGGCTGTGCCAAATTTTGAATTATATTATTGGTCGTTCCACCTTAAGGCTCTTCATAATTGGTTTGATCCTCAATCTACAGTTTCATGGAGGGTGATTGAAACTGACAAGGTTAAACCAAATAGACTTCAATATATTTTATTTACTGGCACAGGAAAAAAGGGGATAATTATAAATTTGGTCCGGTTGTGGCTAACTCTATTAAAATCTGGAAAACGGTTGAACGTTGGATAGGTGAACCCTTCAAATTTTGTAACAGTACACCTTTATGGCACAATTTTAATTTTGTATGCGGAAATCGTCCATTTGTCCAACTCTCTTGGTCTTCTTTAGGTGTAAACACGTGCGGTGATATATATGATAACCAGGGCCTCTGTTCATTTCAGACATTAAGAACCAAATTTTGTCTACCAGCATCTGCATATTTTGTCTTTCTTCAATTACGTTCTGCTCTCAAAGCATATGGCGTTCCGTGGGCATCTATTTCCTCTCATCCTATGCGAGACTGGATTGCACCATCTGCTGGTCGGCCATCTGTTTCCTTAATATATAATAAAATTATTGATTGCATTACAAAACCTCTTTCTATTAAAACTATTTGGAATAGAGAATTATCTGACCTTAATTTATCTGTCGACTGGGAGAGAGTGTGGTCTAATCTCAGTTTAACATCTAAAAATCTGGCTCATCGTCTTATTCACTTCAAAGTCATTCATAGAGCATACATAACTCCTTACAAAAGATTTAAAATGAAACTACAATCAAATTTGAACTGCCATATATGTAATACTACATCATCAGGCACTTTTCTGCATATGTTTTGGTAATGTCCTTTCGTCATCAGTCTATGGACATGTAAACCTGGTTTTGTCATCATTACTGCGAATTGATTGGTCTGTTAACCCAAGTTTGTGTCTTCTTAATGACGATTCTGGTCTCTGTATCAGTTCTACGCAAAAGAGAATGCTGTTTGCTGCTTTTACAGCTGCGAAGATGACAATAATACAGAACTGGTTTACAGCACACGTGTGGAAAAACATATTGGATCTGTAGCCTCCTGCAAATAGTGACTTGTGAATGTGCAACGGTGCGAGTCGGTGGGGCCAGACCTTCGACCATTGATGCTTGGCAGTGTTTTTTGTTTGATATACGTGATTGTATAAAGGAGTGACTTTTGTGTTTTTATTGTCCTTCCCTCTCTCCCTCCCTTTTGATTGGACTTGTTGAGTATGTGTCTGTTGTTTTGTTTTGTTATATTTTGGATGCTATGTTGTGTTATGTGTGAAAAAAAGAAATGTTGATGACAAAAAAAAGAGGAAGATGAGAGACACCAGACCCAACAATGCAGATGACCTGAAGGCCACTGTCAAAGAAACCTGGGCTTCCATACCACCTCAGCAGTGCCACAAACTTATCACCTCCATGCCACGCCGAATTGAGGCAGTAATTAAAGCAAAAGGAGCCCCTACCAAGTATTGAGTACATATACAGTAAATGAACATACTTTCCAGAAGGCCAACAATTCACAGAATTTTTTTTTTTTATTGGTCTTAAGTATTCTAATTTGTTGAGATTGGTGGGTTTTTGTTAAATGTGAGCCTAAATCATCACAATTAAAAGAACCAAAGACTTAAATACTTCAGTCTGTGTGCATTGAATTTTTTTAATACACGAGTTTCACAATTTGAGTTGAATTACTGAAATAAATTAACTTTTCCACGACATTCTAATTTATTGAGATGCACCTGTATAACCATAGCTCCTTTTCTGGACCTTCAAAGACACCTTTAATGATCAGCAGGTTCAGTCTGGTTAGGTTTAGGAGTAGGTAGGGGGTACGATATCATTTAAGGGATAGTGACATATAGGTCACAATAAGGCAGCAGCCATTTCTGATTTAAAATAAATATGCAGTACAATGCAATGAGGTGCAAATAGTATTTGCCAATAATAGAATAGCATCTAACACTATAGTGCAAAGAAAATAATGCTATTTCCACGTTGTATAAATGGAACACATCGCCATTTACACTGTGTAAAAAAAACCCTGCCATAATCAAAACCAGTTCAGTCCATCAGAAGAATTCTGACCTGAGTAAGACCTGATTCCCTCTTGTACAGTATCCCTGAGCAGTTGACATACTTTGACGGTACAGCTTCTAGACAAGGAAAATTAATGATAGAGTAAGAAAGACATTAAAAATAGGTGGGTATTGCCTTTTTAAAAGTTATAATTAACTCAAAAATGAAAATTCTGTCATCACTTATTCAGCCTCCTGTCATTTCATACCCATAAGACTTAATCTTCAGAACATAAACAAAGATATTTTTATTGAAACCTGAGACATTACTGTCTCTCCATTATAAGTCCATTCCACCAAAACATTGAAGCTTCAAATTGTTCATAAAGAGATTGTAAAATAAATCCATATGAATCAAGCATTCTTAATCCATGAAGTAGTTCCTGTTTTGAGCATTTAAGTCCCATATCGCTTCACATATCATTTTTCATGTGTTCCAGGATGTGTGGGTGCCCTGTTTTGCAAGCATCCAAATTGGACCGATGCCTAAACAGAAAATCTGTTCTCTTTCCGAAAGAGTTTAATATTTGTTGCAGGCATAGGTCTCAAACTAAATTCCTGGCCACAGCTATGCACAGTTTAGCTCCAACCCTAATCAAACACACCTGAACCAGCTAATCAAGGTCTTCTGAATTACTAGAAACTTCCAAGCAGGTGTGATTTGGAGCCGGTTGGAGCTAAACTGTGCAGAGCTGTAGCTCTCCAGGAAATGAGTTTGAGACCTTTGCAGATGTGTGAATGACACCAATACAGATACAGGACAGAAAAGACATGCCATTGTGGATAAAAAAATGAGGCACATTTATTTTCATATTTAATTTTACTGCAATTTAATGTTTAAGTGGCTAATGAGGATATCTGTAAATTACCTGTGCTTGAACATAAAGTTTAAGTCAAAACAAACAAGCAAACATACAAATCCATGTAAGAGCTGTAAAGACAAACCTGTTGAAGGTGGTGAATAGCTAGATTCATTTTTGAGCCTCACTTCAAGAGTGTTGTTTGTAAAACAGCAATACTGGATCATCCTGTTAAATGATTCACTGCCACAACAAGAAAGATTTTCCTTCAGTTCAAACATTTTGTTGTCACCACAACAAATATGAGTTGTCGGTAGGTACATGACTGTAAATAAATGCGAGAGAGAACAAAGCGATTATAGCAAATTGTTGCTCAAACAGTCTCATCCAAATTTCTTAACCATTACAATTTTCTTACATTACCTTTTTTTTTTTCTAAATGTAAATAATAAGCATTTATTTTATTAATCGAAACTATAAACGCCACTCACAACAGGCAAAATATGTAATAAGAGCAAACACTGACTCATTTTTAAGACATCAAGTGGATTGTCTACCTTGGCCACAGCATTTTGTGTGAGCACTGCTTCGATTCTGAATGCTCCCATTACAGCAAATCTGATTTACAGGATTGTAGGCTCTAGAATTACAGTAGTCATTCTCAAGTTGGCTCAATCCTTTAGTTACATCACCTAGATAGAAGATATTAAAACAAATGAAAAATAGGAACAAAGTTTGAACAGAAATAAAAAGAAATAAACCTGTCCGCTGTGAGAAAAGTACAGTGACACTGATCAAAGACTACTACAATGTGAAAGCTGCTGGATCTTTCAAGTTAAAACAGAGCAACATTTTGATCTTAATGAAACTTTAAATATTTCCTGCTTTCTTTAGGGGTTTGTAAGTTTTATTTTCTTTTAGTGAAAGTGACGTTACATGTGGCCAAGTATGGTGACCCATACTCGGAATTTGTGCACTGCATTTATCCCATCCAAAGTGTACACACACAGCAGTGAACACACACACACACACGGAGCAGTGGGCCCCCCTTTTTTGCTGCGGCACCCGGGGAGCAGTTGGGGGTACGGTGCCTTGCTCAAGGGGACCTCAGTTGTGGTACTGAGGGTGGAAAGAGCGCCCCCAACCGTACCCCCAACTGCTCCCCGGGTGCCGCAGCAAAAAATGGGTGCCCACTGCTCTGGGTGTATTCACTCCCCCCCCACCTACATTTCTTGCCGGATCTGAGACTCGGAACTCGCAACCTTTGGGTTACGAATCCGACTCTCTAACCATTAGGCCACGACTTCCCCTTTGGTGTTGTTGTTCAGTTAAGACCTAAGGGTAAAATAGGTCATTTTCACATATTTTGTGACTGTAAAATTCTGGCAGAATATGCTATTTTGAAGTGCAAGGTGTCATTTTTTTTCAGAACACAGCTGGCTTTCAAAAAAGTACAGTTTTTGACCATTAATGTTGTGTGGTGAGTTTGTAAACAATTTAAATAGACAAAAAAAAAAAAAAAAAAAAAAAAAAAAACAGTAATATATTTTCTGTTTTTTATTTATATAAAAAAGTGAAAAATCATTATCCAAATAATCCAACACTTTTCACTTCAAAATTCAACTATATTACATATATACAAGTATTTTTGGGACACTGGGTTGCACAGTTTTCATTCAGGAGACTTTGTTCATACACGCACAGACTCATTATAGAGATGCACACACTAACGTTACATGTGAAAAAGTCTCACTCAGACTGCTCCCAAAGTCTCATCAAAAACAATCCCAATCGACTTTTGTGTGCCGTTTACTCCTCCTTCACCATGTTTTTGTTCGTTTCGTTTGTTATTTTATGCAATCCAAATCTCCACGCTCCCTATCTCTCTATTCTCCCTTCCCGCTCTCCCGGAAATCTGCCGTCATTTGTTGACGGAGCGCAATAAATTACCGTAATAAGCCATACATAGCAGAAAAGCGCATATGGTCTGCTGTCAGGGGCAAATTGAATTATTTTGATGGTGCAAACGGTTGAAGAGTTATGGTAACATGAATACAGCTTGGTTTATTGACACAGCCGGTTTTAAAGGATTAACCCCAAATTGGTGGTGACTGTTAATTACTTGTTGCATTTTCAATTAATTGTTCAGCTGATTCAGTTACCCTTACCAAAAAGTATTATACTTCAAGTTTATTTTATTAAGTATACTTAAGTAAAGTTCAAGTATATTTTGAAGTATACTTAATGTAGTAGCCTAAGTATACAAATATCAGTGTACTAGTAGTATACTTGTAAGTGTACTATTTCAGTACTCATTGGGACTATATTGGCCCACTTTCTAGTATATAAATGTACACTTTTAAGTATACTTTAAGTATAACAGTAGTAAACTTTGAGTACACAACTAGTTTACATCCATGTGTTTAGCTTGTACTGCAACTATACTAAAAGTGAACTTATAGGTATACTGATAGTTTACTAATTAAATACTTGTAGTAGCATTAGTACACTTTGAAGAATAGTCTCAGTAAACTACTAGTTTAGTAGTTTTATACTGCAAGTATACTCATTAGTTTTCTTTAAGTGAACTTTACATCATACTTTAAGTATACTACTATGTCCCTATTTAGGTATTAATTTGTATATATTTTGTTATATGAATATCTGAATATACTAAACATACAAAGAAAGAACAGAGTACCTGCTTGTAAACAAAAACATGTTATTCTAGCTTCATACATTATTTTTTTAAACACTTGCATGTGGGTAAGTTTCATAAATAGAAAAAATAAAGAAATAAACAACATTTTGAACAAAAAGTTGAAAAAGACTATGAATTGGATTCAGAATGATAATCAAAATGTAGATGGAGTCGATCAACACCCCAAAGCTTGATAGTCATTATTACCTCTTCATTGGTGACATTTAATTCATAACGTTACAGTTTTGATGCTGTTTTATGTCTGATGATGGTGTTAGATTACATGTGGAAACATCTGTTGTTTCGGTTTCTTCTTCACTTTTGTGTTTTTTTTTAATTCTGTACAGAAGATGTGTACTAGCGCCCCCTACCGTATAACAATGAAAACACGGATTCTAGGAGCACATTTATTAAGACTTTTTCTAAGTATAAGTCAAGTATACTTTATATATGTCATTTTAAGTATATTTCTGAGAAGTACATAAAAGTAGACAAAGTATATTTTCCTATTGTTTAGTTTAAAAGTATACTAATAGCACACTTGAATAAACTTCTTTTTCGTAAGGTAATCATCTGATGTCTGTGATTTGTGCCTTAACCTTCTTATGTGTTTTAACCATTGTTGTAATCTTCAGCACTGAGGATAGTCCAGCAAAGACTGAAACTTTTGCTTTTGTGTATTTGTGTGTGCGTACAGTCACTTTTTTGTTAGTGCACTTTAGTTTTTGTTGTCGCCTTCATGTAAATCTTCAGGAATAAATTTTTGTTCAAAGGACCTTGAACTTTGCATTTCGTTTGGTGTGTGGATTTTTTGCCTTTGCTTTTTATATTTTTCTCTGAAAAAAATTACAGGACTCTTTAAAAAAAAAAAAAAAAAAAAAAAAAAAAAAACTTTATTATGGAAATAATATACTTTAATGAGATATACTTAAGTGCTAATTGAATATGATGTTTTGACACTTAAGCACCTTTTATTTACAATTAAATTAAAATATTGTTTCAATTTTATTAAATGCAATAACTTTAAGGTGCTATTTTTCACCCAAATAAGTAGGATTTAAATACACATTTCTATGTAGTTTCACAATTACTTATTTTGTCTTAAGTGTCCTGCAGAATGTACTGACAAGCATTTATGGTAAAGTAAATTATATTATGATATGCATTTGGACATTTTATGTCATGTAATTAAATATTTTGTAATGATGAAGTTATAGTTTTGTACATTTAAAAAAATATTAAATTTAAATATAATAAAATATCACACTAGATTTAAGATCATAGTCACATACTTTACATACTTTATGATGTTAGTCAACATCAAAATAAGTGTACGTTTTTAAAGCATGAAAAAAAAAGATTAAAACATAATTATTTAAAATGTAAAAGTATTCATTTGACATTATTACAAATGTACTTTTTAAAAGAGTTAAGAAACACAGCCATGAAAATGTTCTCTCTTAAGTACACTTACAGCCTTTTATTTAATTAATATTATATCTGGAAGTACAGTTTAAAAAAGTACACAACTTTTGGTGTGTTTGTTTATGTTCAGTTTACACAGTTTCCTAGAAAATCAAAACAAATTAGATCTCAACATTAAAAGATGCATCCTCCTAATGTTAAATTTAGAGACAACTGTAAAGTAAACAACTCTCAACAACAACAAAAAAAAGCCTAAATAAGTAGCGACACACAGAACAACACTGATATTAATCATTCAATCATTTATTTGATGCATTTTGCAGCAGTATAATACGCATCTAAAACATGCCTCTATATCTAAAGTATAATGTGTTTCCATACCTTGTCCTGAGGGTGCGACAAACACACACAAGATTGCCACTAAAACTGCAAATTAAGCAGAAAGGTTATCAAATATACCCAGATTCCACTGACAACCAACTTTAAAAGGTGGGCTGCAATACATTACATGCATTTGATGTGTAGATTTCCATTGTGCATCCCTGTTCAATGAAACCAGAAATGGACATCCAGATGCAAAGTGATGAGAATTTATATTAGTTAAACCCCGCCTCTCCAGTAAAACAGGAAAGTATGTGAATTTGGTTTCCAAAAATGGAAGAAGGAGACCAGGGCTGCATTTCCCAAAAGCATCATAAGACTGCATTTTTTGTGGGAAACGCAGCCCACAAAAATGCAGACAAAAAGGATAAAAGCCTTCCTAAACAAAAGCTTCCTATCAACTATTACAAATGTTATTAGAACTTTATTAATAACCTTCAGTTAAATGTCACTATTGTGTGCTTCAGTAAGACACTTCAGACAGAAAAGCTCTGCTTTTAGAAAGCTTTAAGGTTCTTTGAATAAGTTCATGTACATGCAGTGCAACCCAGTAAGCATGTGATCACTGGGCGTTGTTTCATCAAATGTAACTACAGAGTGCAAGATCATGAAATTACTGTATGTAACCAGCAGTAATATAACTAATACTTTATTCATTTTAAATTTGAATTTGAAATGAAAATATCAATCAATATAGTTTTCTATCAAATGTTGGAGCACACTATACTGCCTGATCTGACATGATACACAGCCTTGTGGTTTTACATATCTCAGATATTTGACTTTAAACAAAACTTCACTCTCGTGTTCATCAAGTGGTCCACGTGAATGGTTTTCTTCAGTTAGTTGCTTTTCTGCAACTTCCCTAAGTAAATACTGCAAACCTGTGGTGTGCGGTGTTGCAAACTTTTTTTTTTTTTTTTATCAAATGTAGATTCACTACTTTAAATTTCACCAAGCTGATTACTCACTAGTCTCAGCCTCAGACATCATGCCCACGGACCGTTGGCTAAACGTCTGATACATATGGCACACTTTTCTGGAAACACTTCAGGAGTGTCGAAGTCGTCGTCAGATTGGTTGAATTATACAGGATTTCCGGGAGATGTGTGTGTTGCGTTCTTTAACGTTCCCCCTGGAAACAAAGATGCCGTGATGCCAAACCCCCTCACGAAAGAAGAAAGCCGTCGTGTTTACAAATGTGAAGACGAGCGCTTATCAGGATCAACTAAACGCTGGATTTTCAAAAGTATGTGAAATATTTAAAGTTCGCGACATAGAATCTTTAAAATACATCCTCGAGTTTCACACACCGGTCTGTTATTGTGGTGACATTTCCACGATCCGAAACGTGACGATGAAAAAAACGAACTGTGATTGGTTGTTTGACATGTCAGTCAAACAGCCTCATGGGCGGGTCTTGGCCAATAAAACCTGCCATCTATTCCAGACCCTCAGCTGTCAGTCTGAAGGTCTGGCTGCGCGAGACTAATTACTCACTAACAACTCCCACAAATCATGTTTTCATTCCATTTTAAGTCTTATTTTGAAAAAAAAATTGACAACTTATTTTAACAAATTGGTTATATCTAAGTGTGCAAGATGTTTGCTAACTTTTTAAAATTAGTCTTCCCATTTAGACATTATATAGTTCATTCAGACTGATTTGTGAACTTGGAAGCAACTACAACTCTTTACAAAAGCGTTGAATTATTATCACAGGGAGAGCTTGATTAAATTGTTCCCTTTTACTTGTTTGTTAGACAGTAATACCAAACACAAGAAAATTGTTACATCCCTTCCTAGTTCAGGGTCAGGAAGCGGGTAACAAGGAAATTTACAAACGCAAACTAAAAAAAAAAAACAAACAAAAAAAAAACTCTTAATAGGCAACCAGGAACTCCTCTCTCCTGTCTCAGCACTCTGCAAAAATTACACAGATTTTTGTTACACTCAAAAAAGTGGTTTATTTGACAAGCTCAAAGAAAGTACAAAAAGGGGAGCAAATAAAGCTTCGGGAGGGGACCAGGCCAAAATAAACAAAAGTTCTAACTTAAGGAGAGTACTTTCAAAACTAACAAAACAAAGTATAAACAAACAACAGAAGTCTTACCTTACTCCCTTTCTAACCAAAAACAGGAGAAAACATGGACATTAAACAAAAAAGCATCCACCTCCCTACTGCTCCAAAAACTACAATTATAAAGTTTTAACTCAACACCCAAATTGTGAATTTACCTAAGTAACACAAAGCAACAACAACTCTTCAAAGATTTAAAGGTAAATATGTTGTACACTAACAACCAGAAGGCCAACAGATCAACTATTAGCACACAAGATGCAGTCTGGGACAGAAGAAAACAGTCTCAAGAGCCAGCGAAGGAAACAAGGGCCATCTCCACAGGGAGTCTCCAGCTTTATCCACAAGCTCTCCCTCCAGCAGCCGATCAGAGCTAGCCAGTTGTTGATGACAATCAACAACTGGCTACTTGTTTGTTAGACAGTAATACCAAACACAACCAAAACTGTTAACTCTTAAAGATTCAAACAAAATAGTCCCAAGCAAGAAAGTTCATAAATAGGCTCGTTGGCTGCAACACACCAGTCCATTAGCCCATAGGAAAGGAGAAAAAAAGAAAAATAATGATAGTACTTATCAGTCTGTCGTCTCAGTCCTTTTCTGCTTTAGGGTGGACAGCAAACCGAAAATCCAGATGAGAAAGAAAAAAATCAAATGTCCTCAAAAAAAAAAAAAAGTATTATCCACTGGTTCAAGGACCCAGAAAAACAGGCAATCCTCCAGCTGAAAAAAGGTCCTCAGTGTATAGTCCGAATCTGTATATCCCAGACCAGAGCGTGCACTTATAAAACAGCTCATAAGTCTAATACACCATGTCTTTTTTATAAGAGATCATTTTGGACCATTGCTCTGTAGTTAAGGTAACAAAAGCATGCCACCTCACCAAATATACCCTCTTTTCACAATGGTCGCCCTTCCTTCCTTATAGGCAGGCCCATCATAATAAGAGTCCTTAGCAGCCAACAAAAATCCCCATAATTCCCACTCACACAAAATGCATATGAGAATTTTCAAAATCAACATCTCTTGCACATGGAAAAATAAACAAACATTTAGGCATGGTAGTCATTCATATATAATGACCTTTTTACATATTTACCTCTAGTGAGTAACTATCATACAGGCTTTACTGTGGCAGTGTTACAGCGCACAAACACAAATTGAGGGATTTATCTCATGAACCAATCACAGCTATATCCAATCATGTCATGATGGAGGCATTGCCTCCTCTCACGTGACACTCCCCCATTCATTCTTAATTACCCCCCACCAAACTCACAGCATGCTTTAGGGGGTCTGTTAAAACTCAATGGGCTCAGGGGAGGCGAGAGAGAAGCAGACTCCTGCTGTAACTTTAACTGCTGTTGGACAATGTTTCTTTAGAAAAACGAGTGAATTATTCTCTTTTTAATGTTAGATTTTTCCTCATCCAATATTTTGAGGAGGTACTGCCTCACTTTTCTTGTCCATGTGATGTAAAAAACAACCGGATTAAGACCAGACAACCTTCTTCCACTGCTCTGTGGTCAATTTCCGTTATGTGCCCATTCTGAGCTTTTGGAACTCAACAGGAGCCATTGCCCTAAAAAGTAATATATTTAAAATACATTTATTTCATACTAAGTATAGCTCAAATCTATTAAAATATTTACTGAAAGATAACTTGAGACCTTGTGATATAATTTTTTTATTGAAACTTTATTTGGAGGATTACTTGTGCACAATGCACATTTCTTATTAATAAGCCTAAAATTTGTTTTAATGTCACTTTCGATGAGGATTGTATGATCTATGAATAATATCGCCCTTTAAATGCAAAATATTTAAAGTATACCTAAAGTATACTTGCAATAGTTCCACTTTAGCACAATCAAATATACTAAGTATGTCTTTAATTGGACTTCAGCACTGCTTCCACACAATTAAAGGGGTCATCAGATGCAAAATTCACTTTACAAGTAATTTGAACATAAATGTGTGTTGGAAGTGTGTGTACACATTCACCCTATAATGATAAAAATCCACCCAGTATTTTTTTTTAAATCCCTATTTTAAAATCCCCTTTCTCAAATCAGGCTGTTCTGAGATTCCTGTCAGAATGACGTAGTTCTGCACAGACCTCTCCCACGATAGTTGATTGACAAGGCCGTTCCCGACCTCTGAGCCACTGAAGATGCAGGGGATTAACGTTACTTTCGTTTTGAAGGGAATGCGCCGATCCCCGATCTACCTAAATGCGTCTTTGTTTGCGCAAATATTCGTGATCCAGCCACACCTACAGAAGAAGTGAGTATAGGTTTTTATTATGAATCTTTGCAAATTGCCTTTCCTAGTAATGTGCTAGTTAGCCAGTTTCGCGGTTGAAGTTTATAGTCTGCTCGTCACCCCATGGAAGAGAGGGGTGGGGTCTGCAGAGCTCATTAGCATTTAAAGAAACATGGACTAGAATGGCTTGCTCAAAACAGAGCTGATTTTGACAGATTAAAAAGGGTGTTTTTTACACTACCATTGAGAAATGTTAAGCAAATTATGGTATAAACTTTCCATTAAGACCCTAAAGAATCATATCAACTTGTGGAAAATGGGAATCCGATGACCCCTTTAAAGTGCATTAAGTACAAAATTAGTTGTTCCAACTTAGCAGACATGTAGTATACCAGTTTAGTGTACTAAGTACATAAATATGAAAATGTATTTGTAGTATACTTAGCATTAAATAAATGTATTTCAAATACATTTAAGTCAGGGGTGTCAAACTCAGTTCCTGGAGGGCCGCAGCCCTGCAGAGTTTAGTTCCAACCCTGCTCCAACACATAAACCATGTAGTTTTCAAATTAGCCTGACGGACGTGATTAGCTGGATCAGGTGTGTTTAATTAGGGTTGGAGCTAAACTCTGCAGGGCTGTGGCCCTCCAGGAACTGAGTTTGACACCACTGATTTAAGTATATTTATTTTTCACTAGGGTGGAACATGGACACTCTGACTGGTCTGGGCCTATACATAGCTACATATCATCACACATCACACAAGAGAAAATTTTAGCTGAATTTATAAAAATGACCCTGTTCAAAAGTTTACAACCCCTACTGTGTTCTTACCTGAATGATCCACAGCTGTGTTTTTTATTTTTGTTTAGTGATAGTTGTTCATGAGTCCCTTGTTTGTCCTGAACAGTTATGCAGCCTTCACGTGCTATCGGAATTATCGTAAATACGAGTTTCCTAATCAGAAATTGGATGTGAACGGCATCCCAAGTCGTATTTACAACTGGGAAATTCTGAAATAATTTTAATACCAGAGTTTCTGAGTTGGGCGGGTCATAAACTTTAAACATGGTGGAGGGGACAACCATTGCTGCTGTCAATGCTGTTTTCACAACAACCACATCCCTTTGTCTTGTCGCTAAAGTAGTGTATTTATAGGCTAGATATGAACGATCATTTGAAGCATATTGTATGTTTTATAAGCAGTGAAATAAGCACATATTTGACCAAAATTCCAGAATTGTCAACAAACTGCATGTATAGTGCGGTGAATGTGTATATGATTATCAACCAATGGGATGCTGCATTTTATTCTTTCCGACATTAAAGCACTTGAAAACAACAAGCTCGTAATCACGACTTCATAAGTGGGAAATAGGAAATTTCCAATAGCACGTGAAGGCAGCATTAAACTTCCTGCTGTTCTTCAGAAAAATCCTTCAGGTCCCACAAATTCTTTGGTTTTCCAGCATTTTTGTGTATTTGAACCCTTTCCAGTGACTGTATGATTTTGAGATCCAGCTTTGCACACTGAGGACAACTGAGGGACTCTGCGACTATTACAGAAGGTTTCAAACGCTCACTGATGCTCCAGAAGGAAAAACGATGCATTAAGCTGGGGGGTGAAAACTTTTGAACAGAATGTAGATGTGTACATTCTTATTTTGCCTAAATATCATATATATGTTTTTCATTTAATACTGCCCTTCAGAGGCTACAGAAGACAAAATAAGTAAAATTTACCCTGATCTTCAAATTTAAAAAGTTTTCAAGTTTGCTTTTAGAATATTCCTTTCATGTTCCCGTTTTACATGTTATAGTACTGTTATAGTACATTCCATAGAAATTCCGGTATAAACATATAGTTCGTCTTCATTATGATGCCATATTTGGGTGTTTCATTTTTTATTTTACAAAAGCTTCAAATGCAGTTAATTATTTGTCATACTATATGTGCAATCAGACAACGGCATTGTTGAAGCCATGCTCTTTTGTTTTCCATCAAATGGTTGACCACTGCCCTGTGTGTATCCTGTCGCAAAGTGCGGCGAAAAGCCCTACACAACGGTAATGTGATTAAGGTGTGTAGACTGTGTACATATCTATAATGCACATTGATAATGCGATAATTATAATTAAGATTATAATTAATTATAATCTTAATTCGATTTGTGTTTACTTTGAGTTTGACTTTAGCCTGATTAAGGTAATCAAAAATCTCTGTTTACATGGTTCTTAATCAGAGTATTGTCTTAATCGTGTTAAAATCTGATTATTGTTGTCCATGTAAACGTACTGACTGTTGGAAACAGTTTAAGTATGCAAAAAAGCTGGAAAACCAAAGAATTTTGGCAGTTTAACTGTTCAGGGCAAACAAGGGACTCATGAACAGCTATCACTAAAAAAACAAAAAAAAAATAAAACCCCTGCTGTGGATCATTCAGGTAAGAGCACAGTATTAAGAATCAAGGGGATGCAAACTTTTGAACGGGGTCATTTTTATAAATTCAACTATTATTTTCTCATGTACTAAGTAAACAATAACATGCATTTTGTTTGATCCCTCTTATTTTGGTAAAATAATTACCATTTTGCAGATTCTGAAAGGGGGATGTAAACATTTGACCTCTACTGTATGGGTTAAATGAGACATTAATTCCTTTCTCTGAGATTGCTGCCATTTCAACAACAAAAATAAGAGTACTTTCTTGCCATTTAGAAAAACATGTATCAACCACATCATTAACATGATGTTCTCACTGGTATAAACACAGCCTTACAAACTTACAACACTTTGCCTCAGACCCCCCCCCCCTAACCCCCACCCCCCTCACCCTACTGGACCTGGAATTGCAAACACTGCAGTAATAGTTCCAACACAAATTTCTGCTCATATAACCCAAGATATTTCATAATCTTTAATTTGAACTGTATTTGGGTCATGCCATTAGGATTTGCAGGTGAGGCATTTTAAGTTAGGAACTATGAACTCTATTGTGGTGTCTAAAGAAAAATATAGGGTTTCCAGAAGGTGAATAGTGTAAAATGTTTCTATCTCTCCTGACAAGGTGCTGTTCTTCTATTTAACTGTGTTAGTGTTTGATTCACAGGAACCCAGATCCGGAAGCTGACTAGTCTCAGCCTCAGACGTCACACCCACAGTCCTGGAGTGTGGAGTGACCTCACTGACATGCCAATATTTTTTTATGAACTCTCCTTCAACTGCTGTCCAGCTCGTAAAGCCAAAAATGCCTTTTACTGATCCTCAACAGTGAATCTTTCACAGATATTTTGTTTATACGGGTATAGCCAAGTTAGCAAGGTTAAGAGGTAAATAGAAGTCACTGAAAGCAGCAAAGAAAATGAGGTCCACGCAAAGCAGAATTTTTTTTTTTAAGCATAATATGCAAGTTTATTAAAAAACACATCTTCTTGGATGGCCATGCAATTCTCTAGGGCTGCAGTAATCCATTTACACATAAAGCAATATTTTATGTAGTCTATAATCATAAATGTAAACATTTATTTTTATTTTTTTTATCTCATTTATTATAGTGTTGTAGTATAAGACTGGTCTTGAAGGGGTTAAGACCATTTTGTCTTGTCTTGGTCTTGGATTTTGTTTCAAGACCTGTCAAGACCACAACTGTAGGGATATCACTAAATTGCAAGTACATTGTCTGATTTATTTAGAACCATCATATAACTGGATATACAACTTCCTGCTTTAAATACAATCAATAACTAACTAAATAACAATAATAAATCTTTTTATTTTTACCAGTGGATTTGTTTTTTTTTTTTACTTCAAGCCCCCCTTATTATCCACAAAATTATTTGAAGGCCCCCTCCACTAACCCAAAATGTTTTAGAGCTTACCATGACTAGAAAGATGTACAGTATATCCATCATAAAATTAACCAAATACCAGGAAAAATATTTTTTAGTTGTTTTAGTTTATTTGAATGTTTGTTTTGTATTATTTTAAATAATTTTAAGCTATCCTGAAGCCTTCTTGAAAGTTTGTTGAGGCACCCTAGTACTGTTATGCTGGGTCAAAAATGAATGGGTAATTGTGTCAAAAAATGTCACTAAAATTAATACAGATACCCACAAAATTCAAGATGTTGTTGCAAAAAAGTATTTGTATGAGATCTGTACCAATTCAGAAGCAGCTTCTGTCCCAGTCCAAAGATTGATTCTGTTGTTAGTGATTTCATTTGATTTAAAACAGCTCCATATAGTGTCTTATTATTCTAATGATATTTTTTTAATTAAATATTAGATTTTGTGGATATGTTAGATGAATTTGAGCAGTGCTGGTCTGGTCTTGACTTGGTCTCAGTCTTGGTCTTGTATGGGTCTCAACTAGGGATGCAACGATACCATTTTTTCAGATCTGATCCGATCCGATCCAGAAAATTCTGAGTATCGCCGATTCCGATCCGATCCGATCCGATCCTAGCGAAGGTCTTTTTTTTTTCTTTTTTTTTATCAATATAGAGTTTCTCTCTCGCGAGGTCTCTCTCTTTCCCAGCGTGCGCACTTCTCTCTCTCTCTCTCTTTCTCTCTCTCTCTGCGTCTGCTCTGTTCTGAAAGGAGCTGCGCTTTCAGTTAAACACATGTGTTTCTCCTGTAATTTTACATGCAGGTATAGCCGAAATCACAGCACAGCTATTATCTTTATCTTATGTGTAGCCTATTTGATTTCATCAGACGACAGCACGATTATAAATCAGGATTTTTGTGCAGATTAACATCTTGGAAGGGAGAGCTGGTTATGTAGTCTTAATGGATCGCGTTTCAGTCACTATTTCATATTTATCCCATTGTCTGACAACAGAAACAGTAAAATATATTAATGAAAATTTATTGAGAATTTAGCTGCATCAAAATACAGTATGTGGCCCAGAGATGCAAACAAATGTAATAATAAATATACATTTTGCATGTTCGGAAGAAGTGAGCTGCCCTGTCTTGCGAAAATGTCAGTAAATTGCTCAGTGCAAAGAAAGAGAAGTAATAGGAACATGGTATTTCTATGTTCTTTTTTTTCATGTGTCTAATAGACATGAACAAGTTCTTTGAAAAACAGCTATGACCTTTGAAACATGTCTCTTCATGCTCTATGTTAACTATGGTTTCACTAATAATAAACATATATTGCATAAAGCATCCATATTTATCCATGCCCATATTGATTAGAGTATTAAAAACTTGAAAAGTATTAATTTAAGGTACATTTAGAACAGATAAAAATGTGCGATTTAAGTTTAAGATTATTCGCAAGTTAACTCATGACAATCATGCAGATAAATATTTTAATCGATTGACAGCCCTAAATTACAATGACTAAAATTAAATGTAGGCTTAAGCTGGTAACTCATCAGTGGACTTTCCTCGTCAATATAGGCTATATTTTTCACACTTTTCTCATTCTCACTAATTTAAGTTTTTATATGAAGGGGACCTCTGAAGGGAACCGATTCTCTTCAGAAACGTTTCGATGGCATTTTCTTTTTACCTGATAAAGTATCATTTATGAGCTGAGCGCTGCTTTGTTTACAGCCCTTACCGGTAGGAGGTGCTTTAAGTTCCAGTAGGAGGTGCTTTAAGTTCCAAAAGCACCTCCTACTGGCAGAGAATGAATGTGCATTTTCAATAATCCAGTCTGCAGTTTTTGTTCAGACCAATGTGAAAATCCACCCACATAAACCTGTTTTAAATTATATAATAATTTATACTTCTGACTCATCCCTTTTCTTAAAAAAAATGGTTTAAAAGGTTCAATTGTGAGGTTTATCGTTTTATAATTTATTTTTTTGTATCTCAATGGCAAATCAATTGCTATTTCATGGTCTACAACATGAAAGAATAAAAGTGTCTGCTAAATGAATAAATGTAAATGAAAGAATCCCATTATAACATGTACATGAAAAATGTAGAAACATTGGACACAACTATGGGGCACCATTGTGCAGCAGCAAGCATCACGACAAAAAAGGAACCTCAAGGTTGATCTAGGTAAATGTGTGCAAATGTATAGGGCCCCATTCCTATATTTGCCTGGGGCCCCCAATTCACTAAATCCGCCCCTGAAACCACATATGTGAATTTTACTCCTTCCAAACTGTAAAAATAATAAACGTGTGAGACCGTGTTTTAGGCTATATGACATTTTAGTCAGATATGACTGCGCTAATACAACAAGCCTCACCGCGGATGAGTAGCTGAGCATCGCAGACACGCAAACTGCTGTGAATGAAACTGAAAGAAAGACGCAGACGCTCAACACAATCATCTTCATTAAAAGTATAAGACAGGCTTATCTCTCCAGTGCTGATGCGCGCGCGCTCCTATTGCGGTCTTTGATCTGGAAATGAGCTGATAATTAATAAAATGAAGCGCTTTTGATTTCGTTGACATGAACTTCGTTAAATTTATATACAGAAGATCGAATTGAAGATCGGATTTATATCCATTTTGTGAACATTTATGTGGCCAAGTGTAAATGGAAACATTTTAATAAATCAGATAGATATCTGATCAGAGAAAACACATGACGTGCACGTGTAAACAGACCTATTCATAATCTATGACAAAAATACTATTATAAACTAGGTTAGTGGATAATCTAGCAGCAAAAGTTATTCTAGAAAAATCACGAGTGCACAATTTTATAAAATCTAAACATTTAGTGAAATAACATTATTTAGTGGGGAACAAATAAAAGTGAATATGTGAAGGACTAAATCTGGTAAAATGTTACACATTACTCTTTGCATTGTTGTAAAATACATTAATGAAAACAAGTAAATATTTATAAATATAAACTATAAAATTAAAATACATTTCTTTTAAATATATAGCACAGTAATGAAGACAGCAACATATGATAGAGGAGCCCTGCCTCCATTACTGTGCTATACATTAGGTTATTAATAGCCTTGATAGGGCAGTACAAGAAACGCTATAAATAATTTCATTGCGCAAAAGTATTATATTATACGAAAAGCTCCAATAGAGAACGGCACAAAGCTCTTATGCGCATCCCGTGCGCAGAATGATGCGCTTGAAGCAGCACGGAGTCACAGCGCGCAGCTCCGGATAGAAGAGTTCAAAGCACAGAGGAAAGAGAGATTGATGTGTAGCTTAATAAATCTGCGCGATAGTTTATTGAGCCTTTTCTTTTAACGGTTTTAAATCTCAGTTATTGAGCGCTCTTGAAGAGAGTTTCATTGTTTTGACTGTAGTAAACGAACGCAACACGCAGTTTGAACGCGGACAGCCGCAGCAGAGAGAAGAGTTTAACTACTTAAATATTAATCTGTAACATTATGTCACGAATCCTGGTCATGAACTTTGCCGCACTCACCACCAGGGGTCACTCTCCCATCATTCACTGCACCCACACAGCTGTTCACCATCATCACGCTCACACCTGAACACAATCTCACATCACCATCACCCAATCACACACGCTACATAAACCCTGGACTGTCTCTCACACCCTGCCGAGTATTGTTAGCCCCGCTGCATACAAAGCGTTTCCCAGTATTCTTAGTTTGATTTCCTGTGTTCTGATTCCTGCCTGTGTTCCTGGTTTATTCTCTCTGCCTAGCCCTCTGGATATAGTTCGCCGATCGCCGACCCTCGCTTGCCTTTGGATTATTCTTGTGTTTTGCCCATGCCATACCTGTTTGCTACTGACCGACCCTGCCTGTATTGACCATGTTTTGTAATAAAGAGCTTGCACTTGGATCCGCATGTCTCACGTCTCGTCAGCTCCGTCACAGAATACTCGGCCCACTAGGATCCAGCAGCTTCTCAGACGGTCATTCAGCAGGTATGGACACAACAAGAATCCTGTTTGCCCTTAAACAAGGTCCTCGATCACTGGAGCAACATATTAGAGAGTTTTTAGTGTTTGCTAATTACTCAGATTTACCGGACATTACTCTGATCGAGATTTTTTGCGATGGCATAAATCAACCCTTGAGATCACAGTTTAGACGCGAGGGTACGCGTGCTTCACTCGCACAGTTTTTGGACTATGCTCTACTGACCGTTGGGTCAAAGTTCACTGTGGGAGTCGCGGAGGAACGAGACACCGCACCCAATTGTGTGGACACAACCACGCTAGAGCACGCTCACAAAATGGCGGCAACAACAACACCCCGTAGCGTCATTTCTGCCAATCACAAGCCAAGTCAAGTCACCTCTTTTGTTAAAGAGTCAAGTCAAGTCACCGCTGATGTTAAGGAGTCAAGTCAGGTCACCGCTGATGTTAAAGAGTCAAGTCAAGTCACAGCCTATGTTAAAAGGTCAGGTCAAGCTACAGTTGATCATCACAAGTCCAGCCAAGCCACAGTTGATCGTCACAAGTCAAGCCAGAGCACAGTTTATCATCACAAGTCCAGCCAAGCCACAGTTGATCGTCACGAGTCCAACCAAAGCACAGTTGATCATCACAAGTCAAGCCAAGCCACAGTTGATCGTCACGAGTCCAACCAAAGCACAGTTGATCATCACAAGTCAAGCCAAGCCACAGTTGATCGTCACAAGTCAAGCCAGAACACAGTTGATCATCACAAGTCAAGCCAAGCCACAGTTGATCGTCACGAGTCAAGCCAAGTCACCGTTGACCGTCAGCAATCAACCCCTCTTTCAGCTCATCAGCCAGAACCTCACCACACCTCAGCTCAACAGCCAGAGCTACAACACGTCTCAGCTTATCAGCCAGAGCCACATCACGCCTCAGTTCAACAGCCAGAGCTACAACACGTATCAGCTCATCAGCCAGAACCACACCACGCCTCAGCTCAACAGCCAGATCCACAACACGTCTCAGCTCAACAGCCAGATCCACAACACGTCTCAGCTCATCAGCCAGAGCCACATCACGCCTCAGTTCAACAGCCAGAGCTACACCACGTCACAGCTGACCAGCCAGAGTCAGACCACGTCACAGCTGACCAGCCAGAGTCAGACCACGTCACAGCTGACCAGCCAGAGTCAGACCACGTCACAGCTGACCAGTCAGAGTCTCTTCACGTCTCCACTGAACAGCCAGAGCCACACCAAGCCACTGAGGATTATCATGAACTCACCCAACTCACAGTTAACCAGCCAGAGTCACACCACGCCTCAGCGCTCCAGCCAGTGTCACGTCACTTCTCAGCTAACCACCCAGAGCCTCTTCAAGTCTCAGCCGAACTGCCAGAGTCTCTTCAAGACTCAGCCGAACTGCCAGAGTCTCCTCGCGTCTCAGCGGATCTGCCATAATCTGTCACACCGAGAGATTTAAGGTCAGTCCTTCGAGTTCTCCGGTTGAGATCCAGCTTGAGGGACACACCGCTGGTGTCTGTACGCTCTGCTGGTATCCCCAAATCCACTCACTCTGAACTTCCTGTCCATGAACTGATTACCCTGTCTGAAGTGCTTCCCAGGGTGGGGATTGCACTATGTTGCATTTGGGCCACATACACCACCACGGTACTGCCCCAGGGGAAGGCATCTGCTTCAGAACCTCCCCAAGCGGTGTTGCTCTCCTCAGCTCCTTGCAAGGTGGTGGCGCCCAGCAATATACTCTCACCCAGTCAGGTTACCACCGTAGAACCTCCAGAGGTGGCGGCGTTAGCTGCAGAACCTCCAGAGGTGTCGGTGGTATCCCCCTGTAAACTCTCACCCTGTCATGTCACGGCTAGGAAAGCCGTCTGTGAGCTCTCGCCCTGTCCTGTAACGGCTATGGAGGCCATCTGTGAGCTCTCACCCTGTCCTGTCACGGCTAAGGAGGCCGTCTGTGAGCTCTCATCCTGTCCTGTTACGGCTATGGAGGCCGTCTGTGAGCTCTCATCCTGTCCTGTCACGGCTATGGAGGCCGTCTGTGAGCTCTCATCCTGTCCTGTCACGGCTATGGAGGCCGTCTGTGAGCTCTCATCCTGTCCTGTCACGGCTAAGGAGGCCGTCTGTGAGCTCTCATCCTGTCCTGTCACGGCTACGGAGGCCGTCTGTGAGCTCTCATCCTGTCCTGTCACGGCTAAGGAGGCCGTCTATGAACTCTCGCCCCGTCCTGTCCCGGCCATGGAGGCCGTCTATAAACTCTCACCCTGTCCTGTCATTGCTACGGAGGCCGTCTGGGATTTCCTGTCCTGCCCTGGCACGGCCCCTGAGATCGGGAAGGCTCTCCCTGTGTTGTCTGTCTCTGTTCTCCCAGTGTTGTCTGTCTCTGCTCTCCCTGTGTTGTTTGTCCTTGTGCTCCTCTGTCTCCAGGTTCTGTCAGGGCTACCTGCCCAGTCTGCTTCCCTGCGGTGGTCTCTGGTCCCGTCTGTTCCGCCCTGGTGGGCTCCGGGTCTGTCTGCCTTACCCTGGTGGGCCCCAGGTCCATCTACTCCGCCCTGGCGGGCTCTGGTCCTGTCTGCTCCGCCCTGGCGGGCTCTGGTCCCGTCTGCTCCGCCCTGGGGGGCTCTGGTCCCGTCTGCTCCGCCCTGGTGGGCTCCGGGTCCGTCTGCTCCGCCCTGGCGGGTTCTGGTCCCATCTGTTCCGCCCTGGGGGGCTCCAGTTCCATCTTCTCCGCCCTGGCTTCCACATGGACCTGGCCCTCCTTCCCTTCCCCTGTTCCGCCTCCGCTTCACCACCCTCCTGGATCCAGTATGTGTGGAGCATCTGGAAGCCGCTCCTTGGGGGGGGGCTATGTCACGAATCCTGGTCATGAACTTTGCCGCACTCACCACCAAGGGTCACTCTCCCATCATTCACTGCACCCACACAGCTGTTCACCATCATCACGCTCACACCTGAACACAATCTCACATCACCATCACCCAATCACACACGCTACATAAACCCTGGACTGTCTCTCACACCCTGCCGAGTATTGTTAGCCCCGCTGCATACAAAGCGTTTCCCAGTATTCTTAGTTTGATTTCCTGTGTTCTGATTCCTGCCTGTGTTCCTGGTTTATTCTCTCTGCCTAGCCCTCTGGATATAGTTCGCCGATCGCCGACCCTCGCTTGCCTTTGGATTATTCTTGTGTTTTGCCCATGCCATACCTGTTTGCTACTGACCGACCCTGCCTGTATTGACCATGTTTTGTAATAAAGAGCTTGCACTTGGATCCGCATGTCTCACGTCTCGTCAGCTCCGTCACACATTACCTCACATTAAACTATGAAACGGCTTCAGAACACATGGACTTGGACTCTATGGTGCTTTATAATGCTTTTGTGCTTTCGTGGGGCTTAACAATAACACAGAATAGTATACACACAATATCGGATTTGGATCGGTCTCCTCTCTCCGATACCCGATCCACAGAAAATGACCTGATCGGAGCCGATACCGATCCTGAGTATCGGATCGATGCATCCCTACACATTGGTCTTGGTCTCGGATTACGTGGTCTTGACTACAACACTAATTTTTTAAGGTTATTTAAATATTTTCTGTCTACAGATATACTAAACATTGTACAATGTCACACATTTTTCTGGCAGTAGCCTACATTTGTTAGATTTATCCAACATACCACTATAACATATTAACTGACATAAATGTTTAGTGTATACATTTCCAATCAACTGTACATTTTATTAATAATGACTATACTAAGTAAAAGTATAATACATATTATTTCATAAACCAGCTAAGAACAGACTGTTCATCAGGTTGGTATTTAGGGCCTTAACCTGTGAGTACTATAGGACTACAAAATTATATTTTTAAGACATTTCTTTTTGAAAACAATCTGCAACTGAACAACATCTACAAGCTACATTTATTACCTTTACTCCATAACATAGGTTCCTTGCATTTAACCCCTTTTCATTCACAAAACATTGTGGGTGATTTTAAAATATTCTGACAGTAATTTCTGACTTACTTTATTTTAAGGTCCTGATAAAATATGCATACTGTAGTCTTGTGCTTCTTAACATTTTTATTTAAAAAAGATACATACAATACTGTATATATATGTATATATATATATATATATATATATAAAATTCCATATCGGCAATACCATAATACAGCTAGAATGAGTAAATTTTCTTCACACAACATTTAACATGAAAGGTGTATTCACAGTTGTATATAGCATAGAAATTGAACAGTATATAGGAGTTTGGAGAAGTTTAAAACTCCCAAGTCACTACATGTATTAGACAGACAGATAGATTCGATAGAGAGATTAAATTTCATTTTAACACAGTGATTTGATTGTCTCTAAATTCACTTGTAAATTTAGAATACATTTTAGTGCAAATATATATATATATATATATATATATATATATATATATATAATATGAAATAACCTCTGTCTTCTCAAGGATTAGGATAAAAGCCATTAATTGCTTCTGAGCACCTTTGAGTTTAGTACATGAAGACCCCTGAACCTATCAAATTGTTAAACATTGAACAGAATTGGAATAGACCTGAGACTGATAGAATACAGTATGATTACAAAAAAAAAGCTTTTTGAGACATGCAGTGCAACTTAAAATATATAAAATTAACACTTCCCAGCAATTTAGATAAAAAAAAATAACTCTTTAAGGGAACTCAATATTAAAAAAGAATATTCATTTTTGATTCTATTTCTATTTTTCACATTAACAAAGCTTAAAATTACCTCACTGAATAAATAGAGTAATGTATCACTCCAAACAGGATCAATCCATTATTGAGATTAAATAAAAATATCCAATGAGGTAAAAAGGACAGATGCACAACATGTGATGCCAGTAATGCTGTGCGTAGTAACAGAGACTTCATCATTTATCATTAATGATGGATAAAAATGATCAGAAATCTTATGACAACCTGCATGCTTTGAAATGATGGGGAATAGACCTCAATCCATATTTCTATCCCTTCTTTTGGTAACATACAGAATATAACACGTGAATGTCAGATGTTAGGTCAACAGGGTGAGAGAGAAGCTTGTACGTTCCATTCTGGTTTTCCTTCCAAAGGTAGGTCATGCCATTGTCTGTGGCAGGAGAGCTGCAGTGATCCAGGGACACATGAAGCCAAGGGTCTTTGATGAAATTTTCAGATTTCATATTGACTTGCCACACAACTTTCAACACCACATGACGCTGATCATTTTCAAGCGCCATACTCTCCACTTTGCCAAAGAACACTAGAAACACACACACAGAAATAGAAATCATTTAGTTCCAAAAAAATCTTAGTATTTCATTTTTTTTTTTTTTTCAAAAAAAAAAAAAAAAAAACAGATGTTCTAGCACATCACCTGTTTTATTGCACATTTCAGGGATCAGGTCTGTTAGTGGTTTAAGTCTGTATTCTGCAGGTGAGCTGTTAGGCTTTGGTGTTGGTTTGAGATGTTCAGCACAGCAGCTCCACAGGGATGTGTTGTAGTAGTAATGCCCACAGCAACGGTGGTTTCGTTTGGTGTCGTACATTATGGAATTGGTTGAGGAGGAACAGCAAGTTTGATTATTATATTGCAGCAATAGGCTTCCACAGCACTCTGCTTTTCCATGTAAATGGGTTAAGTTGTAGAGATGACCTGAGCAGCATCTCAAGAACTGGTTGTGGTGGTCGTAGACTTCTGAACCACAACAGAAATTGCCATTCATCTTGTTGTGGCTAAATAGAACAGACAACAACAACAAAGTTTGAAAGAAAAGTCATTCAAGTGGTTTTAAAATTATTGAGGGTTTATTGGGTGGCCTGGATGACTGAGAGACTGTTCTGGAGCTGTGCTATATGTTTTCTTTTGAGAAATGTAGTGCCAGTAAGCATATTCTTATGCTGTCTCTGCATGTTAGACTTCAGTTAGACTTGAATTTCCAGTTACAGTCAAAGCCTCGTTTGTCAAGAGAGCGTGGGCAGAATGAAATCAGGCTACAGGCCAAACAATAACTATCTGCAATTTTTTAATGGTTTTGCCTAAAGCTACTAGATTCACACAGGTACTGATATCTGTTTCCTGACCTGAGACCTATTTGAGCAGGAACATGCAGAGAAAGACACTATAAAATGTTGTTCCCACAAAAAAATATCCATACTTGCGAGAAATATGTTATTCTACATAAGGCAGGTTGCCCCTGTTTGGTGGATGTGTTGTTAAGATCAAGGGTCAAGGTTTGGATGATTGCAAAATGAATCAAAACAAAATGAAATTATTTAAAACATGAGCAAAAACTAAGTGCACTTTTAAATCAAATCTTTGTAATCTGTGGGCCTACCTGTGTCCATTACAGCAAATATGCGTGCGAGGATTGAAGGTTTGTCCTCCACAGCAGTGCTCGCCAAGACGAGGACGGGTCGACATTTGGCAAGTAGTGTTTCCTGGAGTATATATAACACCTCCAACACACTCTGACTGCTCAGGCACATTGAGATGAAGGATTCCATTACAGCACAGCACATTGTCATCTGACAGAGTGTAAGCATCTACGCCACAGCACTGAAAGACACAGGTATACATAGCAATGTACAATAATGCATGCATAATATATGTATATGTATTTGAATAATGTTTGTATAGTTTTTGAATACGTATACTGTCATTTCTCCAAATACTTAAAGGGGTGGTTGACTGTTTTTTTCTAGGCTTTATTGTGTCTACGGGGTGCAGGCTAACATGTGTTAATGCTTTGTTTTTCAAAAACCACATTATTTTTCACATAATTTACCTTTTTTTCTACACCACTCTGTCCCTTCTCCGATGAACGATCTGATGATTTCCTGGTTTCATGAAGCCCCTCCCTTGCAATGCGCAATGGGCTCAGATTGGTTAGCTGGCCCAGTGTATTGTGATTCGCTAAACTGCCTAGTGCGCGTTCAGAAATGTCATGCCCCTCACCTTAGAATGTGCTCTGGTTGTATTGTAAACAATGGTGTCCTAAATATTGCTTATCACTTTGAGCCCGATTGATACCCAGAGAATATTAGTGAAGAGGATCGTGTAGAACCTGTGCAAGCACAGCTCTTACAGGACATTTCAGAATGGTATGTTTCTTTGTTTGTTGTTGTCTCATGCTTTTAAATATGCTGTTATTTGTAAATGCTACTGCTTATGTTAGCTTCTAATATATGGTATTATCCTGATTAAAGCGGTAAAACAGCAGAATACATGATTGCGTTGTAGCATTTTTGTAAAGTAATTGTATAATTTTTAACAGTAAGTGTTTGCCAGCAAATATTGCTCACTACCACGGCAACCACGTGGCGTCCATGTTTAACGCTTCTCGTAGCTATGTGAAAATGATCTGAATGAGAGAGAGAGAGAGAGAGAGAGATGCAGAGCAGAGCGTGTGCAGAGCAGGGGAGTTTGTGGAACAGGATTAAGAACCGCTGCTTTAGAACATTGATTTTGCAACTTGTGAATCCATTACAATCGTTAGAAGACAGAACATATGAAAAGATTTTTTTCGTGCACCCCTAGTATAGACGGCATGGCAACTACTCTTCCTCTAAAGCAGCACAAAACCTGCCTCCTTTGTTACATGTTCCCAGGGGGTGGGGTTTATGTAGATTTCTGGGTTTGTGATGTCACGAACCCTGGAAGTAGCTTGTTGCAGTCCCTACGAGCCGTTTTTGTAGGCATTAAACTGCCATTATTTTAAGACTATATCTCTCGTTTGCATTGAACTTTCAGCATTGCAACTTTGCAGATGTTGTTTATGCTCAAACAGCAACATTACACACTATCTAAAGTAAAAAAAAAGTGAAATTACAATCAACCACCCCTTTAATAAGCACATATTACTGAAAATAATATTGTTCAGAGAAATGTCCAATTTATTAGAATTTCTATTTCTGCAAAACTAAGCTTCAGGTCAAAAAGCAATACCTTAGTAAGTGCTGATGCCTTATACAGATTCCCTGAGCAACAAATTTGTTCATGGGGATTGTAGGTTTCTGATCCACACTTCAAGTCTAGAGCAGAATGAGTAAGAGTGTGAGATTTTTACTACAATAAACATACAATGACCATAATATCCAATGAAGACATTAATTATTTAAGATGGACACCTGAAAAATGTTAGGTTAGGCATGAACTAAAGAGACTATCAAAGGATATCTAGGAACTAACTAGATCACTGTTCAATCAAAAGACAGATATGTACACATTTTATACAATGAGGATGGCAAATGCTTTACCTGATAATATGGGTTGAGTGCTTGAGATTTCACACATAAAACCAAACAAACAAAATCACACACAAAATTATATTAGTAGCCTATAATTTTCAAATCATTATTTAATAGACCTCCATTGTAAGAGAATACACACACACACATATACATATATATATATATATAGTATCTCACAAAAGTCAGTACACCCCTCACATTTCAGCTATCATTTTAGTATATTTTCAAGGGACAATACTACAGAAAGTAAACTTGTATATATTTTAGAGTAGTCAATGTGCAACTTGTATAGCAGTAAAGATTTACTGTCCTCTGAAAATAACTCAACATACAGACATTATTGTCAAAAAAGCTGGCAACAAAAGTGAGTACACCCTAAGTGACAACAGCTATACATTGTTTAACCATGCAAAGCCACATGTCCTATTCATCATGTTCATGTTTTTGTCTGCTTGACAGGACCATACAAATTTGTGTATCTTGTTTTAGAGCAGTTAGAATTTGGTGCTTTGAGTACAATTCTCTCATACTGACCACTGGATGTTCAACATGGCACCTCATGGCAAAGAACTCTCTGAGGATTTGAGAATTAGATTTGTTGCTCTCCACAAAGATGGCCTAGGCTATAAGATGTTCGGTAGCAGCCTGGAACTGAGTTACAGTACAGTGGCCAGGGTCATACAGAGGTTTTCCAAGACAGGTTTCACTCGGAACAGGCCTCGCAAGGGTCGATCAAAGAAGTTGAGTCCTCGTGCTGTGCGTCATGTGCAGAAGCTAGAGGTCTTCACGGGTCCAAAAATTCGTTTTAAAATACCGACCCGGACCCGTATTTTATTTGAAAGTGGGACCCAAACCCGTGCAGACCTGAGAAATGCCTTAAATGTATGACGCGGACCTGACGCGGACCCGACCATTATTCGAAAGTTGTACCCGAACCCGGCTGGGAAGACAGACCCGACTGCACCCGTCCCGATCGGCACATATTGCACAGCAAATGCTATTAAGTCAATAAACAAGTTGCGGGAAAAAAAAAAACATTTTGCCTGTTAGTAGCCCTCTCCCGGACTGCGATGCAATTCTCCTTGCCAATACATTTCCATCCATGTTAGGATGTTCCTCTCTTACCGACTGAAAGAGCCTTCTTAATCCACTCATTATTACAGCTTCAAAATCTACTTGCTGTCACGGAGACGGATGACCAATGCAACTGCACTTTTTTTTCATCTCTAGTCAACTTCGACTGTTACGTTTACCCTTTTGAACTACAATAACGATACTTTTTGTTGGTTGTAATAAAGACTCGGAGCAATTGTTGTTGTTTTTTTACAAAAAACGCACAGAATTAGAAGTTCATTACACTTCACTGCGTGCGTGTTCAATAACAGGTGTGTCTCTTCAGTTTTGTTTCAGTTTTTGCATCACTCATGCAGGAATCCATCCAGCCGTCTGCCTGCAGTACTAACATGAACTCCGCCCTTTCTGACGGCTGAGGTATTGCGTGTTTTTTTTCTTCCACCTTATTTCCCGCTCACACTTTTCTCATCTTAATTTTACAAACTGCAAGTTACACACACACATGCTGACTGACGCTGGCGGGTGCGGTGTTCTCCGATCGACTCGGGTATTACACACAATGTTAAACAGATCCGGGACCCGAAGAAATAGATTGGGACCCGACCCGGACCCGGCTGACCATTTAAAATATAGACCCGAACCCGTACGGGTCCCGGGTCGGGTCCTGGGTCCTCGGGTCTCGGGTCCTCCGTGAAGACCTCTAGCAGAAGCTGGCTTCAAAAAACAGACTCATGAGTGCTGCCAGCATTGCTTTAGAGGTTGCAGAAGTGGAAGGTCAGCTTGTCAGTGCTCAGACCATACGCCACACACCGCAACAAGTCGGTTTGCATGGCCGTCATCGTAAACTTCTTTGGCTCAGATGGTGTCCAGCATGTGTGGCGACGCCCTGGTGAGGAGTACCAAGAAAATTGTGCCTTGCCTACAGTCAAGCATGGTAGTGGTAGCATCATGGTCTGGGGTTGCATGAGTGCTGCTGGTACTGGGGAGCTGCGGTTCATTGAGGGAAACATGAATTCCAACATGTATTGTGACATTCTGTAGCAGAAGATGATGCCCTCCATTCAGAAACTGTGACAAACAGCAGTTTTCCAACATAATAATGACCCCAAACACACCGCCAAGATGACAACTGCCTTGCTGATGAAGCTGAAGGTGAAGGTGATGGAGTGGCCAAGTATGTCTCCAGACCTGAACCCTATTGAGCACATGTGGGGCATCCTCAAGCGGAAGGTGGAGAAGCAACATGTGTCTAACATCCAGCAGCACCGTGATGTCATTGTGGAGGAGTGGAAGAGGATGCCAGCAACAACCTGTGCAGCTCTGGTGAATTCCATGCCCAGGAGGATTAAGGCAGTGCTAGATAACAATGGGGCCCCGACAAAATATTGACACTTTGGACACAGTTTTGACATGTTCACTTAAGGTGTACTCATTTTTGTTGCCAGTTACTTGGACAATAATGGCTATATGTTGAGTTATATTTAGGACAGTAAATTTGTACTTCTATACAAGCTGCACATTGATTACTCTAAAATATATCAACGTTTCATTTGTGTGGTATTGTCCCTTGAGAAGATATACAAACATTTTTTGCTGTTTGCTGAAATGTGATGGGTGTACTCACTTTTGTGAGATACTGTATATCCTATCAGGGCCGGTTCTAGCCATTTGGAGGCCCTAGGCAAAATTTATGTTGGAGGCCACCCGCCCCCAATAAAAAGCACTTGAAACAAATATGATTCCTAACTTTTTTATTTATACAACATTTTATTTTAAACTGTGTATATTTTTACTTATGTAGTACTGGTCAAAAGTTTGGGCACATTACTAGTTTTAATGTTTTTGAAAGTCGCTTATGGTCATCAAGAATGCATTTATTTAATCAGAAATACAGAAACTATAATAAACTATGATATTGTGAAATTTAAATAATGCTTTTCTATTTTTATCATACTTTAAAATATCTGTGAGTCATAGCTGAATTGTCAGCATCAATTTAATACATCCTTATGAATAAAAGTATTAATTTCTTTAAAAAAATACTGACCCATTGAATTGCAAACATCTGAATGGTATTGTTACAAAATAGTTTTATTTTAAATATATATATATATATATATATATATATATATATATATATATATATATATATATAGCTTGACGAGCATAAGAGACTTTTTTCAAAAACATTAAAAACTGTAATGTCCAAAATTCTGACCGGTGCTGTACGTACATATTAATCAAACTTTATCTTAAAGAAATAGCAGCCTAAAAACCTAATAACCAGCTGCATTGATGTCTATTAATCAAAGATCAAAAGAAAAAAGAAGAAATCAATAACTTTTGTAGCTTTAAAGATTCATCTATATTTAATTTAGAATTTAGTGTTTGATTACTTTATTCAATTTCTGCATATTTCCTACTTGCTGAAGGGCACAGGTAACTATGACATTTATTATAATGGGTTTATGTGAAGATTGTTTTAAGTTCACTTAAATTAGAAGTTATTTTAAGTAGTCTAATAAATGTTAATATTAATAGCTCTTGTAATGTTGAATGACTAGTCAATGGTTAAATATTAGGGGAAAAAAATATTTCATAGAGACATCACTATTGGTATCAGTGATACTGGCCTTCAGTCATAAAAAAAGATTCCATTATACAAATATTAAAAATATACTGTATTTATGTTGTTTTTACATTAATTTGAAGATTGAATGTAAAATAATTGCAATGTAAAAGTATTTTAAAAAAAACAATTCATTAGTTAACAGTTAATTAATTAAAAAGTTTATTTTTTGACAGCACTAATATATATATATGTATATACACACACACACACATATACAGTATATATATATACCCCAACCGCGATCGTGCCCTCATAAGGTGGCTTGTCCCCTGCCCCTCCAGAGGTCTGTGCATGCCACTGTATATAACGTATATACTGTAAATACTTATGTTGTCCGGAAGTATTTTTGTCTTGTCTGTGTGACTCACCGGGTGGGAGGAGGGCCTTGCTGGCGTTCAGTTTTTTGATCAGAATCTGTGAGAATAAGATTCAGATTATGATCTACTAAAACAAATGGTATATCTATTACTTTGACTAAAGACACATGAAAGATTACAGTACATTATGTCTTTGTTCCACTGTTTAGCCACTTGCACTACATTTCTTTAATTATTTATCTAATAATCACTGTAAGAACTGTATACACACACCTGTTGCTTTTGGACAGCAAGTTTCATGTTTAGGCTTTACTTCTAGATTAGTGTTAGTACAGCAGCATTGGGTTGTCATGTCATACGTTTCCTTGCCACAACAAGAATGATTTTCCTTCCACTGAAATAGTTCGTTTTTACCACAACACAAATGAGTCTTTGTCAAGTACATGTCTGTAAATGAGTATAAGAGAAACTCATTATAAAACGTCATCTTTGAACTAACTGTAAAAAGATCAACCAATCTCATCAAAATTTCTTAAGCATGCAAAAATGTGTCAAATCTGGACAATGCCATCAAGGTGTATAAAGTGGATCGCTACCTTTGCCACAGCATTTCGCGTGAGTGCTGCTTCGAGTCAGAATCCTGCCATTACAGCAAATCTCATTAAGTGGATTGTAAGCTACAGAACCACAGCAGTCGGCCACCAGCTGGCTTAATCCTAGAGTTATACTACCTGCAACATATTAAAATACAATCTAAAACAGTGTCCAGTCTTTGTATATGTCATAAACTTATTGTGAATCACATCCTCTACTCTCAGTGACTCGGCAACCACAAAATTACAGCTGCAGGAGTCTCTCTTACCATTACAGCAGGAACTTCCTGAGATATTGTAAGACACATTCCCACACCAGTGCAGATGATGGCTGCCTTCCATCTGTCCATTGAAACCTGCGTTGCTGCTGACATAAACAGTACAGAGCACTCCTATTTTACTCTTACCAAGACATTCTGTTAATTTACATTTAAGTGATCTATGATAAAACATATGTAATAATGATTGGAAAAAAAAATCTCTTATGCAACTGTGTTTAGAGGCTCAGAGTTAAGGCTCTGTGTAAGGTCACTTACTGGCTCCCTCTGTCACGATGGCAAATTTCTGAGGAACAAAGAGATTATGAAAAATTAGTGGTAACTAGTGGTTCTAAAAGTGATAACTATAGTCTCCTGTGGGTAAGACAACTCTAAATGCTATAAAGATTAAAGTCAACATGAATATGACACTGACCTAATAGAAGTTTCTGGTCTATGTGAATGGTTAGACCAGTGCAGAGTATTTGTAGTACATTTATCTGCCCTTGATCTGATGAAATTGCTTTATTTTTGTTTACATCATCACAATGGCTTAGAAGAAAGGGATCAGACGGGGCACATGATTTGAAGTTTTTAAACTTTCCCCTTCCAAAATGTCACAATAAGTTTTTTATCCATCCATACAATGGAAGTCAGTGGGGTCCAAAATATTTTTTATTAAAGTTTTATTGAATGGATAAACATTTTGAACAGTTCTTCAAGTTATCTTCTTTTGTTTTCCACAGAAGTATCATAGGCTAATGATTTGACGGTGAGTAAATGATGAGAGGATTGTCAATTTTAGGTGAACTGTACCTTTAACCTAAAACCATGGTAAAGTGAATTTTCTTGCAAGTTCATTCATACTCTCTTGTGCCTGTTATACAAAAATGGAATGTATTTTCTTCTTTTATAAATGTTTGTTACTACACAGAATGTCATTGGATGGCACTGATGCTATTACACTCCTTATGTTTCTGAAAAAAGATCTGAAGTCCACTTGCTAAGCTTGTGCCTTCCACCAACCTCGGCCACTGTCACTGCAAAAATTGCCAAAACACAAAAAAGACCTCGCCACGCGTTATGAAGACAATTTCTCACTCGTGTTTCTCCTCTTTTGTACTTTTTATTGGGGTTAATAAGGCAAATTTGTTCTTAAACTGTTCTGCACTGCATTTGTTAGAAATTAATACAATATGCAGTCCTCCGATGAGCCCTATTTAACTCCGAGACTATGCCCAGCATCACATTCAACAAAACAGAAAAAATACATGTCATAACAAAGTAAAACAACGGAATTCATTACAAAATGGAACCCAAAAGTCCGTGAACCACCGTCTATTCAGTCTCTACACCGTCTCTCTGCGACCAAACGACCATTGCAAATCAATTTGTTCTTCGTGTCAGAAGTAGCCTACATGAGAGAGAACGGGGCTTCCATTTACTGTCGGGGATTTGTCGTGTAGTTCGCTTCCACTGTATCAATGATTAGGCTATTATCGCGTCGCTCACGCACGGTTTAGACACAATGTAAAATACAGTACAGTTTTTTTCCTCGGCCCGCAACATACTAATGCGTAGCTAATAGCAACTGTCTAAATCTCAAATTAAGACTAATCAACCGCTACACTACCACGGTCATCAATACTGTCCCTCGCCGCCCAGTCAAAGTGGTATCCAATCTGGATGGGTGTGTAAAAGTTCTGCTCTGTCAATTCCTTGTTCAGTGGCTTTCAAGGTTTCAAATAACGCAACCCTTTTTAACTGTTTGGGCTACTCTGGGCACGCTCCACCCGCAGCTACTTCTTCCCTCTCACTAACTGAAATATACCGCGCATGGCTCAAAAAGAGTTCAATCCCAAGAACGCAGAGAACGGACTTGTATTCTCGTGGAGACCAGTCTTGCAAGGCTTCCTTGGAAGAGCGAATTCGGAAGGACGCGAGAACACAGAACCCTTGTGAGAATTGGGATATACTGCGTCCTTGCTTAACTGACCGCCTAGTCTCAGCATAAGCAGTGGCCAATGAACAATAAATATAACATAACATTACAAACAAATGTCATAACTTATTAAAACATTTCATATATTATTGTTATATAATATCGTTTTATTTTACAGCGTTATATGTTTAACTATGAACAATAAAATAACATAACATTACAAACAAATGTCATAACTTATTAATACATTTCATACTATTATATGTATTATTGTTATATAATTGTATATCGTTTTATTTTACAGCATTATATGTTTAACTATATATGACTATGTTAAAATTAATTTTAATATGCCAATAAACATAAGACAAATACTTTCTCCGGGTCTTAACACTTTATTAAAATTAAACAAAACAAAACGATAAATGTTTACTTTCAAGAGCCGTCAGTATTTGCGAGCGCGAGTTTAAAGCTTACAGGCTTCCGTACACCGGCCGCCCGCAGCATCTTCGGGGATTTAACGGCTCGATTCTCTCAAGTCTGCACTCAACGCATCCTCGATATCAAGAACACATCCGGGCACTTTCATGCGTCTTCTGTACTTGCGTTCTTGAGGATTTGAACTGAACTTCGACGGTTGATGATGACGTAGAACGAGAACACAATGATGCAAGATCGCTGAAGAACGAATAATAATAATAATAATAATAATAAAATAATAATATTTAAATAAATAAAACCGCGTGCATTAACACACAGAGTTTGTTTGTCTACTGATTTGTACCTCCACATGAATTAGTTAACAACGATTTTGGAATAATATTTTGAAAATTTGATACTGATAACACCACTAATATTAGTCAATTTCTTGTTTCAATGGCAACTTTTTTAAATGACAACATTAGCTGACACTAAATGTCCAGTATATAAAAGTAGCCTATAATAAAAGTATAATTTTAGTTTCCTTACCCTTTGCAGAGGATGTGGCAAAAATGCACAAGATTGTTATTACACCTGAAATAAAAAAAAATACAATATAGGTTCTAAAACAGGCTCTATCACTTACAAAATAAATAAATAATTCTACAATAAAGGTAACCCAAAACTTTAAAATGTGCTGTCATACATGCAGTTGATGTGTAGATCTCCATTGTGTATCCCTGTTCAGTAAAGATTGAATATCCCAAGGATGAGAATTTATGCATCCCAAAATAAAACTTTTGCTCCGCCCCTCAGGCTGCATCATAGTAAGTACGGAAGGACCACAGACTGGGACGGCCAAAAGCACATGAAGGTAGTAACAAGTATGGGCATGATAACATAATTCATATTTTTGATTGGCTGATGTTTCGCAATACCAGCATCATTGCATGCAGTGTTGATTAGTGAACTGCACAGTCAATGAGATCCATATCATCACACTTCATAATGATTTCTGGAATGGTTTTACTGTAAGTTGTTTAATGGCATGCATCCATTTAGCATTATTTAATCATGTTTAATCACCACTGGTTCCCAACCAAGCACTCCCACATGTACACCAAATACAAACACATGTGCATGACTCGTATGTTGTATCACTAATAATCATAATAAATATTAGTGATGCAATAAATATCATGGTAATGATAATAATACCATGGTGTAACCACTAAATGGCTACATCCCTATATTTAAATATATCATTGTTGGTGTGTATTCCCTCGTCACTTGAGATTTTTTAAATTATTGTTATTTTATTATATTATTATTTTTTAAATTCTGTTAATTTGAAGTGTCAGTTTTACATTATTACTTTATATACATAATTATTACAATCAAATCTGGACACAGACAAATAATTTTGTTAGCTATAGCTTGATCACAAAAGTAATTTGAATATTGACTTAGTGTAAGTATATTTCAGTACAAGCTCTGGTCTGTGGTCTCTCCTCCTGCATTTCAAAACGATCAGATTAACAAATTCAGTTTTAAGTTGCTTTATCGGCAAGGTTAAAAAAAAATCTTTACATTGCCAAAGCATTGACAGGGCTCTGATTCAGTGGTGTTGAGCATTGTCAAAATTACAGACAAGAACAGACAGCGAATTAGGCAGTGAGGCCCCAGTACCCATGATCGTGTGGCCCCGGCTACAGCCTAGTTAGCTGATGCAGCACTGTTCCTGAGCCCTGGAGATCCCTTTTCACTTAAGAAGCACTGGAATTGATCTCAGCAGGAGTGAACAGTTTCTAGATTTCTTTACTGGAAAAAGGCAGATCATGTTTTGATAAAGGTCTTTGTGTTTTAATCTGTAATATGCAGTAGATTAAACAGATGTGTGTGAACTGTTCAGATAATGTAAATTAGATGATTTAATAATCAGATAATCAAATCAGATAACGCAATTATGTATACCAAGCCATCATTTGGACATCGGCTTATGCTGAGCCTAGTCAGCCTTGTGTTCCACATGGTTTGCAAGAGGACTGAGGGAGGAAACTTGGCTGACTGACTGCGCGTGATGATTCAGCTGCGGAGCCTGTCTGTGAGAGGTTTGATTAGCTTGCCTTTTGTTTTTGGGTGGTTTGGTATGTATGAGTCATTGCAAGTGTCATCAAACTTTTGACGTCAAAAATTATTGCAGTCTCGCATCAGCTGCCTTTGTAACTATTATTTTAGGGAAAGTTTATCTGTTGTTGAAAAAAAAAATTAAAAAAAAAATCTTGACTCGCACCGTGTCTACACGCTGCACCACGCCGCAACGGCTAAAGTCTGTCTACATGCACAAAGCGACTGTTGAAAATCATTTGAACTTTGTGTCAGCATGTAGTAAATAGAACGAGGCATCAGCTTACTGTCGGGGATTTGTCGTGTCGCGCAACGCCACATCAAGTGTAGACAGCATCACTGATTATGGGTTTAATTGCAGGTCTAGCCTATATAGTCACGCTGTGCCGCTCGCGTCCGGTGTAGACACGGTGTCAGCCACTGATGATCCCTGAGATGGTTCCAAAACACTTGGTTTCAACTAAACAGACCACATCTGGAAACTATCACTGAAAGAGAGGAAAAAAAGGCCTACTCTTGGTTTCTTAAAGAGGTCCATTTGTAGTTTATTTTAGCTCTTATTTATTAACTCTTTGTTGTTTCATAGCCCTCCTTTTATGCTCTTTCAGTCACATAACTTACTTTCCATCTCCGTTATCACAAAAACCACAACTAGAGCTGTAGAATATAATCTTTTTTACAATGTGATGCTGATGTAAATGATTCTGCATTGATGCATGAAAACAAAATAATTAAAAAACGTAATTAAAGTCCTATCATGCATGTAATTCTTTTTTTTATATCGTAAATAGAGTACTATTTTTTAGTTTCGCATGTCCATGTTCCTTTCGGTTTTTGAGGATTTTTTTTCTTTCTTGCTTTCTTTAAAAAAAAAAAAAAAGTTATCAAGCACAATACACTATGAGAAGGATCTTGGTGCATTGCTCATGCACAGTGGCGGCGCTAGGGCGGGGCTTGTCGGGGCTATAGCCCATCAGAAACTTCCAAATGATTTTCCTGTTTTTTAACTCTCTGTCACTCTCATTAACATTGAAAAATAAACTTTAAAAACCGTAAAAAGTGCCTAATATGTGGCCTATAAACAATTTATATTATGGGGTAGGGGTCAAGCAACTCAAACAAGCAACGCGCAAACTTTGCACAAGAAGGTGAAAGTCAATTCACTACAGAGAAAGGGAAAGTAAAAAACAAACAAAAAAACTGACGGCTATACGGCGCATATTCTCTGAGACTTCGAATCTACTCTAACATGCTGATAACTATGGAAGCCCGTTTCCGCCACTGAAAAAAAATAAAACAAGGTAATTGCGACTTTTTATCTCACAATTCTGACATTTTTTCTCAGAATTCTGACATATAATCTCGCAATTCTGAGATATAAACTCGCAATTCTGAGATATAAACTCGCAATTCTGAGATATAAACTCGCAATTCTGAGATATAAACTCGCAATTCTGAGATATAAACTCGCAATTCTGACTTTTTTTCTCAGAATTCTGACATATAAACTCGCAATTCTGAGATATAAACTCGCAATTCTGAGATATAAACTCGCAATTCTGAGATATAAACTCGCAATTCTGACTTTTTTTCTCAGAATTCTGACATATAAACTCGCAATTCTGAGATATAAACTCGCAATTCTGAGATATAAACTCGCAATTCTGAGATATAAACTCGCAATTCTGACTTTTTTTCTCAGAATTCTGACATATAATCTCGCAATTCTGAGATATAAACTCGCAATTCTGACATATAAACTCGTAATTCTGAGATATAAACTCGCAATTCTGAGATATAAACTCGCAATTCTGAGATATAAACTCGCAATTCTGACTTTTTTTCTCAGAATTCTGACATATAAACTCGCAATTCTGAGATATAAACTCGCAATTCTGAGATATAAACTCGCAATTCTGACTTTTTTTCTCAGAATTCTGACATATAAACTCGCAATTCTGAGATATAAACTCGCAATTCTGACTTTTTTTCTCTCAGAATTCTGACATATAAACTCGCAATTCTGAGATATAAACTCGCAATTCTGACTTTTTTTCTCGCAATTGCGAGTTTATATCTCAGAACTCTGACTTTCTCGCACCCGATACCACTCTCCGTGTAAAGCTTTGCAGTGCTTTGTTCAGTTTGCTATAGATTAACTATATATTGAACTAGATGAAAGTTGCGTCCGAATATGATTTTTGAACATACACAAAAATGACTCATTATTCTCCATGTCTGTGATTTGCGCTCGCGGTTGGACAGTACCATTACCGCCGGGCCGGGTGCGGGACGCGCACAGCTTTCAGACACAACATTCTTCATTTCTTTATAGTTCTGAGTTTGAGGCAGCTTCTATCGCGTTATTTTAATAACAGCTGTCAAGTCAAAAACGTATTGTAACACTATTATTGATAGCTCATCGGCAGCTTTATTTCCAGAAATCCCTTTATGTGCTGGTACAGCAGAATCCGACTGTCCTTCAAGAGCATAATACTTCATTCACCAGAACTTTTCTGAGTGACTTACGAGTAGATGTTGTTACTGATTATGCCAAACCAGAACATCACTAGGCCTACTCTGTACGTCATGCTTTATTTCATATAGCCATAATAATCCTATAATACTATAATAGTAGCCTTACTCGTTTTATACTGCAGTTTAGCATCAACCCAAATATACACGGTTCAGCTATAAATCAGAATATTTTTTTTTAAACAACAGTATTTTGAGCAGGGTTGGAACTAACTCTGCAGGGCTGTGGTCCTCAAGGAACTGAATTTTGCACCCCTGAATTGGATGGCATTTATCTGGAATATAGGCTATAGGCTTCCTGTGTTTGTACATTTTCATAAACGTTTTCCTGAATATGCTTCTTAGATTTTACACTACCTAGTTTACAGCCAGAACTGCAACCATAACGAGACCAACTTACATTATTATTGTCTATAGCAATGATAATACATATGAAGAGTTCAGATGCAAAAGCCTCCAAGTGCCATCTGAAATTTTCTTCTAAAATGAGCATTTTTGTCAGGTACAGGTTCTTTTCATTGTCATTAAAGTGAAATAACTGAACATAAACGAAAAATGCTAATTTTAGAAGAAAATGTCACATGGCATTTAGAGGCTTTTGCATCTGAACTCTTCATATTGATTAAATAATAATAAAAAAAAATCCTTAATTTATTTACAATTTTCATCGGGGATGTCTTACTTGGTCGATATCTTACAACATTAAATACAGGAGAGAAGATAATTCTATAGCAAGAACATAGAGATGAAAGCGCGCTTTATGCCAGAGTGAAGGAAATCCACCATATATCCACTCTCGTGTTACAATAATACGCTCTTTACTTGAGAGCTGTTATTAAAATAACGCGATAGAAGCTGCCTCAAACTCAGAACTATAAAGAAATGAAGTCTGAAAGCTGTGCGCGTCCCGCACCCTGCCCGGCGGTAATGGTACTGTCCAACCGCGAGCGCAAATCACAGAAATTGAGAATAATGAGTCATTTTTGTGTATGTTCAAAAATCATATTCGGACGCAACTTTCATCTAGTTCAATATATAGTTAATCTATAGCAAACTGAACAAAGCACTGCAAAGCTTTACACAGAGAGTGGTATCGGGTGCGAGAAAGTCAGAGTTCTGAGATATAAACTCGCAATTGCGAGAAAAAAAGTCAGAATTGCGAGTTTATATCTCAGAATTGCGAGTTTATATCTCAGAATTGCGAGTTTATATCTCAGAATTGCGAGTTTATATCTCAGAATTGCGAGTTTATATCTCAGAAGTCTTGAAAAAAAAAGTCAGAATTGCGAGTTTATGTCAGAATTCTGAGAAAAAAAGTCAGAATTGCGAGTTTATATGTCAGAATTGTGACTTTATATCTCAGAATTCTGAGAAAAAAAGTCAGAATTGTGAGATAAAAAGTCGCAATTACCTTGTTTTATTTTTTTTTCAGTGGCGGAAACGAGCTTCCATAGATGGTATAGCCTATAACTGTCTTAAATTATTCCCTTAATATTTATTCCCTTCTGTGGCTCATATAGTGAAAAACATGTGAAGAAACGTAGGCTTATTTCGCGTTAACCCCTTAACTGTCATCCCCATTTTTGAAAATTCACGAGAAAGTGCAGTATCCAAACTTAAATTATTATAATTCATGAACGCTTTTGAATACAGACCTAAGGTTGGTCTCTTTTTAAAGAAGACAATTAGCAGATTATTACAGAAGTGAAATCATTTAATAAAATTAAAGTATTAAAAAGTTATAGAAGTTTAAATTTACTGTAAAGAAAATGTATTATACTATTTTTATTTTATTTTATATAAAATAAATATTTATAAAATAGTTAAAAATCCAAAATTGCTATAAAATGAAAGCCACGTGTCTACATAAGTTGTGTTCCAAATTTGAAGTTGATATAAAAAAAATTGAGGTTCATACAAGCAATTTTGTTTAGGCGTTATACCAAAAACAGCCACCGGGTGCTATTGAAACTCCATTGAATTATTTTTTTATGCAATTCTGTCACAAATCTAGCAATTTCTCTCTCAATATTACATCTATAACAAAATAACCACCAAATATGGAATCTTGAGACTCAGACCTTTCCAACGACATGTATTTCATCAAGATTATAAAAAGTTTTGATTCTAAAAGACCGTAATACATTTTGTAATATGACACCGCCGCTAAGGGGGAGGAGACCACCAAAACATTTTGAAGTACCATTTCTATGGCAACGCAATGTCCGATTTCAAAATGGTTTTCACAGGATGAATTTTGAGATTTTAAGCTTTCAAATGGTATATAACTTATGATGATTGCTAAAACATGTGATGGGGAAAAAGGCAAGGATATAAAGACTTTTTGTGACAAAGGTCAGAACTCCTGTTATGATGTTGATTTATCATAGACGCTTGGTGCACTCTTGTCATAAATGAATCTATTACTGTTCCTACATAATTTGTAACAACAAAAAATGGAAATATATCTATTTAGGAGACTTAGACATTTCCAATGATATATAGTTTGTCATGATTACATTAGGATTTAAGCGTAATATAGTGAAGTAAACTTAGGTGACAGTTAAGGTTAAACAGGTTGTTTTTGAAAATCAGTGCCTGAAATAAAGCTGCTCTGAATTTCCATTGATGACTGCAGTGTTAATCATTTTAATTATAGTCCTATAATTCATTGTATAAATTAATAGACCTGTTTTAAAAAAATCTTTTTAAAAACATTTTCAATGAGGAGTAAGCCTATTTTATTATCCTCACAGCGCATCATGCGTGATGCTCTATGAAATTATTTCGGGGCAATAATTTCATGTAATTTATTAATAAAAGTAATCTAATAATAATAATAGGCCTAATGATAAGTCAAAGTCAAAGTCAGCTTTATTGTCAATTCTGCCACATGTACCGTACATACATACCGAGAATTGAAATTGCGTTACTCTCAGATCCTTGGTGCATACAGATAACACTAAACACTAACAGTAGAATGCAAAAATACAGATAAGTACAAATCAAATATATATACATATATATATATATATATATATATATATATACCACACACACACACACACACACACACACACACACACACACACACACACACACACACACACACATATATGTATATATATACATATATGTACACAAAAATGCAATTATTACAAATATACAAATAAGGACATGTATAAAAAAAACAGAAAACATTAAAAAAAAAAATAATATAAAGATGGATAAAGTGGTAAAAGGCACATGGTAGATAGTGCAAACCAAGTCAAGTCAAGTCACCTTTATTTATATAGCGCTTTTAACAATACAGATTGTGTCAAAGCACTTAACAGTATCAAGTTGGAGGATAGAGTGTCAGTAATGTATAATAATAGGATTAAACACTCAATTTTCAGTTAAAGGCATTTTATTATTGAATTCAAAGATGTCATTGTCTAGCTAAGTTTAGTATAAATAATATCTATGAAATTAAATTGATGATAATCGCTAGAAATTAAGTGTCCCCAACTGAGCAAGCCAGAGGCGACAGCGGCAAGGAACCAAAACTCCCTCTGTGACAGAATGGAAAAAAATAAACCTTGGGAGAAACCAGGCTCAGTCGGGGGGCCAGTTCTCCTCTGGCCAGGATATTATTGTTTATTTATTGTTTTAATTAAAACTTTAAATGTATTATATTTCTATTTTAATATTGTTGCAATTTCTAACAATAATAGTATTATATAGTTAGGTATTTTATTATATTTTTAGTTATTTGTTTTATTTTTAGTTTTATTGTATTTTAAGTTGAGGTCTTCAATGTCCCCGGGGCTCATCCAGGGGTCCAGCCTCCGCCGACAATCTGGGCCGAAGACATCATCTCCTGGCGCCAATCCACCATCTGATCCGGACACGGACTGAGAAACAGAATAAGAAAGAAACAGACTAATATTAGCGTAGATGTCCATATTTTTACGATGTAACAAGTACATCGTGTGTTATGGGAAGTGTTCCCGGTTCCGGTTGATCTAATTAATGCAGCCTAACATTCCTTTAACGGATTTGAATAATAGAAGTGTATTAGTGTGTTATGTGTACGCCAGGTTAAAGAGATGGGTCTTTAATCTAGATTTAAACTGACAGAGTGTGTCTGCCTCCCGAACAGTGTTTGGTAGATTGTTCCAGAGTTTGGGCGCTAAATAGGAAAAAGATCTGCCGCCCGCAGTTGATTTTGATATTCTAGGTATTATCAAACGGCCAGAGTTTTGAGAACGCAGTGGACGTGAAGGACTATAATGCGATAAGAGCTCGCTCAAGTACTGAGGAGCTAAACCATTCAGGGCTTTATAAGTAATTAACAAGATTTTAAAATCTATACGTTGTTTAGTAGGGAGCCAGTGCAGTGTTGACAGAACCGGGCTAATGTGCTCATACTTCCTGGTTCTAGTAAGAACTCTAGCTGCTGCATTTTGAACCATCTGTAATTTGTTTATTAAGCGTGCAGAACAACCACCCAATAAAGCATTACAATAATCTAACCTTGAGGTCATAAACGCATGAATTAATATTTCTGCATTTGACATTGAGAGCATAGGTCTCAGTTTAGATATATTTTTAAGATGAAAAAATGCAGTTCTACAAATGCTAGAAAAGGAGAGATTACTATTAAATAGCACACCTAGGTTCCTGACTGATGACGAAGAATTTACAGAGCAGCCATCAAGTATTAGACAGTGTTCTAGGTTATTACTTGTGGGGGTTTTAGGTCCGATAAGTAACACCTCTGTTTTTTCAGAATTTAGCAGTAAGAAATTACTCGTCATCCAGTTTTTTATATTGACTATGCATTCCATAAGTTTCTCAATTTGGTGTGTTTCACCAGGCCGTGAAGAAATATAGAGCTGAGTATCATCAGCATAACAGTGAAAGCTAACCCTGTGTTTCCTAATGATATTTCCCAAGGGTAACATGTAAAGCGTGAAAAGTAACGGCCCTAGTACTGAGCCTTGAGGAACTCCATACTGCACTTGTGATCGATATGATACCTCTTCATTCACTGCTACAAATTGATGGCGGTCAGATAAGTACGATTTGAACCATGCTAATGCACTTCCACTAATGCCAACAAAGTTTTCTAGTCTATTCAAAAGAATGTTGTGATCGATAGTGTCGAACGCAGCGCTAAGATCCAGTAGAACTAATAGAGAGATACAACCACGATCAGATGATAAGAGCAGGTCATTTGTAACTCTAATGAGAGCAGTCTCAGTACTATGATACGGTCTAAATCCTGACTGGAAATCCTCACAGATATCATTTTTCTCTAAGAAGGAATATAATTGTGAGGATACAACCTTTTCTAATATCTTTGACAGAAAAGGGAGATTCGAGATCGGTCTGTAATTAACTAGATCTTTTGGGTCAAGTTGTGTTTTTTTTAATGACAGGCTTAATAACAGCCAATTTAAAGTTTTTGGGGACATATCCTAATGACAATGACGAATTAATAATAGCCAAAAGAGGATCTATGACTTCTGGAAGCACCTCTTTTAGTAGTTTAGATGGAATAGGGTCTAACATACATGTTGTTGGTTTAGATGAATTAACAAGTTTATACAATTCTTCCTCTCCTATAGTAGAGAATGAGTGGAATTGTTCCTCAGGGGATCTATAATACACTATTTGATGTGATGATATAGCTGACGGCTGCATGGTTACAATTTGATCTCTAATAGTATCAATCTTGGAAGTAAAGTAGTTCATAAAATCATTACTGCTGTGATGTTGGGAAATGTCAACACCTGTTGATGCTTTATTTTTTGTTAATTTTGCCACTGTATTGAATAAATACCTGGGGTTATGTTTGTTTTGTTCTAAAAGAGACGAAAAGTAATCAGATCTAGCAGTTTTTAAAGCTTTTCTGTAGGATATGGTACTTTCCCGCCAAGCTAAACGAAATACCTCTAGTTTTGTTTTCCTCCAGCTGCGCTCCATTTTCCGGGCTGCTCTCTTTAGAGTGCGAGTGTGCTCATTATACCACGGTGTTGGACTCTTTTCCTTAATCTTCCTTAAGCGTAAAGGAGCAATTGTATCTAAAGTGCTAGAAAAGAGAGAGTTCATAGTTTCTGTTACATCATCAAGTTGTTCTGAGCTGTTGGATATGCTGAGGAATTGAGATAAATCAGGAAGATTACTTACAAAGCAGTCTTTTGTGGTAGAAGTGATGGTTCTACCATATTTATAAGAAGGAGTAGAATTTACAGCTTTAACTATATGGAGTTTACACAAGACTAGATAATGATCTGATATATCATCGCTTTGCTGCAGAATTTCAACACCACTAACATCAATTCCATGTGACAGTATTAAATCTAGAGTATGATTTCGACTATGAGTAGGTCCTGAAACGTGTTGTCTAACCCCAATAGAGTTCAGAATATCTATGAATGCTGATCCTAATGCATCTTTTTCATTATCGACATGGATATTAAAATCACCCACAATTAGGACTCTATCTGCAGCCAGCACTAACTCTGATAGAAAATCAGCAAATTCTTTAATAAAGTCTGTATGGTGCCCTGGTGGCCTGTATACAGTAGCCAGTACAATTGTTATGGGAGATTTATCATTAATACTTTTTTCTCTAGATAATTTTATATTTAGCACCATTACTTCAAAGGAGTTATACTTAAAGCCTGTCTTCTGAAAAATACTGAGAATATTGTTATACATTGTAGCAACACCTCCCCCTTTGCCCTTTGAACGCGGCTCATTTATCTCAAACCAGTGAGATAAACAAACAAACAAACAGTGCAGAATATAAGTGGTGTAGTGCAAAGAGCTTATCAAGACTGTTCTATTTAAAGTGACAAAGAGCAGTCTTTTTTATTCAGACTGTCGGAAGAGGTAGTTGAATGAGGTCAGTCCAATGCTGTACAAAGTGACCGGTGCTTGTCACAGTGTGTGTGAGTGAGTGTGTGTGTGTGGGTGGTGGTGGTGGTGGTGGTGCGTGGGGTAAGAGAGGGGAGGGGGGGCAAGGACGGGAGGGAGTTCATCTTCCTGACAGCCTGGTGGATGAAGCTGTCTGTTGGTCCTGGCTTGGAGACTCCGCAGTCTCCTCCATGATGGTAGCAGACTGAAGAAGTTGTGTGTCGGGTGGGTGGAATCACCTGCAATGCAGAGGGCTTTGCGGGTGAGACGGGTGCTGTAGATGTCCTGGAGGGAGGGGAGAGAGACACCAACGATCTTCTCTGCTGTTCTCACTATCCGTTGGAGATACATAAGAAGAATGTATTATGAAGAATGTAACAGGCCTACATAAATGCTAAATCCTCTTAATATTGGCAATTTTTTTTATCAACATTTTTTTTTTTTCATACATAACATAACATAACATCCAAAAAAATAACAAAACAAAACAACAGACACATATTCAATATCTCAAAGTCCAGTCAAAAGGGAGGGAGAGAGGGAAGGACAAAATTACCAATTTTTGATGCTTATTATCTCTGGCTATCATCCACACATGATACCATGCAAATCAGTACGGGGAGGTTATCACCTGCAATGTGTGCCCGTGTGGAAATAGTTTTATGAATTGTAAAAAAAAAGAAAAGTAGTTTTTATTGAATTGAAAAAATAAAAAATCCCAACTTTCTCTCTTTTCTATATTTGTTCATAAATTATATTACTTTGTAAGTTACATTCTTCATAATATACAGTTGACATTAGTATATTACTAATAACACTGGCATATGAGAAGTTTAATACCACAGAAAAAAGTAAAATATGCCTTTTTCGAAGCTGCTGTATATAAAAAACGGATAGCTAAAGTTTAGGCGTTCGTTACTTTCTCTCAATTTAATTTGTTTTTTAGAACCCCCTCTGAACTGTTTTGTTTTCGGGTTTTTAAAAAAGTATTTTGTTTTCCCTTTTCTTCTCTCCCACGGCTATGGAAGTCGCCGCTCATTTCATCGCCCTATCCCTCAAGAACCGCCCTGGCTCGCCACGGGGACGGCGCTGGACAACACGGCCTTCAATCATCTGTTCTGGCTCGGGGCCAATTACCATCGCCCCGTAGACCTCCCAGACACCTCAGGACTGAGTTGGAGAGAAGGGATCTTCCGGTGTCTGGGGAGTGTCCGGGCCCAAGCCAGAACCAGCCAGTCGTCCAGTCCGTCAGCCCAACCCCAGTCAAGCCTGTCAGCCACCGCTTACTCTAGCCTGCCGCCGTTCGCTGCTCCCTCAAGCCCGCCGTCCATGGGGAAATTGACGCCGCCGTCCGTGGCCCACGCAAGCCCGCCGTCCGTGGGGAAAGCAACGCCGCCATCCGCGGCTCACTCTAGCCCACTGTCTGTGGCAATCTCAAGCCCGCCGGCAGTTAGTGTGGCAAGCCTGCCGGTTGCGGCTCCCTCCAAACCAGAGCCCGCTCCTCGACAGCGCCCTCCAGAGCACCCTCCAGTGCCAGCCCCTCAAAAGCGCTATGCTGTGCCTGCGCCTCCAGAGCGCCCTCCAGTGCCATCCCCTCGAAGGAGCTATGCAGTGCCCGCCTCTCCAGGGCCCGTTCCTCCAGTGCCCGCCTCTCCAGGGCCCGTTCCTCCAGTGTCCACGCTTCCAGAGCGCTCCCAATAGTCCTTGCTTCCAGAGCACCCCTACTTTCCCCAAGGAACTTTTTTTTTGTTTGGGGGGGGGGGGGGTAGTAGGGCTCCAGCCGAAGAGGAGCCCTACTACCTCCCTGTTGGATGTTGCTAAGGTGTGGGATGGAGTAATGTCAGTCCTGTCTTCCTGTGTTCCCCTTCCTCTCGTGCCCATATTTGGTTTTCCTGTTCCTATTTAGTTTCCCTGATTAGTTTATTAGTCTCAGTCTGTGTGTTAATTACTCCCCACCTGTTTCAGTTCTTTTTCGTTTGGTTTCCTGTGTTTAAAAGCCCTGTGTTTCCCCTTCTCTAATGTCCGTTATTGTTCGTCTTACCTGTGCTCCATGTTCCCTGAGGTTAGTGTCATTAAAATATATCATTTTGAAGAACTCCTTGTCTCCTCGTTCTCTTACTCCGACGCCTTGTGACACATGCATTGTGATCAGGGCTTGACATTAACTTTTTTTTTTTTGCTCACCAGCCACTGTGGCTAGTGGTTTTCCAAAATTACTAGCCACTCAGCATTTTCACTGGCCATAATTTTGTTGTTGGGAAATTACGTTTTATATGACTAAAGTTACTGCATACTAAAATGTATTTAAATTGATTTATATTGTTTTGTTTTTTATTTTTTTATTTTTTTAAAGGGCATTTTTCCCTAACCATATTAAATGCATGCATCATCTTTTATATCAAATTCTTACATTTTATTAATAATTTCACTTAATATAATAAGATACTAGAGGCTGTTATACCAATCCAATGAAATCAGTATTAATAAAAATTATCTTTCCACTGCAGAAGAAACAGAAGCAGCTGAAGTGGCATTTAGATGCATTTACACAGACCGTTTAATGAAGCTGAAATGTAGCACGAATGCATTTACACTGCAAAATTATACCAGCATAAATAAGGTTATGAGCATGGTGTTTTAAATTATTATTATTTTCATATTTAATATGAAGTGTTGGAAAAAAATGCAAAATAAAGGTACTTTTAAATATAAACATAAACCACCAGTAGGTGGCAGCAAGTGACTGTCTTAATGAGGGAGTCATTGAGGCAAGCGATTCATTCAGATGGCTGATTTATTCAAGAATAAAGCAAGTGCCTGTCTTTGTGAATGGACCACTGCATCATTGACTCAAATGGGTAGTTCAAAAACGTGAATCATTCAGTAACAAATCACTGTTGTGTTGCTCAGACATGCACGACTGTGCTGCTGTGATCTTTGTTTGGAACTATTTTCATTAACCAAATCGAGCAAAAACAGTCAACATGACAATATTGTACTGTAGCCTATATTAACTACTCGTTTGAACTCTTGTATAAAATCAGTGTCAAATTTGCAATCGTGGTCTTCAGGGAAACTTCACTCTCTTTGTCGTGACACAGTATAAATATCTAAAGTACCTTTTTACCACAGTATGTTTCTTGTGTGCGTAGTTGCGTTCATTTGTTTGGATTTCTCCACAAGATTTTTTCACACTGATGAAATTCACCCGCATTTGGTGGGTTGACGGGTGTTAATGTCAAGCCCTGATTGTGATGCACTGAAAATGATTTTATAATCAAACCAAATAACCCTCAAATCAAATAGTGATGCAAGATTCATACCTCTAACTACATCACAACAAAAAACACAGCTCTGATCACGTCATCCCTCATTCTCCAGCTGTTTACATTGTTGAATCATGATTTCACTGTAGGCTGGCTTATGCCACTTCAGAGTTTCTACTGGTGGTACCAGTGCAACCAGCAAAATCCCCTATAGGGAGAAACCCCATCCCAGGGTAAAACCCATGTCAACACTGCATTATGCAACATGCAAACTCCACCAAGTCCTGCAAGCTCCACTGGGACTTGATCCAGGGGGAATTCTCTTGCTGTGAGGCAATAATCTATCAATAGTCAGTCCTAAACAGATTTGCAGGTAAACATAAACATATGAGCACTGTATCACCTGTTTGTGAAAGAGTGTGTGTGGGCTCTATACAGTGGATAGACATATTCCAAACAGACATTCATGTGAGAGTCTTTGAGTCTCAGAAAGAAAAGTGCCAAAGAAAACAGCTCGTCACTGGGGAAGTACCCTTAAATGGACATCTTTGTACCTTATTTTCCCCTTAAAAGGTTCATAGTAATACATTAAGGGTACATATTACTACTCAAAGGCACTAATAACCACCTTTTAGGGATATATGAGGTACAAAGGTGTCCCTTTAAGACAGGGGTAGCCAACCCTGAACCTGTATGGCTACCTTCCTACAAACGTCAGGTCCAATCCTGCTGCAACACACTTGCCTGTTTGATTAGGGTTGATGGTAAACTCTGCAGAATAGCCCTCCAGGAGTAGAGTTGGCTAATCCCCTGCTTTAAGGGTACTGCAACAGCAACAAGATGTCGTATCTCAATTTTAGCACATTTTATCCTGACAGTGTATCGGAATGCCAATTTTTCTAAGTACAAATTCAAGTTCAATTACAACAAAGCAGCCCTACAGAGAATAATATAGTGCATTAAGTGCTATAGTTTTATTGATTATAAGTGAAACATAGTTTCACACTGGTCTACTCCACTGAAGAAAATGAAAGTGATGTGACGTATGGCCAAGTATGGTGTACCAAACTCGGAATATGTGTTCTGCACTTATGCCATCCAGGTGCACACACACACACACACACACACACACACACACACACACACACACACACACACACACATGGAGCAGTAGGCAGACATTTTTGCTGCGGCGGAGCAGTTGGGGGTTCAGTGCTTTGCTCAAGGGTTTCACCTCAGTTGTGGTATTGAAGTTGGAAGAGAGCGCTATTCATTTACTCCCCTCATCTACAATATCTGCTGGTACTGAGACTCAAACCCACAACCTCGTCTCGAACCATTAGACCGCAACTGCCCCTAATTTGCACAACTTCTTGATCAATTTTATATGCCAGTCAGACAATGTCTTCCTGTCTTAGTGGTCTATTCTTGACCAATTAAAGTTGCAATGGAGCCCAGACATTTTGCTGTTATTCAAAGGTTTGGCTAAGCGAGACTAACTGACAAACTAGTGGTGTGGATGCAGCATCGTGCAAAAGTGTTCAATTAACAATGCCTTTGAAGAAATGCACTATTTATTTTCAGCCTCATTAATACTATTAAAGGGGTCCTATTATGCTCTTTTACAAAGTCTTGATTTTGTTTTGGGGGTGTACTAGAACATGCTCTCATGCGTGGTGGTTCGAAAATCGCATTATTTTTCACATAATTTACATTATTACAATACCTTTCTCCCCAGCCTCACACAAACGGCTCGATTAGTTCCGGGTTTGATGAAGGCCTGCCTTCCGAAAAATGAAATGTGTTTTGATTGATTAGCTGTCCCAGTGCGTTGTGATTGGCGAACAGCTTAGACAATGTTTTAGACGGCAAATTAATTATCTGCCAGCTGGAGGTGCTGTTGGAGCGGGAGAGCTCAAGGTTTCCCCGGTAATGCTGTACAAAACAGAGCTCCTCTCACAAACGCTGCTTTATCAGACATTATCCACCTTATTTTGCAACGCGGAAGTAAATACGATGCCGTACTTCCTTATAATGTGTTAAACTTCCGTTTCGCTAGCCGGTAGGTAAGGAGCGATGTGGTGGGAGCACACACAGAACACCAGACATGTTCACAAGTCTCTGAGGTCCAAGTCCAAGTCATGTCTCAAGTCTTTGAGGTCAAGTCTAAGTCAAGTCTCAAGTCTTTAAAGCGGAGTCCAAGTCAAGTCTTAAGTCTTTAAAGTGGAGTCCAAGTCACGTCTCAAGTCTTTTTGTGGAGTCCAAGTCACATCTCAAGTCTTTGTTCTATTTATTAGCAACAGTTATTTCAGCTTGTTATTGAGGCTAAATCAGTTTTGAAATACTGATTTCACGATATGATTTTCTCAACAACAACAACAACAAAAAACTTGAACAAAATTTAAGACAAATTAGAAATGAAAAGGTGTCCATTTATTAATTGTCAGATAAAATGCAGCACATTTCTTTGTAAAATTGAAGTATGTCAAACAACAAAACTAAATTTTAAAACAAACCCCAATTAATCAAATGAATTACACAAATTAAATAAATCTCATATAAACAAACTAAGGCTTTGTGCTCTTTTTCAATTTAAAATTAGAGGCAGCCACTGTATTTTAAACACAACACAATCCAAACAAAGAGGCTGCATACAGGTACATCTCATGTAATCATCTCATGTACACCCCATTATTGTGGTTTCAAAGAACAAGAGATACCCAGAATTTATACTGTATGGATGGTTATTTATTGAAACTCAAATGTAAATATTTTGAGATACTGATTTTTGACTTTCATTAGCTGTAAGCTCTAATCATCAAAATTAAAACAAAAAACTTTTGAAGTGTTTTACTTTACATGTAATGAATCTAAAATATTTGAAAGTTTCAGTTTTTGAAATAAGCTACTAGAAAAAATGAACTTTTTCACCATATTCTAATTTTCTGAGATGTACCTGTACATCCAGCATGAACAGTTTCTAATCTAAATTGAATTGTATAATTTCGAAATTTGAAGCAAATACAAAATGGTCTGACTTTAGTTTTGTGAAACTATTCTACATAAACCATCTGTACTAAACAAAACCGCACAGGCTGCATTAATGCAGATTCACTGTCTGCCAGCGGGTGGCGCTTGAACATCAATTAAACATCGTTTCCTTGGTTGCCGCTGTAAACAAAGCAGAGCTGCGGTTATGAACACTAATATGCATTATACGGAGGCAAGATGAAAAGAAAATACCATTTAAACTTTTTTTTAAGACAGACGGTTTCCCTCAGAGTTACATTCATATAAACTCCTATACCAAATGACTCGTTTTTTACGAGTCTCACAAGTCACGAGTCCAAGTCAAGTCTCGAGTCTTTATTTATGCGACTTAAGTGCGACTCGAGTCCAAGTCTCTGACTCGAGTTTCCATCTCTGCAGAACACTATTAAATACTGTGATGGTAAATATTTACCACACCCGCGGTGTATAACACAGTGGGAGGATGAAATGAAGAAGCAGCCTGCCATAACTTATGAGGACATTTTTAATTATTTAATTTTGTCGCTTGGAGTAGACGGGTCTTTGATACGGAATTATAAAAGCACTGAGGCATATCAGTAAGCCTACCTGCACAGCGGAAAGTCGGTCGAGTGCTGGTACATGAAACAGAAAGATCATTTGTGTTTTTAAAAGCAGACGTGAATCCCAGTACTGTTATGTGATTGCATTGAGGAGTTAGGTAAATGACTAATGTCTCCTTTTTCTCTTTCATCTGTGAAAGCATTTGTTGATAGTTTTAAAGTGGTAATGAAATATTTTTTTGATTAATATTAATATTTTAATTAAACTGAGTAATATACTGTGCAGAATTAGGGCTGATTAATTGCATCCAAGTTAAAAGTTATAAATAACTAAAATATATGCATGTACTTTTTATAATATACTGTAAATATACCAAAATAAAAAGCTATATAAATAATAATATACTATATATATATATATATATATATATATATATATATATATATATATATATATATATATATATATATATAGTATATTATTATTTATATAGATTTTTATTTTGGACACCCCTATTCAGAATGTTTTCCATTTGTTCCTTGATTTTGAAAAAGTGACCAATTGCAGATTATTTACCTAGCATTAATAAACTATCATTTTCAGTGGAAAAAAATAAAAATAAACTGCATCTTGGCATTTTAATTGTGTGTGCATATATAAGGAGAAAGAAGTAATATAAGATCTTGAAGATATTTGTGTAAAAACAGTATATTTAATGGTCACACTGAATAATTCCAAACAACTACACAATGTATCCAAAATTACTACACCATTCTAAATTTCATATAAAATGCCATGGAATGTAGACTCTCATGTGCTCCTCCATTGTATCAAACCAGTAGGAGATAATTCGGCTCACTACAATCTGGGACACATCAAAGCGTTCAGCAAGATCTCCTTGTAGTAACTTCAACTTCATCAAGGTCATCAGAATTTGATCCATTATGTGTATCTTAAAACTGAAAGTGTAGAATTGCTGGACATATTTAACATGTCCTTTAAAGTCACTAAGGGTGAAGCCAGTGTACAATACAGAGCTAGTGTCATTCTTGAAAATGGCAAGGGCTAAGGGATCTTCACTGTGGAACTGTGTTGCCTTGTGTAACATTATTTTATCCCCTGAGGCATAAATGTGGTCTGTCAACCTGGACCTCCCACTGAGTGCAGGCATCACTGTACTGAAGGGGCAGCTGCAACGGTCTCATGGTCACCTTGTTGATCATCTGCAAAACACAACATTGAAGTCAGTCAGATGCTCAGGAGAAACTGATAAATTCTCTACCACCATTTATAAAAAGTAGCAAAAGTATTTTGTACATGGCACCATGGTGTTCCAGTCATACTACAGTAGTATTTTTATTCAATACAATCACAGTACCTGGCTTTAAGGGATAGTTCACCCAAAAATGAACATTTTCATTATTTAGTCAACCTCTCAACCTCGAGTGGTTCTAAACCTATATAAATTTATTTGTTCTACTGAACACAAAGGAGGATATTTGGAATAATGTTAATATACAAACTATTTCTTATTATTTATTTCTTAACTATCTATATTATTTCTTACTACTATGAAAGTGAATGGAACCCAAGATTTGCTTGGTTACAAACATTCTTCGAAATATCTTCCTTTGTGTTCAGCAGCAAAAATAAATTAAACAGGTTTGGAACAACTCGAGAGTAAGTAACTGACAGCATTTTAATTTCACTTATCCCTCTATGTGCTTTTTTTGTAACAGTTTTCTACTGTTATCAACAACTTCAGCTTATCACTAAATATGTTTCAAGCACAATAGGAGTGTCATCGATAAAGAAATAGTTTAAACAATGTCTTTTGTTAGAGCACGTTACTTAACAAGAAGCTGTAACATACCTGTTTGTGGATATATCCTGACGAGACGTCACCTCGGAGTCTTCACTGGAGCATCATTTCTCGGGGAATGGATGATTTTCCGTGGGTCTGCCATCAACGAAGTGGAAAGAGCAAACATACGGAAATTTCGGTGGTTTCTTTAAGTTTAAGGCTTTTAACCAAAGCCGATGAGCTTCTACTCCCTTCGGAGGGGCGTGCAAATCATAAGGTGCCCCACATCCACATTCAGCTGCGGTGCGTGGATTATGGTCAAAACAAATGTCTTGCAGGTAATTTTTTTATGCTTGAATCAGCTATTATGACACCCCCTAACTGCATAAGGTACGCCAGTCTTTCTGTGGTCCATATTAAAAGTAAACTAGCCTGTAAAATCTGCACAGTGAACGCAAAACTACGGAATCACAATACAACTACTATCAGCGGAAGTGCTTTACCGGAAATCTGACACATTATAGTTCGAAAATGGCGGCGCCCGCGCTTACGTGAAAAATAAGGTGGATATGCAAGATGAAATGAAAATGACATCCAAAATTTTCTGAAAACAATTGGTTTCCATCAGAAATACAGTGATATAAAAACACCCACACTGGGTTTCGATTTTGAAACGTGCAGTGCTCAACCAAGCGTCCCCCCCCCCCAACCATTTGGAGTGGACTTTGAGATTTGCAACTTTGTAGATCGTTTTATGCCCAAACATACATTCTACACACTGACTAAGATTCAAAAAGTGAAAAAGCATAATAGGACCCCTTTAACAAAAGTGTTTAATACCAAAGTTAGTTTTCAAGTGGTCATCTCAACATATTTGCTCTCCACTAGGCGACTCCCTCCATGTAAAATAAAACAACTTTTATTAGGCTTCTGATCTGATATCTTTAATTTTACACAAAGTATGCTACTTTTCATTTCAGCAGGGGTAAAAATTATGACAAAACAAGTACAAAGTCCCCCTTAGATCAAACAAGTTTTATTTTTTGTTATATGCATCATACTGCTTTGTACTAATTTGTTCTTTGATATGAAGTACTGATGTTTAAAGGCAAAATATAATTATGATTCATCACCTTCTCATGTGTGTATGTAACATCAAGCAATCGATCTGAACCTAATTACTAAGTGAGCCTTACGGCAATCCAGCTGAGAAAACAACTGATACTACATCAGCACAAGCACTCCAGCTGGACTGTAAATAGACCACCACCCCTTTCTGTTATGTCGGTATGTCTGTATTCACTCAGAGCTATTCCCAAGGCAGGATTTATAGTGGTCTGAGGACCCCAAGGCTTAAGTTATTTTTTGGTTCCAACTATTACGGAGACGCATTGCCATAAAATACAAAGGAACTACACACTACTTTGAGATTTCTAGGAAAATTATTATATTGCAACAATAATACTATATTAAACCTAGTCAAAGTAATGTTAAATGTTAATGTTAAATAGCTATATATAATACAGGAATTATTTTTCATTTCTAAAAAGATGTCAAAACTCTGAAGTAACATTTTTAACAATAAAGCCAGAGTTATTTTTAATAAGCATTTTAAAACTTATTGTAATCTAGCATTTTCAGAAATGAACTTTTCCAAGAAATAGCAATATTCACTCAATTAAATTTCCCAGTCAGGTTCTTTCAGCTTAAGGGCTTTATTGGTGCTCTAAACCCTGTTTTTAATTCTGGGTAAAGTGACACTTGTAATCTAGAAGCTACCTCTTTTTACCTTAACGATGCAATGTTTAGGCCAATTCACAGACCAACCCGACAGTGAACCAATTACAGTACGTCAATTCTCAGCAGCGGTGCCTTCAAATAACCAGAGGCCCCTGAGCTACAGCATTACAGTAGGTGCCCCTATACCCCAAATTAAAATGTCACTAGACTATTAATCAATACATAGACTTTTCAAAGTGCGCTGACATATGAATAAATTCAAATAACATAATTTTAGATTTTTTGGGGGGAAATGTTGGAAAAAATTCAATTAAATATTAAATATGAAACTAAAACTGCAAGTAAGTGGTAACAAGTCACTGCCTTAATGAAGCATTGATTAATTAATTAATTAATTAATTCAACCGATTCATAAAAAAACGCTAAAGGACAAAACACTGTGTTGATCAGAGATGCAAACCTTCTGCTGTGACTCTGTTTGGAACTATTTTGACGATATTAGCCCCTTTCACACATACTGTCTTTACTGGTAAATTACCATTAAGAAATAATGTGTGAACAGGAACATTTCAAAAATACTGTTAAATTTGTTCTGGCAAACTTGCTGTTTTGGAGATGCTCTGACTCAGTTGTCTAGCCCATTGGTTCCCAACTACATTCCTGTGACAAAGAATGTAATATTCTATCAAAAGCAAATTCACTTTTCTTTTTCAATACTACAGTTTTCTCTTGTGATCGGATCTTTTGCCTAAGGCAATGGATTACAGGGAATAATGTTGTAAATAATGTTCAGTTTCTTGCACAGACCAAACGTTTCACTCCATAAGACCTAAATACATCATCAGGAGCCATGGGTATTAATTGTGTTGCCTGTGCTTTTTAAAATTCAAAGTGATGGTAGTCATAGATTTACATTTTATGAATCACCTAGGACCATGGTTTGAGCTAAATCTTCTTTACTGTTCTATTAAAGAAAAGTATTCACCTACATCTTGGATGGCCTGAGAGGGAGTAAATGAACAGCATATTTTCATGTTTGGGTGAATTATCACTTCAGTCTCACTCTTGAGCAGATTGTGCCATATGCCAAAATCTTGCAAGCTAAAATGAAATCTGATATGATTTAAGCTGATTTTATCTGTAACCTAGTGATTTCATAGTGTGACAAAATGTTTACACTTTCCTCTAAGAAACAATATATGCTTGTGTTGTAAAATGTGTGGGAAATGCAAGAACCCCCCAATGATATTAAACACAGTGCATGACCTCATGCTAGGAATGTGATTGCCCACGTTACGTGCAATACAAAATTCCCAGTGAGATCAGTTATGTTGATCTGAGCATTAACATGTGAGTGTTGTTTTCACTTCAGCCCTTTCATTTTATGTTTTATTATACACTCTAATAAACGCTGGGTTATTTTTTCAACCCAAATGCTGGGTTGAGACCGCTGGGTAAGGACGTTGGGTTGTTTTAACCCAATTTTGGGTTGAAAATTAGTCTTCATCTTGGGAACACGGACCTGAAGGAGAGCACGCACGTCACGTCAACATCGGACGACACCAGTGCGAGAAGCCGCCATTTTCTCAGCCTGAAAGAAGCGAGAAGCGAGTGAAAGACGTTATGGTAAGTAAAGATTAAAAATGTAAAGTCATCATTCATTGTTTGTGTCCGGGAGTATTTTGGGGTTTTATGGAAGGCGGAAATAGTCCGAAAAGAGCTTATATTGAATAATACGCGGATGCGGTTTTCGCCTCAGAAACGGAGGTCTTAATGGCCTCTTTTACTGAACGGAAGAGGTACTTTTAATATAACGTCCGTGAGTGTCTTATGTCATATTTACATAAGATTTTACAATATCTGCACTTTTTGAGGTGTTAAAGGGATAGGTCACTTTGAAATTAAAATTTGGTATCTATTAGCTTACAAGGGCATCCAAGATGTAGGTGTCTTTTTTTCTTCAGTAGATCCAATTTTGATGTTTTTAGGTCAAACTGTTCTAGTCTGTCAGTCATATAATGGCAGGTATAGGTCACTGTCTCTATCAGGGTTGCTGCAGGATTTTTAAGCACAAATTTAAGACTTTTTAAGACCTGAACAAATAAAATTAATACCATATGAGCAGGGTAGGGCGATGTCTATGGTAAACTATTAAACTGTAAAATGACTATAAAAAGCATGATTTACAGTTCAGATAGAAGTTTTCACAAAAACAAAACGTTTTATAAAATGATACACTTCACATTTCAGCCTTTAAGCCATTTTTTAAGAAAATGGATGAGTCAAAAGTATTATTACATTAATTAAAACAATTATCATCTATAAATTATTATATTAATTAAATAACATACAAACATTTTACTGTATAGATTTATATAATGAATTATCTTCTTATCGATCCACCAGTTCACATTCACAGCTCTGCGTGTTTGCAGGGTAAAAACATGGGTCGATTTTCACATGGGTCTGAACAAAAAACAACCCAATGTTCCTGCAATACTGGAGGCTGCAGTTCTAGGACTGCATAGGACCCTATTTTTTGGGAACCGATACAAAGACTAGATCCATGGACACTATTAATTTTTTTTTATGTTTCCATCTTATTTTTAATGTAAGAGCTAGCGTGAACTGTTTTAGGGGGAGTCAGCAATCTCCATTTAGCCCTTTTAGCTGTGCAAAACAGTTCATTGTGCTGCTGGATGTTGTAAATTAGCATTTGTATTCAAATTATTTTACATTTATTAAAGTACTAATAAACACACCAATTTGTACTGCAATTGTTTTACTGCACTTTAAGTGTGTCACACATCAGACGTGAAGCGCTGCGGCTAATGAACTGAAGTCTCGCACAGACAAGTCTTTATTTCCAAGAAAACTGAATTTAAAACCAGAATACATAGAATATATTGAAATAAATTAGGTTAAATATTTCAAGAGGGTTACCAACGGGTATGTTTAGGGTTAGGAGTTGGTTAGAACAATAATTAAGTGTATAAAATTAAACTACATAATTCCTTAAAAATAGTAATATACAGAATTGAATAGCAAGTGCTATAAAATAGCATGAGCCACTAACATTTAGTCATTTATCAGATGCTTTTATCTAAAGCGACTTACAAATGAGGATAATGGAAGCAATCAAAATCAACAAAAGAGCAATGATATGCAAGTGCTATAACAAGTCTCATTTAGCCTAACGCAGTACACGTAGCAAGGTTTTTTTATTTTTATTATATAATAAATAAAAAGAAAACAGATAGAATACAAAAAGATTAGAAAAGCTAGTGTTATTTTTTTTATTTTTTAGAAAACAAGCAGTAAATGAATAGAGTGCTACAAGAGACAACTTTGTTTTGTTCTTTTAATAGAATTAGAATAGAGGGTGTTAGAGTTAGAGGGTCAACTAAAGATGGAAGAGATGTGTTTTTAGCTGATTCTTGAAGATGGCTAAGGACTCAGATGCTGGGATTGAGTTGGAAAGGTCACCAAGAGGGAACATTTAATATAAAAGTCTGTGAAAGTGATTTTGTGCCTCTTTGGGATGAACAATAAAGCAACGTTCACTTGCAGAACGCAAGCTTCTAGAAGCACATAAGTCTGAAGTAATGAATTTAGGTAAAGAGGTGCAGAGCCAGTCGTGGTTTTGTAGGCAAACATTAATGCCTTGAATTTTATGCGAGCAGCTATTGGTAGCCAGTGCAAATTGATAAACATTAAAAATTAATCTTGCTGCCACGTTCTGGATTAATTGTAAAGGTTTGATAGAACTGACTGGAAGACCTGACATAATATATATACATACAAAAAAAAAAAAAAAAAAAAAAAAAAAAAAAAAAAATATATATATATATATATATAAAAAAAACTATAGGGTCCTAGAAATCCGGTTCTGAAACTACAGCCTCCGGTATTGCATGAATACCCTACTCACAACAACAGCCTTATTGAACATGCAGATTCATTCTCTGCCAGCAGGAGGCGCTTTCGAACGGTTTCCGCGGAAACAGCAGAACACAAAGCAGCGCACTGGACTTTGAAATCTGCAGCGATCATATTTATTTATAGCTTTTTGAAGTTTAATCGTCACATTAAGATGCATCGCGATTCTGGTCTGTACCCAAATTTAAGACCTCTTGAAATCATAATTAAGACTTTCTTGTACAATTATCTTGACTTATTATGACCTTAAATTTGATAAAGTAAATTTAAGACATTTTAAGACTTTTTAAGGACCCGCGGGAACCCTGTCTATAAGAGGGAAAAATAACAAGCACAGAGAAATCCAAATTAAACAATTCCCCATCGTAACTACACATTGATGGCCTAAGACACGAAACGAGCGGTTTGTGTGAGAAAACGAACAGTATTTATATCGTTTTTTACCTCTTGTACACAACCATGTCCAAATGATCTGAGTGCGCACACTCATTTTTTATGTAAACCATTGATGGCTGTGTTTTTATTATTATTGCAGAACACAAACCAACTTTGGAGTTGTCTGATTTGGAGAGTCGTCATTCTTGGTCTTCCTTTCTTAAAGGAATAGTTCACACAAAAAATAATTTGCTTGCCCTCATGTCATTCTAAACCTGTAAGACTTTTGTCTGTCTTTAGAACACAATTGAATATATTTTTAATTTTCTCTCATAATTTTTTGTTAATCCATTGAAAGTCTAGATAATCAGTATTTTCAAGGTTCAAAAATACAGAGTTATTGCAGAAGTAATCCATGCCAATATTTATATATGAATGAATCTTAAATTAAATGATTGCGAACATGTCTCTTCAGAAGAAAAATATTGGTCTCCCAGACTTGCAATGGAGGACAAAAATGAAGAGAATATTAAATATATTCATTTGTGTTCCAAAAATTAGCAGAGTTTGGAACAACATGTGGGAAAGTAAATTATGACTATTTTAATTTTTTGGTGAACTAACCCTAAGAGCAGCTGTTTTAATGTTTCAGTAAAGTAGTAGCTTTCTGAAAGCAGTATATTTATTTAAACAATATTACATGCCCTCACACTAGTGCTGCCATTATAGCATTCTAAAGCGCTGTGGTAGACAGACATTAAACAACCACACAAAGTGGTTGAAATGATAAAACAGACTATTTACCTATCCTTACTGATGTGGATGCACCTCTATCTGAAAATGGATAGTTTAATTAAATGTTTTCTTTTTTCAAATGTTTTTCTCTTTTTAGGCCACTGATGAAGAACAGGCGGTGACTGGGATGAATGCTGGTCAAAGAGGAGAATGACATTTCCCCCAAACTCATGCAACAGTGGTTTTTAAGGAGGACGCTGCCCTGGATGTTGCAAAAGATGTGAAAGTGACGTGACATACGACCAAGAACGGTGACCCATACTCGGAATTTGTGCTCTGCATTTATCCCATCCTAAGTGCACACACACAGCAGTGAACACACACACACACACACCGTGAACACACACCCGGAGCAGTGGGCAGCCATTTATGCTGCGGCGCCCGGGGAGCAGTTGGGGGTTCGTGCCTTGTTCAAGGGCACCTCAGTCGTGGTATTGAGGGTGGAGAGAGCACTGTACATTCACTCCCCCCCACCTACAATTCCTGCCGGCAACCTTTGGGTTACGAGTCCGACTCTCTAACCATTGGGCCATGACTTCCCCCATGTCACATGCTGTGCTGATGGGGCTTCTTCATGACTACATCAGTTATGCTAAAGAGATCATGAAAATTGGCAGTGATGCATGATCTGTATTCAGGGACTATGAAACAAACTGTAAATGTATAATTTGTAAAAACCAAATGTTAAATGCTTGTTCTGTGTTGTTTAGTAGAAATGGAGTTTACACTCTGTCATTCATACACATGCTCACATTCTTTCACACACACATGCTTCTGTTAAAAGTGTTAATGTTGTGGTTTATTTGTGTACTCTCATGCCAGAATAGTTTGTAAAGAACTTGACTACATTTACATTTACATTTTATGCATTTAGCAGACGCTTTTATCCAAAGCGACTTACAGTGCATTCAGGCTATACATGTTTTATACTATGTGTATTCCCTGGGAATCGAACCCACAACCTTTTGCGCTGCTAACGCAACGCTCTACCACTGAGCCACAGGAACACCCTGTGTAGACTATTAACTAATTGTACAATTATTGTATAATAGTGTTTTTGTATATTTTTATACAATATTTAAAATGTACCAAAAAAAGTCAAATTTGATCTTAAAAGTTATATTCAACAAATGCTCAATGCTTCGTTTATAAACTCTGTAGCTGTTAATGCCATACTTTTCTGCATTTCTTCTTACATGCATGCATGTTACTGTTTTCTCTTGTTGTTTTTAATAAATATTTATCTTTTGATACTCATTCTTTGTGTGTAAAAGTGATTTTAAAATGAACAAGATTTGTAGGTTTAATGCCTAGCTCGATTTGGGTTCATTTTAGCCTAGCAATGTAGTCATTTTAAACCATAAAAAAGCAACCCAGCATGCTGGGTTAAACATAATAACCCAACTTGTTGGGTTAAAATAACCCAGCGCTGGGTTCGTCCCTTTTTGACCCAGCGCTGGGTTGCCAAAATAACCCAAATCGGGTTGTTTTTAATACAGCAGTTTTTAGAGTGTATATGCTTTTTAAAATTCAAAGTGATTGTAGTCATAGATTTACATTTTATGAATCACCTAGGACCATGGTTTGAGCTAAATCTTCTTTACTGTTCTATTAAAGAAAAGTATTCACCTACATCTTGGATGGCCTGAGAGGGAGTAAATGAACAGCATGTTTGGGTGAATTATCACCTCAATCTCACTCTTGAGCAGATTGTGCCATATGCCAAAATCTTGCAAGCTAAAATGAAATCTGATATGATTTAAGCTGATTTTATCTGTAACCTAGTGATTTCATAGTGTGACAAAATGTTTACACTTTCCTCTAAGAAACAATATATGCTTGTGTTGTAAAATGTGTGGGAAATGCAAGAAACCCCCAATGATATTAAACACAGTGCATGACCTCATGCTAGGAATGTGATTGCCCACGTTACGTGCAATACAAAATTCCCAGTGAGATCAGTTATGTTGATCTGGGCATTAACATGTGAGTGTTGTTTTCACTTCAGCCCTTACATTTTATGTTTTATTATACAGAATTGAATAACAGTGATCAACAGCAAAGGCCTGTTTAATGTGAAAAAGTTAAAAAACAGCTAAATAAAGAACACCTGTGTGCAGTTCACACTTTGATTGCTTGGGACAGATAACCGCATTTACTTACAGGTGTGAGTCTCGAAATGTTCAGTTCACACAGCTTACAATAGTGGCTGTATGAATGAGTAACCAAAGTGAAGTCTTATTCTAGTTGTGACTAAATATGAAGTATGGCAACATCCATAAAACTGGAAATACCTATTGTTACGTATTTGTTTCCTTTTTTATTTTTTTTCTTCCTATTTTTATTAGATTTTGAGCAGTAGATTTTTTAAAAATATATTTTGAGCATTTTGAACAAAATCTGAGATTACATGGAATCTGTATTGTTTAATCAGATTAAAGAAACTAAATACTTGTTAATAGATTATATTACATTTTAAAGTGGTCATATCAGAATACAGTTACTTTTTATTGATTACATGATTACAAATTATTCACACAATGGCATTAAACTGTTCATAATTCAGCCACTGGATTTACAAAAATCATTTCTCTTTTAACTCTAGAAGGCATAATGGGGTCATATTGACTCTTCGAGCTGTGATTTTTGAAATATTGTATCAATAAAAACATTTATTTATTTGATATCCCATGAATTCCCATATTAAAACATTTGTGTGTCTACACTTGTTTGTATTTCAGTATAAGTATTATGTATATGTTTTATGTATTGTTTGGTTTTTGTCTTCAGTGCCTTGTTTGACCTCATTTTCCAATGTCTGTCTTAGTTCACCCATTGTCTATTAACCCCTTTACTGTCACCCCCCATTTTTTAAAATAGGCATGGAAGTGCACTATCCGAACTTAAATTGTTTTAATTTATGAACACTTTGGAATACAGACCTAAGGTTGGTCTCTTTTTAAAGAAGAAAATCAGCAGATTATTGCAAAAGTGTATTTTCTTTCAAAATTAAGTATTAAAAAGTTATAGAAGTTTAAATTTACTGTAAAGAAAATACACTGCATTAATTTAATTTTATTTTATATATAATAAATATTTACATAACAGGTTTTACTCTAAAATTGCTATAAAATTAAAGCCTTATGTCTAAATAAGTTATGTTTCAAATTTGAAGTTGATGAAAAAAATGAGGTTCCTGTGAGATTTTATTTAGGGCGTTATACCACAAACAGCCACCGGGTGCCATCCAAACTCCTTTTTTTTTTAATGCATTTTTCTGTCTCAAATGTCTAGATTTCTCTGTCAATATTACTTCTATCACAAAATAACCAAGTATGGAATCCTGAGACTCAGACCTTTCCAATGATATGTTTTTTTTTTTTTTGTCAAGATTATAAAAAGTTTTGATTCTGAAAGACTGTAATGCATTTTGTAATATGACACTTGACACCGCCCACTAAGGGGGAGGAGACCGACAAAATATTTTAAAGTACCATTTCCATGGTACCACAATGTCCGATTTCAAAATGGTTTTCACAGGATGAATTTTGAGCTTCTAAGCTGTCAAACAATATACCATTTATGAAAATTACTAAAAGATTTGATAGAGAAAAAGGACAACAACTAAAAAAAAGAGCACCTAGCGTCCCACAGGTGGGACGGTGACAGTAATTAGTCCATTAGTCCTCATTTGGTTTAGTATAGTCCTATGTTTCCTGTGTTTATTTGTCCTGTCTCCGTTTATGCTAAGTGTGTTGTGTAAATTGTTTCCCTAAATTTGGATTAAAGACTATTTTTGCCTGATCATTCATCTCTGTGAGCTTTTGATACAATGTACCGCTACAATAGGACACAACATAACACAACATAGCATCCAAAATATAACAAAACAAAACAACAGACACATACTCAACATCTCAAAGTCCAATCAAAAGAGAGGGAGAGAGGGAAGGACAACAAGAACACAAAAGTCACTCCTTTATACAATCACGTATATCCAACAAAAAACACTGCCAAGCATCAATGGTCGAAGGCCTGGCCCCGCCGTTGTACATTCACATGACACTATTTGCAGGAGGCTATGGATCCAATATGTTTTTCTACACATGTGTGGTGTAAAACAGTTCTGGATTATTGTCTTCTTCGCAGCTGTAAAACCAGCAAACAACATTCTCTTTTGCTTCGAACTAATACAGAGACCAGAATCATCATTAAGAATACACAAACTTGGGTTAACAGACCAATCAGTTCTCAGTAATGATGACAAAACCAGGTTTACATGTGTCCATAGACTGATGACGACAGGACATTCCCAAAAGATATGCAGAAAAGTGCCTGATGATGTAGTATTACATATGGCAGTTCAAATTTGATTGTAGTTTCATTTTAAATCTTTTGCAAGGAGTTATGTATGCTCTATGAATGACTTTGAAGTGAATAAGACGATGAGCCAGATTTTTAGATGTTAGGCTGAGATTAGACCACACTCTCTCCCAGTCGACAGATAAATTAAGGTCAGATAATTCCCTATTCCAAATAGTTTTAATAGAAAGAGGTTTTGTAATGCAATCAATAATTGTATTATATATTAAGGAAACAGATGGCCGACCAGCAGATGGTGCAATCCAGTCCCGCATAGGATGAGAGGAAATAGAAGATGCCCACGGAACGCCATACGCTTTGAGAGCAGATCGTAATTGAAGAAAGACAAAATATGCGGATGAAATTTTGCAGGATATTTTCATTCACTTAGAGCTGTGTTACACACTGCATGAAAGGTAATTTTCAAAAATCCATAATATGGGCACTTTAATGAACAGTTTATTTATTTGAATTATCACTCACTGAATTATTTAACCATGTATTACTTACTACAGTATGTATTTGAAAGGCTTTCTGTCTATCAAACACATTAAATTGCAAAAATTCAGCATGGCAGGGAGCGTCAGACTAACTTAAAAATTAGTAATTAAAGTTATTTTTTGATGATTTTAAGCAAATTACAATACAACACATAGGTCATGCTGCTCCCAAAATGATGTGGTGTGGTCAGTGTGGGGTGACACACACAAAGTTTGACATCAAGCATTGCAGAAATTCACGAAATTCACAAAAGCTGTAAGCTTATTTATAAATGTTGTTATATCTTGTTATATCTTGTCACCACCACTGCTCCGGGTGTGTGTTCACGGTGTGTGTGTGTTCACTGCTGTGTGTGTGCACTTAGGATGGGTTAACCATATGGTCACCATACTTGGCCACAAGTCACTTTCACTTTCACTTGGTGATGCCAGTTTCGAAACCACCTATCAGGTTTCGTAACAATATGCCAATTTATTCATAAAATACAGTTTTTTATTGCAAAATTCAAAATGGCTAATGCCCAAAATGGCTGCCATGGAAACACTGGATACCGTTCATCTCAGTATGACAGTTTTGTAATTTTTGGCGAACTGTTCAGCAGTTTATAAGCAAAACAATTCAATATTTTATATATATTGACCAGTTGGTGGTGCAGTGCTGAAAGTGCTCATGCACCCTCAGGTAATAAATATTATAAGACAAAAAACAAGTTTGCTCTAAATACATTAAAGCATTGCAGAGATAAAACCTTGAGTCCATTTCGGCATGCTCTTCACTGAATTTGTTTATGAGCCATACAGGAACGATTTGGTTCGAAAATATTTTAAAAACGTTTTGCCAGCATGACCTGAAGATGACCTAAACCAATTTGGGTGAGAATCAGACAAACAAGTTTGAAAAGGTAGGTTTTTGGAAAATTTTAAAATGGCGGGAAATATTTATGATAGAAAAAGATGTCATATGGCAATCGAATCATCTTGAGACGGTTCGGAAGTTATTATTTCATAACTTTCCCCAAAGCAGTTCTATAGACTGCCATAAACTTTAAAAAAGGTAAAATAAGAAGAAACTGAAGACCAAGAAGAAGACGACAAATGGATACAATAGGTGCCTGCCTATGCACCTTTGGTTATGTGATAAATGAGTTGGGTCAAAAGTAATTTAAAAGTGATCAAAAAGTTGTCAGAATAAAATCTGAGTGCCTCCAGACTTTAAATAGTTTCATTGCTGGAGGGAGCTGTAAGCATTAGTCCATTTGAAAACAGATGCTGTGCTTGCTTTGCTTCTGTGTGACTAAATATATCAAAATCAACGTGCTTGTAGAAAGAAAAGGGACCATATGGCCTATATTTTACATTATCCTCTGGAAAGCAGACCAGTCACAACTGTCTTGGCCTGTACAGATGCAACATATTTAGTTTTAAAATATGAACATATTTTGCACATCAAGGAGACGCTACCATTTCACAATGACTCCACTTTGAAAGAATGAAGTTGTGTGCTGTTTAGCATGAAAATCTGAACTATTAAACTGAGGCACTAAGGCACACCCAATTCATGAACTGTTGCATTTAAGTGATCTTACATATTTTTCATCTAAGATACTGGCTGGCCAGTAACTACAGACATTCCAAGCAAAAATAGCACACCCTCAGAATTCCAAAGGTATGTGAATGATAGAAAGAGTCACCACACAATAGACATAAAACACCCAAATTTCCAGACAGTATTCAAGAAGACAGAAAAATTAGTAAACAAATGTATAACACACAGATAAATAAGGTTTGGGAATCTGCTTGTGTTCATAATGGCAGATCTGCATCTAAGGTCCTTGCCAATATTTATATAGCTGTCTGGCTGGCATTAAACAAGAGCTCAGTGGATTTATCTGGAAACAATGAAAGGCACATTTTAAACCTTACAGTGTTCTTCTCTCTCCTCTCACTGACTATTTCTTTGGTACTTTTTTTTGTTTTTGGTGCTTTTATTGGTAGCATAACTATAAGATAGAATCACAAAGACAACATATGTAAATGTTGTCATGAATCATGCTGATATAAATGTACAGTTTCTTATGACTCTTAGACATTTTCAGGCTTCTAATATTCAGCAAGGTTTTAGTTGGTCAGTCATGGAAACGTGATGTACAGACATCTGCAGTGTTGAAACGAGTGTGTAAAATGAGTGAGTTGATGTACATCAAAGTGCATCCAAAGGATTGAGCCTGAGAGAGAGAGAAAAGACTTATCTGAAATGAATGTGTTCGTGGCGGAGTGGAAGGGTTTTGCATTACACAAGCTTACTGCATTGTCTCACTATTTAACTGAAATGTACACTTGCATTTCTATATTTTTTTCTTGTGGAGGACTCCGATATATGGGGTTTCCCTTTTAGCTTCAGAAAGCTTGGAGTTTTTACAGAAAAACATGCAATGTTCATGCTGCATTTATATGACTTTGTCAGGTGTCACCCAAATGGGAAACAATTAAAACTAAGCTGTAATAAATAATAAATAACACACAAGGGCTTCAAAGACACAAAGTGTAACATTCAAACAAGAGATGCATTCTGCAAGACTTACTTGAATAAAACATGATGTCTTCTTAATGAAATCTCAGATTTCTCAGAAACGAAGGCTCAGATATTGGGAAGAATGCCTTGCGTTATGCGTTCTTCTCCTGCAGTGGTTATACAGTCTGGTAAATTTTGTAGAAATAATCAAGAAAAATTGGGAGGATAGGGGAGGGAATATGACGACAAGAGCGTAAGAGAAAAAAGGAGCAATACAAGCCATGCCCTACATTTGAATGACTGTTTATGCACTGTTTGCAAATAACATGAGAATCGTAAGGCAATTTCCTATAAATTTTAATAAATGAAGAAAGACAGAAAAAATGAAATATGTATTCTCACTTTTTAATCACTTGTGCTCTTCCTTTTGTATGACTCTTGCTGACTCTAAAATTGGTTTGCTTGTTATATTCCTTATTTGTCCCTTGGGATAAATGCTTCTGCCAATGGCTAAATGTAAATTAAATTTTGGGGTTTGCCTACAGACGACTTTATGTATAAATGCATGCAACAAGAAAGAAAGCAAAAAAAATAAAAAATAAAAATAGGGGGATAATCGAGTCAAAAACAACAAACAAAAAAGTGAAAGATAATTTGTATTAACTACAGTTAATCGCAAACCATTCTTTAAAATATTTGTCCTGTAGTAATCATAAACCATATATCAATATTTCCTGAGACAAGCCCAAATGAAGATCAGATTAAATTATAATGTATACAAGTAAAGCAATGAATAGACAAGAAGTTAAAGGGATCATGAAATGCATTTTTTTAAATGATTAATTATTCAATACTTTCATAATAACAAACACAGTGAAAATACAATGCAAATAACAGAGCAGTGTAAATTGTGTAATTTATTATAACGGAAGTTTTGGCGAAAATGCAGAGATCAAATCTGCTGATCTTCAACTGACTGCTCCAGCGATTATAACAAATGTCCTTGATCGCTTTCTGTTTCCTGGCTTGATTCATTAATGCACAAACAGCAGTAGGCCTAAAGCACTTTGTGACAAAAAACATCTGTACATGAGTCCTTATATATTACACCGATTACAGGTCAGATTTTTATATTACGCTGCTCAATGTTAGTGCAAAATTTTTGCACCAAAACGTTCTGTCTTTACCTAACAGCAGTATCGCTCTTGGGATAATGGACAGATATAAGACATGGGCCCTGTCCCAAATGGCACCCTAAACCCTCATGGGCTTCCTCTGAATCTGCACTTTCGTGAAGTATTGCTGATTTGACTGCTGGGTAGAAGTCGACTGCGTAGCTTGTTGGCTCAGCAGAAGTGCACATCGAGGGCGCAAAGCAGCCGCAAAGGGGCGAACTCGCAAGCACCCTTCTGAAAGCTAAAATGATGAATGGGACACCGTACGGTCTTGTGGGCTTAACGGACACACACAAGTGGCCATTGTAAGTCCTCAAGACCAAAAGTGCACATGAAGTTTGCCATTTGGGACAGGGCCATGGGCATAGAATACGCAGGGGACGTGACCCTCCCCCACACTTTTAAAGTCTGTGTGTTCTGAGTTTGTCACACCAAAGAAAAATGTTTTATTAACCACCTAGCCAAATTTGAATAATAAAAAAATCAAGTAAATCAAATAAGTTATTAAAATCTTGAAAATATAAACAGTATTCTTTTAAATGCTGGGGGTGTGTCCACTGTCCGCACTGAAACCACGCCCACTCACGGGAACGATGCCTCCTCTTTCAACTGTCAAATACAAATACATTTAAATGAGGAGACCGAGCTGTTTTGTTTGAGCAAATATGCATTTATATGATGAAGACATAACTAGCTAGCAAACTCTAGGCTGTAGTAACTAACGGTAATGACAGTAACTCCACTGATGCTAATGCATTCTAGTTATTATAGTGTTAGGGGAGGGGCCATGCTCAGTGGCTCCAGTGCATCATCAATACATAATTTCAGGCCCAGCCAAAAAATCCTGAACACAAAAATGGTGAAAAACTGTTTAATGGTCCAACTCCACAATTCAGTACAAGTTAGTTCACAGTCTTTGTAATGTGTTTTCAGCAATACATTTTTAACATTTATCATGTGTTTAGAAACAATTGTCTTTACATGGACTTCCCTGCACTTTTTTTCGGACAAGTGTGTTCACACAGAGGTTTTCAAGAAATAAATGTAGATTTAAATTCAAAGAGACAAGATAGTCTGTGCATGACATGATGATTTACTCATATCCAAAATGGGGCGATGTGAACATTACGAAGCGCTAAATACTCTTATGCAGTGAATGTTTCATACTCAAAATCAGAGGGAGCTCTCATGCCGAAAGTCCAAAACGGACTCCTTGAATAAATAACTTATGACTTGCCAGAAAATAATTTACATGGACAAAGGCATCCAGCTATCACTGTAGGGTCTGTGTATCATCTGGTTATTCAATTATTCCATTTAATCTGGCAAAAGAAAAATGGTAAAAATCTGTCAGTATTTAGTTTTTCCATTTTTATGAATAAAAAATTGAACATTGGCATTGCTAAGCTGAAAAAAAAGTAGAAATGTTTTGACTGATAAAACGTGAAGTAAACACATACATGGTTGCGACAATATGTGGTTTATGTGTGTTTTTCAAGCCATCTCTAAGTAATAAATAAAGTGTAATGCAGTGCTAATTGATATCATTTATTACAGTATAGAAACTATAAAATATATTTTCTGCCTTATTCTGTGATAAAATGGGGAAAAAGGTGTTTGTAGTAGGCTATATAAAACAATCATAAAATTGTCATTAGGAAAATATAGGAGGAAAATATAATACAAATTATTGGTTATTGTCCAGCAGTGTATTTTATTTCTTATAGCCAATAAAACAGATAAGAAACAAATATGTCAATTATAAAATGTCGACAAATATTCAACAAAAAATTCTAAATTGTCTGCCAAAAAAAAATATTCTAACATTTGACATTTTTGTCACCCTCACTTCTGAAATTCTGGCGCATGTTAAGGGGCATTTCACAAGGGTAGAAAAGATAAATTCATATTTTAAACTAGAGTTAGTTTTGAGTTTTGAAACTTGCTGTATGTTTTTATTGCAGAGTAAGCTCTCATATGTGTAAATATCAAGAACCCCCAGTCAGGCCCAGTTCCAGGACAATTAGGGATGCACCGATATTGGATGAGCAATATCACACTCGTAGCCATGCGATATGGCTGTATATCAACACAGATGTGATTCAGCCATAGACATGAGACCGCAGACTAGGTACCATAATTACAGCGTGCTGATATACAGCCAAATCGCACCGCTACAAGAGTGATATTTCATTTATAAAACAGTTCAATGGCACAAGCAGGGGCACTGATATTGTTTCTTGGCCCCCTGAACAGTATATTGACTCATAGCATATTGCCAGTAGATTAATGTCGACTGTCGTTGTTCTATTTACTTCGTTTAATAATAAAGAATGTAGTGTAGCACACAGACTTTATAATCATTGTGACATTTCTGTTTATTTTGCTGCACCGGCAGTTAATGCAGGGAGTAAAAGACCCGGTAGAGAGAGACGAGTGCGTTAGTTAGGCTGGTGCGCCTGTGATGCAGCTGTTCTGTGTTCTAATTAAACGTTAAGACATGAGGAGTGTCTTTTGTCTGTAGTTCATCAGACATTACAGTAGACATATTTTGGTTTACAAACTGTATTGTTTCATCAGTCAGTCACGTAAGTACTCGTCTAACGTATCCACCATTATTGTTTTGTTATGTGTTTACAGTTTAGCAGCTAAACATTAGCTCTGGGCACATTCACTTGTATAAGTGTTAAAGAAAATGTTTTAATGTCATTATTTTAGGAACGGATTGGAGCACTATATTATTGTTTTATGTAAAGGTAGCATTGGCTAACTTGCTCAAGTACTCCTCTCTGTACCAATCATAACAGGCTTGGCCAGCTGACCAATCAGAGCAGAGTAGGCTTATGGAAGGGAGGGGTTTACAGACAGATGCTTTGAACAAACCGTTTCGAAATATTTGAGAAATGACTCTAATATTAAATGTATATTCTGAGAAAATTACATTTTCTGACCATAGATGCATTTAAACCTTTTGTAGGGGACTCAATACCTGCTCTTTAAGGGTGATTTCAGATGACAGCGCTGCTCTGTGCATTTGTTGGCTGCGTCTTACAAGGTGCTGTTGAAAGTAAAAATAACATCCTTGTTTACAATCCTGTTTCAGTCTCTTTCAATATAAGTCAAAACTGCTGACACTCATAAAAAGTCTCTTGTCACCATCTGATGGGGTAACTACCAGTGTTGGGTAAATTACTCAAAAAAGTAATCCACTACAAATTACTAATTACTTCTTTAAAATTGAAAAAATAGATTACTAATTGCTTTACTTTGAAGCTAGTTTCAAGTTTACTTTACTTTTCAAGTTATTAAACCTAAAAAATACACTACAAAATGAAACTCATATTTCTTTCAGTAATTTAATATTTACAGAAAATTACAAACAGCAACTTGAATGATCATTTGCATTTTTTTCTAAAACACAGCGAAAAGCACTTAAAATGTTTCGTAATCTTGGATAAGAGTAATACATCATTTGAAACTGTAAAAGGTCTAAGTAAAGATAACAAATAGTGTGTGCTCACTGCAGTATTAGTCTCTGAGTTTATCTTCCTGAAACGTGTCACTAAAATGAACAAAAACGAAATTCTTAACACAGACATGAGAAATTTATCTAAAGAATGCTTGAAGTGTCTATTTTTAAATTAAGCAAGTCATGTCAAAAACAAATATTCTCTGATAAAGTAATCCGTATGAAAACAATGCGAGGTATAGTCTTTCCTGTCTGAGTTAAATGTGCAATAGGTGATTGTGCAAAAGGTCCCTTGTGTTGTATTCTACAATATTTGCACTGTCCATGGAGCGGACCTGACTCACATTTCACTGCTGGTTATACAATCTCTGTATAGTCGTGTATGTGACAAATAAAAACTCGAAACTTGATTGTTTTCAGAAACATTCTTTGTTATGCTGGTTGAAAGTCTCTTCACATTCTGATAGCAATCATTAAGTTAAGTCGTCTAAATGTATTTATCTGTATTTATATATTCTGTGGAAGGCGTAGGACCAAGAAATGTTCGTCCAATCAAAATGCTCGTTCCAAATTCAGGGGATTGTGAAGTGGGCAGTGTTGGGTCCGATGCTGAGTTGATGCCAGGATCCGTGACACAAAGACTGCCCGTTAGAAATATATCTTATGTTTAAGCACTATAGAGACATTAGAGTCGAGGTGAGGCTGCTCTCAGCAGGTTCATGGGCGCTGAATGGCCATTCTGGAGCTCACATCTCTGAAAATGTCAAAGCTGATAGTGATAGTGCAGGCCACGTTGGTTGTATTGACGGAAGAGGGAGAGGGAGAGTTTTCAGGAGTGATGATATTACTGCGCCGAGGTCAAAGTGCTGCAAAGCGCTCTTCCGCCACACATTATAGTTATAATTTTTATCCGCTTAGAAAATCGCCACGTTTTATTTTGTGTCACCATACTTACTCGTGTAACTACTCATGTAAACATCTTTAAATAGGGAAAACATGGAAGTGTTTGGTGGCTTCTAAATTTATCCCAGTTTGGATCCTAAGGAATGAATGGTGCTAAGCTAAACGCTAGCATAGTGGTGCCGCGCGCTAGAGCGATTAAGTGCACGGACTGAGACGGGAGAGGTACATATCAACTCGTCTAAGTTGAGGGAAGAACATATTGGAATATGGAAAAACGGTGGCGTTTTCCTTTAAAGCTCATAAATTGGATAATAATATAGGTTTAAAACCAAGTCAGTGGGCAGTAGCATAAATTATTTTGCAAGATAACAGATTCTTAAACACGAGAATCAGATTAAATGTTGCATGAATGATCCATGCTACATACTGGAAATAGAGAAGATATATTTTGTTTATGTTTATGAATTTAATAAACTCAGTTATAATTATCCTGGTAGCCTTCAGTAGAATCACGTGTCTAAAATTATTAAACATGAATATTATTATTAGTATTTATTTATTTATTTTATTCACACTCATAGAAATTAATCTTTTCTAATAAGTTTAAACAGTTTGTTTTTTTTTACATTTTATGGGCATTTTTACCTTTATAAAGCCATTTTTTTTCTAAAAGTGTCTATTATCTTTTGAGTCAAATTCTTACATTTAATCAGTGAAAAAGAATAATAAGACATTTGGTCTGTTACCAAGCAAATTAAATCAACACAGAAGCTGCATCTGAAGTGGCATTTAGATGTATTTACACACTGTTTAATGCAAGACTGAATGCATTTAACCTGCAATTACAATTGCATGAATAATGTTTTGATATATTAAACATAAAACGTTGAATACTGATATTTGAAATTATATAAAACATGAAAAAAATCGGGGGAAAATGTCGAAATGTGGAATTAAAACCACCAATAGGTGGCAGAAAATCACTGTTAATAAGTGAGTCATTGCGACTGAACCGAATCATGTAAACGGTTGATTCATTCGGGAACAAAACACCATTATGTTGCTCAGAGACGCAAAACAGTGCTGTAGCTGTGTTTGGAATAATTTTTTTGGGCAAAATAGAGCAAAAACAGGCAATATGGTGTCTAAAACGTAAGTCTCTTAATTAACTTTACATTTATAGAACTGTTGTAAAAAAAAAAAATCAATATTACATTTGTAATCATGGTTATTTTTTCGAGAAAAAGAACAAACATGATGTCCACACACTGATATAACTGCTCCATAAAAGTATTTATTGCAACATTTCGACCATTTCGTCAATTGGAGGAAAACACACTCTTCGTGTGATATTGATTAACTGTATGAAGTGGTAGATATATACATTTTCTGCCCCCATGTCTTGAATATTGTGATCATTCTTAATGCATTTTATTAGACTGAATCATGCAGTGAAAGAACGCACTCTAAATGCGCATGCGCTCTAGTCTATACTTCATGTAATGTACGCGTGCGCTCTGTGGAGGTGTTTTAAATGCTTTTTGCAAAATACTGGATAATGTCAAATCGCACATCGTTAAAACAACAATTACGATATTATCGCAGACGCTGAGGCATCTCAGATGAGAAGATCTGTTATCTTTTAATCCTTGCAGCACCAAATCAGAATTAATATAAGGTAATTATTTTACAATTTCTGTTATTGGAAAAATACCGAGGTCCAGACCTCGGGGACCTCAATGGTCACGCTGCGCGTGATCGCCAAATCGAAAGTGAAAGGCGCGAGCGCTCATTCAAAAGGATTTCAATTCCGCGCATATTGATAGTGGCTCCCTGATGCGCGAAAATACAGTATTAGCACGTATGTGGGTGTGGGCGGTAAGAAAACGAAGAATACATAAAATATATGACCCTCAATTGAATATCACAACATTGGCTGTTATGAGTGGGGCCAGGGTGGGCCAAGCTTCTGATTGGGTGGGCCAGGCCCCCCCCCCCCCCCGTTGAGCCGGGCCTGCTGTAAAGGTCGTTGCACACTGAGTCGGAAATTTTTGCATGCGTTTTTAAGCTTTTTCGTATTCCCCATCCTTTCCTATAAAAATGCATGCTACGGATGCGAAAATGCAAAAAATCGAACCTGATCCAGTGTGCAAACGTGATTGACACAACGTGAGGTCGTATTTATTTTTTAACGTGCGATAAGATCGGCCGGAAATTTCGGACTCAGTGTGCAGAGACCTTAACGCCGCATCTAACGTTACACTGGATGCGAGCAATGCGATCATGCGACGCGACAAAAGACAATAGAACCAGTTAAGAACCTTGTCGCGTCGCTTTTGTCACGTCATGCTGCTCGCGTCTGGAGTAGAATTATCCTTTCCCAAGTCTAACTGTTAAGAATTAAGATAAAAGTTATTGTTCAAGTGTAGTGTAAGTGAAATATTGTCCATAAAATATGTTTATTTCATAAAAAGTATTTCATCAGAAAATATAGATGTCCACAGTGGTCTCAAATATAGATCAAAGTCCAAATTCCTGAAGTTATTTTTCAATTTTGAGTATGATCACAAAATCGGTTCCTGTAAGCTTGCATGTTCCAAAAATTGCATCTACGGTGCTCTAAAATGCCAATTGGTATTCTATTTAGAATTTATTATATGAACATGAATGTACTTACTTTGTACATTATGTAGGCTACATAAATGCTTTGCCTTTGAGGATCACATCACCTGACAGCTGTTCCCCCCACTTTTAAAATGGTTGCTACGCCCCTGGTTAAGAGTGCGAAAAAATTGATCAGTGCAATTAATACATTTACCACAGTAGCACGCATGCATGGGTTTGAGCCTGTTTAAAACCACTTGTTTACAAACCTTGGTTTATGGTTCAGATTTTTGAAATTCAATGGATATCGCCTCTCAGAATAGTCTCTCATAACATCATGAAGTCTTGTTACACATTGATACTATTTTTAATTAATTTGAAATGAAAGAATGATTAAAGTGAAGCTGTGGAAGAAATAGAATGCAAATGGTATCTTACCAGAGCCGAAAAAGGATGTTTTGACTGCTATACGTTATATTTATTGCTGTAGTATTAGTACTTGTTTTAACACTAGAACCGCCAGGGTTCGCTGTATATCTAAAACCTCCAGCGGGTAAATTTTGCCCATGCACATGACAACTGTTTTTGAATGGCTAAAGAACATATCATCTCACTGTATTATGCCACTGTCTTCACAAAGAAGTGTCTATAGTCATGAAATTATTATGTCTAGTCATCAACTATATTTTTGTCCTGTTGTTTTATGTTCAAGGCTTTTTTATGCAGGCTACACTAATCACTTTTCATAACGGTCAATATTAAGCTAAACAAGCCTGCACTGACAACGATAATTAGAAGGAAGTAAATACATATTTGGGTGGTTTAATATTATAATACAATGTCATTAATCAATATATTAACATATTAATATATTATTTAAATTACTAAAATAGCCAGACAATAATGAGCAATAATAATTCACCACATTGCAAAGGATGATGCGATGACAAATTCAAGCGCACAGCTTCACCTAATTAATTATATATTTTTTTAGTTATATCATTTATGATTTGAATAAGAGAACAACACCAATAAACTTGGGTTATCAAAAAATGGTTTTATTCTTTACATCAGATCAGATTTTATAAATAGCAACACAGAAGCGAACAATAAACGATAGAAATGGCAAAACAAAAATTAAATTAATCCAAATTTTGAACAATTAGGAGTAACATTAGGATAAAACATCTAAATATGATATTGGGTGCGTCTCAGTCAGCTCCCTTGTTCTGTAGTCAGGGCACTGATCAGGGAGTCGGCCATTTTAAGGGCTGTCTCAATCGTGAAATCCCTCCAGTGCACTGGAACATTCGCTCCCTGAAAAATCCCACAATGCACCGCAAAAACTAGGGAGCATCGGCGCTCACTATACTCCCTTACCGGAAATAACGTCACATTTCTGAAGCGTGAAACATAAACCACACAAGCCAACTTGATCAATATAATGACACGCGATAGAAGATTTGAAAAGACAAAAGTTTTTTTTCAACATAATTCGTCTATTTCAACATAAACACACATCGCTAGACGGGTAATGAACACATTTATTTAACATTTATAATTAAAATTCGGCTGAAAAGTTGTAAGAACATGTAACAGAACGATATGTTTAAAGAGAATAAAAAATAATATCAAAAAGAGATCGGTCCTGTCTGTTGTTTATTAATTCAAGCGGTGACGTTCTACTATGTTGTCCGTTGACGTTGTACGTAGTCATGTCACTGGAATTCAAGTGATTACTGTCCCAACATGCAGTGAGTCAGGGAACTTACCAGTGACTGAATTCGTGTACACGATCTACTGATTCACGAGCTCGGGAGCTGATTGAGACGCACCCATATTGATCGCCGTCAGATGCTGAGCCGACTCAGGACGCATTACTTATCTCCCCACCATCAGACTCTCCATCACTCATGGTATTTCGTGCTTAATTCTTATACCTCTTCAGTATCCACAAATCGCCTTCTTTTACTCATTTTGACTCTATTTATGAAACTGATAACCACTAATTCAGTGAGTGAAAGGCGTTGCCTAGCAATGTACAATGTTGAAACATAAGCGGCAAGAAAATGACAGCACGAAAATACATGCATTATAAAGTGGGTCAATTTGATCCGCGCGACTCTTATAGGTATAAATGCCCCATTTTTTTTATCTGGTTTTATATAAACAATTTTTAACAACAGGGGATTGTAAATCACACAATTTTAGTAAAAGTCAGTGACTGGGAGACCCAGAAATTAAAATTCTGTCATTAATTACTCACCCTCATATCATTTCAAACCCGTGAGAAATTTTTGATGGAATCTGAGAGCTCTCAGACCCTCCATAGACAGCAAGGGTCTTTACACGATCAAGGTCCATAAACGTAGCAAGGAGATCTGTAAAATAGTCCATGTGACATCAGGGGTTCAACCGTAATTTTACGAAGCTACGAGAATACTTTTTGTATGCAAAGAAAACAAAAATAACGACTTTATTCCACAGTTCGTCTCCTCTACGTCAGCGTAGCGCCATTTTGGAGAATATCCGCTGGACGGAAACAGCGTACACTCTTCTGTGTCAGTGAAGCTCATGATCACAGACAGACTTGTCATATGAGAGTAAATTGAGCCACATTCAGCGAGTTACATTAAATAATTACAGACCTGGCTCCAGAATCAAATAACTGAGGTTGCTTCTGAAATTAGTGAGAGTGATCCAGGGCCCTATCATACACCCGGCGCAAGGTACAACGCAAGTGTTTTTTGCTAGTTTCAGCCCAACGCAGTAATTATTTTCACGTCCTGTGCCATCATTTTCACGTCCTGCAACCACATTGTTTAAATAGCAAATGCCATCATATTTTTGTGCCATTAAAGCTGTCAATTCAATTCAATTCAAGTTTATTTGTATAGCACTTTTTACGATACAATCGTTGCAAAGCAGCTTTACAGGAAATTAAGTTTCTACAATATATTTAACTTATGGCAAAATTTGGTAATTCTGTATGTTGTCTGAGGGTTGGCCTCTGAGGTCCTCCGAGGGGTTGGCATCATCTCTTCTCAGGTGTTTGGTCATCTCAGAATCAATCATTTTAGTTCATCGTGATCTCACAAAGTTCTGTTATAATCAATGAAGCTCTCCACACAGCACAATTAATCTCTTATTTACATCTCGTCTACATAATGAGATGTACAAACATGCAGAACTCAACACTGAACAAAAACTCAGGCGTTTTGAGTGCGGATTCTAACTTGAACACAATGGCCAGTCAGAAGTGTTAAAGAAATCAACGGGTATGTCTGTGATTGGCTACTATGCTCAACGCTGCAAAAACATGTTGTAAAAAGAAACCTTTGGCACTCACAAATATGCACAATGACTGGAGCGTTTCCCAAATCTGTTTCACAAATATGCTATTATTACAGCTTCAACTGGAGCTTCAAACTATCCAACCCATCCTCCCTGCCATAAATAGTCTCGCCCTCTTTCCTAATTTGGATTTTAACCCACCATCCAATATCTGAAGCAATAAAGTTTTTTTTTTGTGATCATTAATCAGGCCTCAAAAACAAGCAGAATAGCCTGCATTTCTAGTCATTTATGCATATTTGTATGTTTATTTTGTTTATTACTCGGTTTATTTTATTTATTTTTTTGTGTATAATTCATTTATATTTTATTTTATTTATTTGTCAATAAATATGTTTCATGTGTATATATAGGAGAACTTTGATGAAAGGTTTTGATCCACTTCAAATGTTGACTAGTGTATATGTGTGACCTGTACTGGCAAAATGAGTCACAATGAGCAACTTTAAAAAACAAACGAAAAAAACTTTTATTTTTATTTGATCTTTGTTGTTATTTATATATATTGATATATATATATATATATATATATATATATATATGAGAAAGAAACAAGTGTATAGTGTAGCTGTTACTTTTTAATTTTACATCTAAACATAAGCATTCAAGTAAGAATAACAAATAGAAAAAATGTAAAAATCACTTAAGTGTGTTCATTACAAATAAATTGATAATTAAAACTACAAAAGCAGTTCAATCAAGAGTAGAGAGTGATTCCACACGAACGCGGGTATTTTCAAAACCGCAGCTTTTTCTATGCAGTTTGGCCGTTCATCCACACGCAAACGCAGCACCAGGTCACTGAATCCGAACCTTTTTGAAAACTCCTGCCAGGGTGAAGATTTTCAAAAACTCCGGTAGCAGTGTTTTCGTGTAGACAGCGAAACCGGAGATTTTGGCTTGTGACGTCAGAGCATGCACTGTTATCTCTGCCTACTGGAAGCTTTTTCAGGCTTCTGATTGGCCAACATGGCTTTACGGTTGAGATTATATCGCTACCTGTTGGTTTGGCATGCTCTTGACAGTGCTTCATAGCATGCTTTTGCGTTTTCATGTGGATGGAGATTTTTTTTAAAACGGAAGAAGGAAAAACTCTGTTTATAAAAATACCCATGTGCATGTGGACATGGCCTCAATGGTTCTCAATTCCAGTCCTGGGGGCCCCTGCTCTTGAATTTTATTCTGGAACTGGGCCTGGATAAAACTGTGTTTGAGCAGTTTTCATTATTATCTCATATTTTGGCGATTGCATGGATTTTAATGTGGCAGTATTCTATCCTTTTAAGTACAAGAAATGAGCAGGATATTACTTAATTTTTTCCAGGAAAATCTGGACTGAATGTTTATTGAATGTTTAACCTGGACCTCACAGGGATTGACTGCCGGACAATTTTTTCACATGATAGCCTATTTGCACAAAATCAAACCTAGCACAATCTTTTTGACACTCTCTGCCAATCTCAACAAATTCTCAGGCAGTCTACTATCAATCCTAGTATTCACTGCACTAGCATGGAGCTCAGCTTCCCCAAAAAATATTCTTATTCTGCTCTACTCACCCCATCCCGTCTGTGTCCGTTGTAGACACGGTGCAAGTTGCCAATGATGCTGCTTTAGAATTTTTAGTGGTTTCGCGCCAACAACATGGTTACAGTGACGATATGCTTACATAAACAAAAAAATGTTACTTGAGTGCAAATATTTGTCTTTAAGTACAAACATTTGTCTTTCCGGCATATGAGATGTCTATTGAGGAACCCTACTGTATCCCACTGCTGCTACAACTGGACATACATAGCTAGTAAACTGCATATTTGTGACACGTGTTTTAGGACCAGTGTGACTGAATGGCATAACGCCAATGAACCGCCTTGCTATGCTATGTGTATCTAGCCATAATGCCTTTAAATGGCTTAAACATCTAGTCAAGTCACCTTTATTTATAAAAGGCTTTATACAATACAAATTGTTTTAAAGTGGCTTTACCCTGCAAACATGCCCCTGCTGGCTTTTTGCGGGCACAATGGGCTAGGGCCAGCCCACACCAACCCTAAACAGACCCAGTGCAGGCTTGCCCAGGCAATGCCCACAGCTTTGAGCTCACCGCAGGCTCTCTGTGAGCAGCCCACACTATGGGACTGCCCACATTAATCCAATGATGGCCCAGTCCGTTCGGGCCCAGAGCAACTTTTGTACCTTTGGGCCCATGCAGGTTTTGTGTAGGCAGCCCTGTAATGCAACTAGGAGAATACTAACACTCTGACTACGTTTACATGGACATCAGTAATCTAATTATTTACCTTATTCTGAATAAGACAATATTATGATTAAGGTGTTTACATGAGTCGCTTTTAGAATAATCCTTTCATGTTCCCGTTTTACATGTTATAGTACATAGATCGATTAATGGTGTTTACATGTCTGTACCGCACTTCAATAATGCGACTAAAATCGGAATACTCCACATGTCTTAATTCGATTTGTGTTTACTTCGATTATGACTTTAGCCAGATTAAGGTAATCAAAAATATCTGTTTACATGGTAGACTCTTAATCAGAGTATTGTCTTAATCGTATTAAAATCGGATTATTGATGTCCATGTAAACGTAGTCATTGACTGGCCATTCTTTATTCACTCAATTGAACTGGAATGGCTCAAACCAAAAGACACCTTTACAGAACCTGTTGACCTTTTCAGAACCTGTTGTTTCATATAGGCCAGGGATCCTCAAATCTGGATCGCAAGGTCCACTTTCCTGCAGAGTTTTGCTCTAACCATAATCAAACACACCTGAGCATGCTAATCAGTGTCTTCAGGATCATTAGAAACTCACAGGTGGGTGAGTTTGATAAAAGTTGGAGCTAAACTCTGCAGGAAAGTGAGTTTAATGAGCCAGATTTTAGAGTCCCTGATATAGACCGATTTGCTTTTCAGAGGCTGTTTGAAAATGCCCCTTCCAGCCAAGTCCTCCTGATTCTGAAGCTGAGAGTGAGATAAAGGTGTGGTTGCGGAATTCAAGAGACAGAGTGGGTGGCCGAAAAGAGCGCTATCACCGTCTGCTGACTAGCTGAGAGCCCTCGGGGAAGACTGAGCTTTGCCAATTAATACTTTAGCACAGGTGTGGCGAACTCCGGTCCTGAAAAGCCACAGCCCTGCAGAGTTCAGCTCCAACCCTAATTAAAACTCACCTGCCTGTAGACAGACCTTGATTAGCTTGTTCAGGTGTGTTTGATTACGGTTGAAGCAAAACTCTGCAGGACTGCGGCTCTCCAGGACCGACATTCGCCACCTCTGCTTTAGCACATCAAAACATTTTTTTCAGCAGAGGTCAAAGTAATATATATATATATATATATACATACATATACATATATATACATATATATATATATATATATATATATATGTTAGAGAATGGCCCGTATCCACCATCACTGATCACCCTCACCTGCACCTGATTAATTATCATGCTCACCTGCTCCTCATCATCACAGCTCATCACGCCTGCTCTACTTAAGCTCACTCCTCACTCCAGTCTATCGTCTGATCTTGAAGTCACAAAGCTGCCAACACATTGAATCTTATGGATACCACTCGGACCTTCCCTCTACAGCGATCTACTAGCTGAGTATTCAACCTGTGTTACTTACCTGATTATACTCACCCTTAGTCTTCCTTCTCTTCACCAGAAACCTGTTCATCTGTGAACTCTAGAGACTCGCAGGCTCTCCAGTATTCTCATCCGCCACGAACCCGCCTAAGAACAGAGACACTGTCTGAATCCTTGTGCACGATCCACTATTCATCAGGAAAGCCACTTACCTCACGCAAGGACTCTCACCACCGTTGTCTCACCCAATCCTTGTAAATAAACTATATCTCTTCTACACTAACCTCTGTGTCTGGCAGTTTCCGTAACAGAAGATCAGACCAAACCGAAGACGTGTGCGGACCACAGCGTAATGGAGGCGGCAGCGTTTATCACGAGGGCTTATGGAATCCACGACCCGCTGGATTTCGTGAGGGAATTTGTGCCTTTTGCCCTCTCCAGCGCACTAGAAGATCGAGCCCTCAAGCTCTTATTCCGGCTCGGGATCACATCCCATCACCCCTTTAAGCTCCCAGACACTTCCAGCCTCACATGGCAGGAGTCTGTCTTCACGTGTCTGGAGAGTCTTAGATCCCAAGTCGGAGTTCCGCCCGAATCGACGATGATGGTTCCGCCACCTGTAGCGGCGATGATGGTTCCGCCGCCAGAAGCGACGATGATAATTCCGCCGTCCACGGCGATGATGCCGCCCGCGACGAAGATGGTTCCGTCGCCCTCGGCAATGATACCGCCGCCCGCGATGAAGTTTTCGCTGGCCGCGGTGACGTATGGGCTACCGCCCGCGATGAAGCGGGAGATAATGGAGGAGGCTATCCCTTCTGAATTCCTTGCTCCTGTCCACTCCCCAGAGGCTGTTCCTCACCAGTGCCCTCCAGTGGCGTCTCCACGCCAGTGCCCTCCAGTGGCGTCTCCACGCCAGTGCCCTCCAGTGGCGTCTCCACGCCAGAGCCCTCCAGTGGCGTCTCCACGCCAGAGCCCTCCAGTGGCGTCTCCACGCCAGAACCCTCCAGTGGCGTCTCCACGCCAGAGCCCTCCAGTGGCGTCTCCACGCCAGAGCCCTCCAGTGGCTGCTCCACGCCAGTACCCTCCTGTAATCCCGCTGGTTCCGTCCAGCCGTCCTGTAATCCCGCTGGTTCCGTCCAGCCGTCCTGTAATCCCGCTGGTTACGTCCAGCCGTCCTGTAATCCCGCTGGTTACGTCCAGCCGTCCTGTAATCCCGCTGGTTACGTCCAGCCGTCCTGAATTCCCGCTGGTTTCGTCCAGCCGTCCTGAATCCGCGCCTCCAGAGCGCCCCCTAGTGTCTGCGCCTCCAGAGCGCCCCCTAGTGTCTGTGCCTCCAGAGCGCCCCCTAGTGTCTGCGCCTCCAGAGCGCCCCCTAGTGTCTGCGCCTCCAGAGCGCCCCCTTGTGCCCGCGCCTCCAGAGCGCCTTCTAGTGCCTGATCTTCCAGAGCTTCTTCAAGAGCCCGATCCTCCAGAATGCCCACCAGAGGGGAGCTTCCCCATGAAAATTTTGGGGGGGGGCTATATATCCTCTGCCTGGGTGGCCGGGCCCAGAGCCAAGGCCACGGAGACCCCTGACCCACCATGGCCGCACAAGAAAAATAGGTCATGGCCTCCCGAGCCTCCAGATCCGCCATGGCCTCCCGAAGCCCCGGATCCGCCATGGCCTCCCGAAGCCCCGGATCCGCCTTGGCCTCCCGAAGCCCCGGATCCGCCATGGCCTCCCGGATCCGCCATGGCCTTCCGGATCCGCCATGGATGCCTTCCCTTTATCCATGTCTTCCTCCGACATCCACGGCGCCCACCCCCCCTCCCAGGTTTTGTTATTACGTCGCGGGACGCGCCGTCCGGGAGGGGGAGGTACTGTTAGAGAATGGCCCGTATCCACCATCACTGATCACCCTCACCTGCACCTGATTAATTATCATGCTCACCTGCTCCTCATCATCACAGCTCATCACGCCTGCTCTACTTAAGCTCACTCCTCACTCCAGTCTATCGTCTGATCTTGAAGTCACAAAGCTGCCAACACATTGAATCTTATGGATACCACTCGGACCTTCCCTCTACAGCGATCTACTAGCTGAGTATTCAACCTGTTACTTACCTGATTATACTCACCCTTAGTCTTCCTTCTCTTCACCAGAAACCTGTTCATCTGTGAGCTCTAGAGACTCGCAGGCTCTCCAGTATTCTCATCCGCCACGAACCCGCCTAAGAACAGAGACACTGTCTGAATCCTTGTGCACGATCCACTATTCATCAGGAAAGCCACTTACCTCACGCAAGGACTCTCACCACCGTTGTCTCACCCAATCCTTGTAAATAAACTATATCTCTTCTACACTAACCTCTGTGTCTGGCAGTTTCCGTAACAATATATATATATACACATATATATATATATATATTTTATATGCTAATTTGTATTATTTTTATATTTGTATAGATAATATGTAGTCCCTTTCAGAGTGTTAAATTAGCAGTATTAACCTGAAATGAATGTTTTCTATTTTGCATTTAATAAATCCATTGATTTGAAATCCCTTTGACTACTGTACATTTTTTTTGTACATTAGTTATGTGGTGACTGCATCCATTTCAGATGTATAATAACTGTTTTTCCCAAAGACTTAAGTTTTAGTAGCTGAAAAGTATTTATAGTGAAACAGATTTATTGGTGTAAATTAATAGTGTGGGCCTTGTGAGGGCTTCCTGGGGGCTAAGTGAGGGCTGCCCATGCAGGGCCAGTGCTAAAGGGCCAACGTTTTGCCAATGAGCAAATTCTCAGAGGCCCTGTGCTGGCAGCCCGCTGGGGGCCCTTAGACTAGCCCTAAGTGGGCCTGTAAAGGGCCACCGCAGACTTGTTTGCAGGGTACAGTATTAAACAGGAAATAAATTATTCGATTCTGCTTTTAAGCAGCTCTAAAAAGACAATAGTAAACAGTCAATCAGCTGAAATCAGTTCATTGTTGATTCAGTTTGGTTCAGTAATTATGTAAAGTTCATCAAATGTGGAATTAATTTAATTAATCTATAGATCAGCTCAGGAGAAATAAGTGATGTCATCATCCAGCTCAGTTCAGTTCTCAAGTATCTGTGTCTGACTCACAATGTGCACAAAGAAATTCTACATGTACCTAAGCTGGCACCCTTAAGTTTCAAAGGGGACAGAAGTAAACTTTAGTACTTAAGCTTTAGTAAAAATAACACCATATATCAAAAGACAACATAAACAGCAGTAGCATTTACAATTAACAGCAGATCTAAACAATTTGAGACAACAACAATAAACAAAACAAAACACAAACGAACATACAAAAAAACATACAATTCTGAAACATCCTGTAAGAGTCGTGCTTGCATATGTTCTGCTCAATCCTCTTCAATAATATTATCTGGGTCTTAAATAGAGTGAAATAGAGTGGTGAAACTATCTATACGTCACTTTGTAGGCCAATCAGCTGTTAGCATCACATTGGTTCCCTCGACAAAAAGCCAATATTTTTTTTTCCATATGCTTTTGGATTATTGCAAAAACAAGCTCTGTGTTCAACCATAGGTCATGAAACATACTCGTTTTGTTCATCAAGATCATTTTCACAAAATAATATAACTTGTATGAATTTTGAAGCCTAAATACAAGCGCCAGAACTAAATAGTTAAACTTAGACCACAAACTACACCACGGTCACTCACCTTCAACGTCACCACCACCATGCTTTCGACAACTTTTTAAAACTTATTTTTAGAAACATTTTCCATGATAAGGATGTGCTCTGTGAATGAATTTTCCACGTTACATGAACCTCATATAAAAACTGGAATAAATACAAAACTAGAGCCAAACTAAAACTGAAATGAAACATGAAAAAGCAGTTTAGAATAAAGGTAAAATATGTGAAAAATAATGCAATTTTTTTTTAAACAAAGCATGAACATGTTACAGTGCACCCGATAAACACAATCAAGCCTTCGAAAAAAGCCGGTTTAAGTAATAACCTAAACTGAGCAAAACCTAAATCAGCTCTTCCCACTAAAAGCTGGTCTGAAACCTCTCCTTTCAAATCTAGAAATATGCTAAGCATACATGTCAAAATATTTATTCATTTAGTCATATTTAATTTACAGTACTCATAGTAATGACATAACCAGAAATACCATTGGTCAGTTTGAGGTCTGTGTCACTATGCAGGCACATTCAGTGGTCCTTCAATGACCAACGCACGCCATGGTCAATTTCCATTTTAGTCAGCCCTGGAGCATCTTAACAGAATATAGAAAAACAAAGAGAGCAGGGCTGGACTGGGACAAAAAAATCAGCCCTGGCATATTTTGGTCCATGCGGCCCACCACTTCTCTCTCTCTGTGTATATATATCAAGGCCCACAGCTTTGAGCTCACCGCAGGCTCTCTGTGAGCAGCCCACATTATGGGACTGCCCACATTAATCCAATGATGGCCCAGTCCGTTCGGGCCCAGAGCAACTTTTGTACCTTTGGGCCCATGCAGGTTTTGTGTAGGCAGCCCTGTAATGCAACTAGGAGAATACTAACACTGACTACGTTTACATGGACATCAGTAATCTAATTATTTACCTTATTCTGAATAAGACAATATTATGATTAAGGTGTTTACATGAGTCGCTTTTAGAATAATCCTTTCATGTTCCCGTTTTACATGTTATAGTACATAGATCGATTAATGGTGTTTACATGTCTGTACCGCACTTCAATAATGCGACTAAAATCGGAATACTCCACATGTCTTAATTCGATTTGTGTTTACTTCGATTATGACTTTAGCCGGATTAAGGTAATCAAAAATATCTGTTTACATGGTAGACTCTTAATCAGAGTATTGTCTTAATCGTATTAAAATCGGATTATTGATGTCCATGTAAACGTAGTCATTGACTGGCCATTCTTTATTCACTCAATTGAACTGGAATGGCTCAAACCAAAAGACACCTTTACAGAACCTGTTGACCTTTTCAGAACCTATTGTTTCATATAGGCCAGGGATCCTCAAATTTGGATCGCAAGGTCCACTTTCCTGCAGAGTTTTGCTCTAACCATAATCAAACACACCTGAGCATGCTAATCAGTGTCTTCAGGATCATTAGAAACTCACAGGTGGGTGAGTTTGACAAAAGTTGGAGCTAAACTCTGCAGGAAAGTGAGTTTAATGAGCCAGATTTTAGAGTCCCTGATATAGGCCGATTTGCTTTTCAGAGGCTGTTTGAAAATGCCCCTTCCAGCCAAGTCCTCCTGATTCTGAAGCTGAGAGTGAGATAAAGGTGTGGTTGCGGAATTCAAGAGACAGAGTGGGTGGACGAAAGGAGCGCTATCACCGTCTGCTGACTAGTTGAGAGCCCTCGGGGAAGACTGAGCTTTGCCAATTAATACTTTAGCACAGGGGTGGCGAACTCCGGTCCTGAAGAGCCACAGCCCTGCAGAGTTCAGCTCCAACCCTAATTAAAACTCACCTGCCTGTAGACAGACCTTGATTAGCTTGTTCAGGTGTGTTTGATTACGGTTGAAGCAAAACTCTGCAGGATTGTGGGTCTCCAGGACCGACATTCGCCACCTCTGCTTTAGCACATCAAAACATATTTTTCAGCAGAGGTCAAAGTAATATATATATATATATATATATATATATATATATATGTCACAAATCCAAGCCATGAACTTCCGGTCATTCACCTCTAGAGGTCACTCACCCATCACATGGACTTTCACACCACACAGTCAGTCACAGATCACTCAAGGACTACATTTCCCATCATCCACTGCACCAACACAGCTGTCTGCACTGATCACGCACACACCTGAAAACAATCTCACAATCACCATCACCCAATCACACACACACACACACTACATAAACCCTGGACTTTCTCCCACTCACTGCCGAGTATTGTTAGCCTAGCTGCATACAAAGCGTTCCAAGTATTCATAGTTAGATTCCCCTTGTTCTGATTCCTGCCCGTGCTCCTGGATTATTCTCTCTGCCTAGCCCTCTGGATATTGTATGCTGATCGTCGACCCACGCTTGCTCTACGGACTGCTCTGTGTTTTACCCCTGCCATACCTGTTTACTGATTACTGACCCTGCCTGTATTGACCATGTTTCATAATAAAGCCTTGCGAATGGATCCTCTCGTCTCACGTCTCGTCAACCCCGTAACAGAATACTCGGCCAACAAAGGATCCAGCGGCTTTTCTAGTGGATATTGGCCAGGTATGGACATGGCACGATTTTTGTTAAACCTCAGGCAGGGCTCGCGACCACTCGAGGAGTATGTACAAGAATACTTAGACCTCGCCCATTTTTCTGATCTGCCGGACTGTGTACTCATATACTTCTTTTGTGAGGGCATTAATCAGCCGCTGAAATCACAGCTAACCCGTGAGGGTCCCCGTTCATCGCTCAGTCAGTTTCTGGACTATGCTTTGTTGACGGTCGGTTCAGCATTCACTGTGGGGGTCGCGGAGGAACGAGACACCGCACCCAAGTGTGTGATCACAGCCGCGCTAGAGCACACTCACAAAATGGCGGTCACAACAACACCCCGTAGCGTCATTGCTGCCAGTCAAGAGCCAAGTCAAGTCCCAGCTGATGTTAAAGAACCAAGTCAGGTCACAGCCTATGTTAAAAAGCCAAGTCAAGCCACAGCCTATGTTAAAAAGCCAAGTCAAGTCGCCGCTGATGTTAAGGAACCAAGTCAAGTCACAGCCTATGTCAAAAGGTCAAGTCAAGCTACAGTTGTTCGTCACGAGTCAAGCCAAGCCACAGTTGATCGTCACGAGTCAAGCCAAGCCACAGTTGATCGTCACGAGTCAAGCCAAGCCACAGTTGATCGTCACGAGTCCAACCAAAGCACAGTTGATCATCACAGGTATAGCCAAGCCACCAGTGATCTCCGTGAGTCAAGCCAAGCCACAGTTGATCGTCACGAGTCAAGCCAAGCCACAGTTGATCGTCACGAGTCAAGCCAAGCCACAGTTGATCGTCACGAGTCACGCCAAGCCACAGTTGATCGTCACGAGTCCAACCAAAGCACAGCGCTCCAGCCAGAGTCTCTTCGTGCCTCAGCTCTCCAGCCAGAGTCACACCACGTCTCAGCTCTCCAGCCAGAGTCACACCACGTCTCAGCTCTCCAGCCAGAGTCACACCAAGCTACTGTGGATCATCATGAACTCACCCAACTCACAGCTGCCCAGCCAGAGTCACGCCATGTCACAACTGACCAGCCAGAGCCTCTTCACGTCTCAGCTCCTCAGCCAGAGCCTCTTCACGTCTCAGCTCCTCAGCCAGAGCCTCTTCAAGTCTCCGCTCCTCAGCCAGAGCCTCTTCACGTCTCCGCTCCTCAGCCAGAGCCTCTTCACGTCTCCGCTCCTCAGCCAGAGCCTCTTCACGTCTCCGCTCCTCAGCCAGAGCCTCTTCACGTCTCCGCTCCTCAGCCAGAGTCTCTTCACGTCTCAGCTCCTCAGCCAGAGCCTATTCCACCCAGAGATTTAAGGTCAGTCCTTCGAGTTCCCTGTTTGATATCCAGCGTGAGGGATGCACCGCTGGTGTCTGTACGCACTGCTGGTATCCCCAAATTCACTCACGTTGGCCCTCCTGTCCCTGAACTGATGTCCCTGTCTGAAGCTCTTCCCATGATAGGGATCGCTTTATGTTGCATTTGGGCCGCATACACCATCACTGAACTGCCCCAGGGGATGGCGTCCGCTGCAGAACCTCCCCAAGCGGTGGTGCTCGCCTCAGCCCCTTGCAAGGTGGTGGCGCCCAGCAATGTACTCTCAGCCGGTCATGTTACCACCGTAGAACCTCCAGAGGTGGCGGCGTTAGCTGCAGAACCTCCAGAGGTGTCGGTGGTATCCTCCTGTGAACTTTCACCCTGCCCTGTCAAGGCTAGGAGGGCCGCCTGTGAACTCTCACCCTGTCCTGTCACGGCTAGGAAGGCTGTCTATGAGCCCTCGCCCTGTCCTGCTCTGGCCATGGAGGCCGTCTATGAACTCTCACCCTGTCCTGTCACGGCTAGGAAGGCTGTCTATGAGCTCTCGCCCTGTCCTGCCCCGGCCATGGAGGCCGTCTATGAACTCTCACCCTGTCCTGTCACGGCTAGGAAGGCTGTCTATGAGCTCTCACCCTGTCCTGCCCCGGCCATGGAGGCCGTCTATGAACTCTCGCCCTGTCCTGTCACGGCTATAGAGGCCACCTGTGATTCCATGTCCTGCCCAGTCATGGCTGTGAAGGCCGCCTGTGATTCCTTGTCCTGCCCAGTCACGGCTATAGAGGCCGCCTGTGATTCCTTGTCCTGCCCAGTCACGGCTATAGAGGCCGCCTGTGATTCCTTGTCCTGCCCAGTCACGGCTGTGAAGGCCGCCTGTGAGTCTTTGTCCTGCCCAGTCACGACTATAGAGACCGCCTGTGATTCCCTGTCCTGCCCTGTCACGGCTATGGAGGCCGTCAGTGATTCCCCGTCCGGCCCTGTCACTGCTATGGAGGCCGTCTGGGATTCCCTGTCCTGCTTTGGCGCGGCTATGGAGGCCGCCGGTGATTCCCAGATCTGCTCAGCCACGGCCCCTGAAACCAAGAAGACTCTCTCTGTGTTGTCTGTCTCTACTCTCTCTGTGTTGTCTGTCTCTGCTCTCTCTGTGTTGTCTGTCTCTGTTTCCCCCCAGATCTCAAACTCAGACATGGTTTCCTGCCTGGTCTACGGTCCTACTCCGGTCTGGTGGTCTCTGGTCCTGTCTGCTCCGCCCTGGGGGGCTCCTGTCACGCCTGCTCCGCCCTGGGATGCTCCAGTCCCGCTCCGCCCTGGGGGGCTCCAGCTCCGTCCGCTCCGCCCTGGGGGGCTCCAGTCCCGTCCACTCTGCCCTGGGGGGCTCCAGTCCTGTCTGCTCTGCCCTGGTGGGCTCCAGTTCTGTCTGCTCCGCCCTGGTGGGCTCCGGGTCCATCTGCTCCGCCCTGGTGGGCTCCAGATCCGCCTGCTCCGCCCTGGTGGGTTCCAGTTCCATACTCTCTGCCCTGGCTTCCACATGGACCTGGCCCTCCGTCCCTCCCCCTGTTCCGCCTCCGCTCCACCGCCCTCCTAGGATTGTTTAGGAACGTCTGGAAGCCGCTCCTTGGGGGGGGGCTGTGTCACAAATCCAAGCCATGAACTTCTGGTCATTCACCTCTAGAGGTCACTCACCCATCACATGGACTTTCACACCACACAGTCAGTCACAGATCACTCAAGGACTACATTTCCCATCATCCACTGCACCAACACAGCTGTCTGCACTGATCACGCACACACCTGAAAACAATCTCACAATCACCATCACCCAATCACACACACACTACATAAACCCTGGACTTTCTCCCACTCACTGCCGAGTATTGTTAGCCTAGCTGCATACAAAGCGTTCCAAGTATTCATAGTTAGATTCCCCGTGTTCTGATTCCTGCCCGTGCTCCTGGATTATTCTCTCTGCCTAGCCCTCTGGATATTGTATGCTGATCGTCGACCCACGCTTGCTCTACGGACTGCTCTGTGTTTTACCCCTGCCATACCTGTTTACTGATTACTGACCCTGCCTGTATTGACCATGTTTCATAATAAAGCCTTGCGAATGGATCCTCTCGTCTCACGTCTCGTCAACCCCGTAACAATATATATATATAATTTTTTTTTGTTAATTTGTATTATTTTTATATTTGTATAGATAATATGTAGTCCCTTTCACAGAGTGTTAAATTAGCAGTATTAACCTGAAATGAATGTTTTCTATTTTGCATTTAATAAATCCATTGATTTGAAATCCCTTTGACTACTGTACATTTTTTTGTACATTAGTTATGTGGTGACTGCATCCATTTCAGATGTATAATAACTGTTTTTCCCAAAGACTTAAGTTTTAGTAGCTGAAAAGTATTTATAGTGAAACAGATTTATTGGTGTAAATTAATAGTGCGGGCCTGTGTGGGCCTCGTGAGGGCTAAGTGAGGGCTGCCCATGCAGGGCCAGTGCTAAAGGGCCAACGTTTTGCCAATGAACAAATTCTCAGAGACCCTGTGCTGGCAGCCCGCTGGGGGCCCTTAGACTAGCCCTAAGTGGGCCTGTAAAGGGCCACCGCAGACTTGTTTGCAGGGTACAGTATTAAACAGGAAATAAATTATTCGATTCTGCTTTTAAGCAGCTCTAAAAAGACAATAGTAAACAGTCATTAATCAGCTGAAATCAGTTCATTGTTGATTCAGTTTTGTTCATCAATTATGTAAAGTTCATCAAATGTGGAATTAATTTAAATAATCTATAGATCAGCTCAGGAGAAATAAGTGATGTCATCATCCAGCTCAGTTCAGTTCTCAAGTATCTGTGTCTGACTCACAATGTGCACAAAGAAATTCTACATGTACCTAAGCTGGCACCCTTAAGTTTCAAAGGGGACAGAAGTAAACTTTAGTACTTAAGCTTTAGTAAAAATAACACCATATATCAAAAGACAACATAAACAGCAGTAGCATTTACAATTAACAGCAGATCTAAACAATATGAGACAACAACAATAAACAAAACAAAACACAAACGAACATACAAAAAAACATACAATTTTGAAACATCCTGTAAGAGTCGTGCTTGCATATGTTCTGCTCAATCCTCTTCAATAATATTATCTGGGTCTTAAATAGAGTGAAATAGATTGGTGAAACTATCTATACGTCACTTTGTAGGCCAATCAGCTGTTAGCATCACATTGGTTCCCTCGACAAAAAGCCAATATTTTTTTTTCCATATGCTTTTGGATTATTGCAAAAACAAGCTCTGTGTTCAACCATAGGTCATGAAACATACTCGTTTTGTTCATCAAGATCATTTTCACAAAATAATATAACTTGTATGAATTTTGAAGCCTAAATACAAGCGCCAGAACTAAATAGTTAAACTTAGACCACAAACTACACCACGGTCACTCACCTTCAACGTCACCACCACCATGCTTTCGACAACTTTTTAAAACTTATTTTTAGAAACATTTTCCATGATAAGGATGTACTCTGTGAATTAATTTTCCACGTTACATGAACCTCATATAAAAACTGGAATAAATACAAAACTAGAGCCAAACTAAAACTGAAATGAAACATGAAAAAGCAGTTTAGAATAAAGGTAAAATATGTGAAAAATAATGCAATTTTTTTTAAACAAAGCATGAACATGTTACAGTGCACCCGATAAACACAATCAAGCCTTCGAAAAAAGCCGGTTTAAGTAATAACCTAAACTGAGCAAAACCTAAATCAGCTCTTCCCACTAAAAGCTGGTCTGAAACCTCTCCTTTCAAATCTAGAAATATGCTAAGCATACATGTCAAAATATTTATTAATTTAGTCATATTTAATTTACAGTACTCATAGTAATGACATAAACAGAAATACCGTTGGTCAGTTTGAGGTCTGTGTCACTATGCAGGCACATTTAGTGGTCCTTCAATGACCAACGCACGCCATGGTCAATTTCCATTTTAGTCAGCCCTGGAGCATCTTAACAGAATATAGAAAAACAGAGAGCAGGGCTGGACTGGGACAAAAAATCAGCCCTGGCATATTTTGGTCCAGGCGGCCCACCACTTCTCTCTCTCTGTGTGTGTATATATATATATATATATATATATATATATATATATATATATATATATATATATATATATATATATATATATATATATATATATACACACTACCAGTCAAAAGATTTTGAACAATAAGATTTTTAATGTTTTTTTATTCTCTTCTGCTCACCAAGCCTGCATTTATTTTATCCAAAATACAGCAAAAGCAGTAATATTGTGAAATAGGTTTACTATTTAAAATAACTGTTTTCTATTTGAATATATTTTAAAAGGTAATTTATGTGATTTCAAAGCTAAATTTCCCTTCAGAAAAAAGTAGATTTTTTTTTCAGGTTTCTTTGATGAATAGAAAGTTCTGAAGAACAGCATTTATCTGAAATAGAAATCTTTTGTAACATTATAAATGTCTTTATCATCATTTTTTATCAATTTAATGCTGACTCCAAGCTTTTGAATGGTATAGTGTATAATGTTACAAAAGCTTTTTTATTTCAGATAAACACTGATCTTTGGATTTTTCTATTCATCAAAAAATCCAGAATAAAATGTACTCAGCTGTTTTAAATCTTGATAATAATAATAATAATAATAAATGTTTCTTGAACAGCAGATCAGCATATTAGATTGATTTCTGAAGGATCCTGCAGTAATGATGCTGAAAATTCAGCTTTGATCACAGGAATAAATTTTTTTTTTTATATTTTCAAATAGAAAGCAGTTATTTTAAATAGTAAAAATATTTCACAATATTAAGCCTAATGCTTTTGCTGTATTTCGGATCAAATAAATGCAGGCTTGGTGAGCAGAAGAGAATTCTTTAAAAAACATAAAAAAATCTTACTGTTCAAAAACTTTTTGGATAAGACTAAAACGTCAGGTTCAACAATATCGTGTCTTTTTTTATTTAAATCTAGATGGAAACCTCCATGAACAGACTTGACTTGGCCAAAAAATCGCGGGGGACGAATTTACGTTTTATTAAAAGTGTTCGCGTATTCTACACTCATGGTGCGCGCACACATTAGGATAGGTTAGATGACTGCCTCCGTTCCGAGTCCCTATCAAGCATTTTACCGATTCAACTGCTCTCCTCTCCTCCTCCTGCCTGTCTCTTTGGCCCGCATCGCTCACCGCAGAGCAAGCCTATTCTTGATAAAGCTGCTGTGAAAATGTGGGAAAAGCCGACGAGAAAGAAGTTGGGGAGAAGCGATCTTTATATAGGCAGAGCAAAATACTTGATCGCTCTGTCTATAGCGCATTGTGATTGGGTGGTTTATGCTGTCAATACAGGAGACAAACCAATGGACCACTGGCTGCTCGCTGTCCCTGCATGATGGTCCTTGGCAAATATTAATAAAAAAAAAATAAAACATTCTGTCGGCCCCTAAAGTGCGTCGGCTCACCGGGAAAATGCCCGGTAAGCCCGATTACCAATCCAGCCCTGAAAGAGAGTGTTTCATGAAAATGTATTTCTGCTTGTCCTGTTGAGGTCAATCTTAGCTATGAATTTAAGTTTGGTTTGTTTTCTAAACAAATTTAAGCAGTGACAAAAATAATAATAAAAAAAGAAAATCAAAAGGCAATAGGACATCTGAGAAATTTTGGAAACATTTTACAGGGTTTGTCTGTTCTCCATCCTCCTGATGATAACTATCTGTTGGCTTTCACAATACAGAGCATAATAATCAAGCATAACTTAAATGCTCACATTTGGTTTTCAGCACATTCTCAACGGTATATAAAAACCACTTTCCAAGAATGCAAGGACAGCCAACACCCAAATGATTTTATTCATGTTAAGTGCATTTGACTATATAAACTTGATTTTCTCTCTTTTCTCGGCGGCGGACTGCTAATGTCTTTTCATGGGCATAGTTGTCCGTCAATTATGATAATCTGCATTCAGCCACAAACATGAGGTGAGAGCGGGTGCGGGCGCGGGAATGAAGCGTCAGTTTTTTGTTTTTTTTGAGCAACTGGGATGGTGCCCCCCCGGGAGTTGGTGCCCTATGCAAACGGCGTAGCTACTCTGCATATAGGGAGTGGCAGTACTGACTATAACATCATATTTCTGCTTGAACACAGCTCAGTATATTCAAGTAGTTGAATACAGCGAGTGTTTTATAATGGATGCTCGCGTGTTTTGGAGAAGTTTGTGAGGATCAGTGGTGTTCATGTACATACGGGCATCAGACGCTCCAAACAGCTTGTTACTATTCACTGATGGCGTCGAGCTGCATTTAGATCGCCGAGTTCAGAATATACATACTTTTACATACTTTTAAGTTGTATAGAATATCTGCAGTGACATTTTTGCGAAGTATGTTGGCAAAAAAGAACATGGAATGTTTAAATCTATCTTGAATTTGCTTTGTTTAAAAAAATTACCTGAAAATACAGAGGTTTTAGTGAATAGAAAAGTTTGGGCTTGCAGTATTGATGTGGAGAGGAGGGGGTCTTGGAGTAAAAAAAGGTGAGAACCACTGCTTTAGGTAAATGCAGGCCGGTTCTAGGGGGGGGGGGGGTACTAAGAATTGAACATTATTTTATTATTATTATTTTGTTTTATTAAAAATTAAATTAATGCAATATAAAGATACATCCCAACAAGTTTTTTTTATTTAGGCCTATTTATTTTATTATTTATTTATTTTTCACTTGGTAGATCTCAGTGAGTTTCTCATTTGAAAAGTAGATCCCCACACAAAAAAGTGTGGGCACCCCTGCTGTAGAGGATTATGTGGTGGATTTTTGTGAGGTATGCCATGTTGTGGACTTTAATGATGTTGCCCTTAAGGGTATTTTTCGTAATGGACTAAAGGACTATTTAAACGATCTAATGCCTAACAGCAATGGCTCTGCAACCCTTGAGGAGTATATTGACTTTGCGTTGTTGTTGAGTGGTTCATCATACACTGTGGGTTTTTCGGATGAGGAGCCCAGCAATTTTACAGTACACGCCACACCAGAGTGTTTCCATGCCCCAACTGTCATGTCTGGAGTTGCTCACGTCATGCCTACCAAGTCAAAGCCTGCTCACGTCATGTCTGCCATCCAGCGCCTGCTAACGTCACGCCTGCTACTCCAAGGCCTGCTAACGTCACGCCTGCTACTCCAAGGCCTGCTTACGTCACTCCTGCTACTCCAGTGCCTGCTAACGTCACGCCTGCTACTCCAAGGCCTGCTAACGTCACGCCTGCTACTCCAAGGCCTGCTAATGTCACATCTGCTACTCCAGAGCCTGCTAACGTCACGCCTGCTACTCCAGAGCCTGCTAACATCACGCCTGCTACTCCAGAGCATGCTAATGTCACGCCTGCTACTTCAGAACCTGCTAACGTCACTCCTGCTACTCCAGTGCCTGCTAACGTCACGCCTGCTACTCCAAGGCCTGCTACTCCATGGCCTGCTAACTTCACACCTGCTACTCCAGAGCCTGCTAACGTCACGCCTGCTACTCCAAGGCCTGCTAACGTCACATCTGCTACTCCAGAGCCTGCTAACGTCACGCCTGCTACTCCAGAGCCTGCTAACGTCACGCCTGCTACTCCAGAGCATGCTAATGTCACGCCTGCTACTTCAGAACCTGCTAACGTCACGCCTGCTACTCCAGGGCCTGCTAACGTCACGCCTGCTACTCCAGGGCCTGCTAACGTCACGCCTACTGCTCCAGGGCCTGCTAACGTCACGCCTGCTAATCCAGGGCCTGCTAACATCACACCTGCTAATCCAGGGCCTGCTCACGTCATGCCTGAATTCCCAGCCAAGAAGGCCGCCACGCCTGAGCCTCACCACGCTATGTCCGTCACATCAGAACCTCATCATATCACGGCTGCTACTCCCGAGTCTCGACCCATCATGACTGAGGCTTGACATTATCTTTTTTGCTCACCGGCCACTGTGGCTAGTGGTTTTCCAAATTTACTAGCCACTCAGCTTTTTTACTGACCACAATTTTGTTGTTGGGAAATTACGTTTTATATGACTTAATACTGCATACAAAAATGTACTTAAATTGATTTCCAGATCATTTTTGACCAGCAGAAGTAATATAGGACAAGTTCATATTAACAATAGCTATACAAATTTATATTGTTTTTCTGTGAATAAAATGATTAAATGTTAAATATTTAGATATTATTATTATTATTAATTATACATATATTAAAATAAACAGTAAACTACATTTAATAATAATAATTCAACAATAAGTATGATTAAGTTTAACAGTCATTGAAAGTAGAGCTCGTTTCTTATATTACATACTGTTATGCTGGTATACAGTATAGGCACTAGAGCAGGTGCCCAATCCTACTCCTGGAGGACCACTGTCCTGCAGTGTTCAGCTCCATCCCCAATTAAACAATCCTGAACCAGCCAATCAAGATCTTATTAGGCATACTAGAAACTTCTAGGCAGGTGTGTTGAGGCAAGTTAGAGCTAAATTATGCCGGACAGTGGCCCTCCAGGACCGACTTTGGACACCCCCGCATGAGTAAATAAAAAACATTTTATGCTAATACTGATTTTCTGTATTTCCTTCTTTTTGCAGATCCTTGTCATTGTTATCCCCACCCCTCCATCTCTCTCCTCTTTTTTATTGTTCTTCACTTTATAACCTAACAATCTTTTAAGAGCCCCTTGCAAAAATGCACAAAAAAGCAAGGGGGAGTGTGAGCAGTATTTAAAAAAACTTCACTAGTGAGTGCCCATTCTGCAATTACACCAGTATGCCACAACCAGTGTTGGGCACGTTACTTTAAAAAAAGGAATTAATTATAGTTACTAGTTACTTCTCACAAATAACTGAGTTAGTAACTGAGTTACATCATTATAAAAGTAACTAATTACCAGGGAAAGTAACTATTGCGTTACTTAAAAAAAAAGTTCAAATATGTCAAATGACTTGAATGCCCCAATATTAAATATGTTGAATGAAATGGACACTAAATAGGATAAATTATTATTATAAAACATTGTACACTAACCTACACTATTTTATTGTAAATATTGTATTTATAATAGATTGCCATTGGCTAGTAATTTATAAAGTTTACTCACCAGACTAATATTAATTATTTTATATTATATACAGTGTGTATATATATATATATATATATATATATATATATATATATATATATATATATATATATATATACACAGGTGCTGGTCATATAATTAGAATATCATCAAAAAGTTGATTTATTTCACTAATTCTATTCAAAATGTGAAACTTGTATAATGTATACATTCATTCCACACAGACTGATATATTTCAAGTGTTTATTTATTTTAATTTTGAAGATTATAACTGACAACTAATGAAAACCCCAAACTCAGTATCTCAGAAAATTAGAATATTACTTAAGACCAATACAAAGAAAGGATTTTTAGAAATCTTGGCCAACTGAAAAGTATGAACATGAAAAGTATGAGCATGTACAGCACTCAATACTTAGTTGGGGCTCCTTTTGCCTGAATTACTGCAGCAATGCGGCGTGGCACGGAGTCGATCAGTCTGTGGCACTGCTCAGGTGTTATGAGAGCCCAGGTTGCTCTGATAGTGGCTTTCAGCTCTTCTGCATTGTTGGGTCTGGCATATCGCATCTTCCTCTTCACAATACCCCATAGATTTTCTATGGGGTTAAGGTCAGGCGAGTTTGCTGGCCAATTAAGAACAGGGATACCATGGTCCTTAAACCAGGTACTGGTAGCTTTGGCACTGTGTGCAGGTGCCAAGTCCTGTTGGAAAATGAAATCTGCATCTCCATAAAGTTGGTCAGCAGCAGGAAACATGAAGTGCTCTAAAACTTCCTTGTATACGGCTGTGTTGACCTTGGACCTCAGAAAACACAGTGGACCAACACCAGCAGATGACATGGCACCCCAAAGCGTCACTGACTGTGGAAACTTTACACTGGACCTCAAGCAATGTGGATTCTGTGCCTCTCCTCTCTTCCTCCAGACTCTGGGACCCTGATTTCCAAAGGAAATGCAAAATTTACTTTCATCAGAGAACATAACTTTGGACCACTCAGCAGCAGTCCAGTCCTTTTTGTCTTTAGCCCAGGCGAGACACTTCTGACGCTGTCTGTTGTTCAAGAGTGGCTTGACACAAGGAATGCGACAGCTGAAACCCATGTCTTGCATACGTCTGTACATAGTGGTTCTTGGTCCAGATGCAGTCCACTCTTTGTGAATCTCCCCCACATTTTTGAATGGGTTTTGTTTCACAATCCTCTCCAGGGTGCGGTTATCCCTATTGCTTGTACACTTTTTTCTGCCACATCTTTTCCTTCCCTTCGCCTCTCTATTAATGTGCTTGGACACAGCTCTGTGAACAGCCAGCCTCTTTTGCAATGACCTTTTGTGTCTTGCCCTCCTTGTGCAAGGTGTCAATGGTCGTCTCTTGGACAACTGTCAAGTCAGCAGTCTTCCCCATGATTGTGTAGCCTACAGAACTAGACTGAGAGACCATTTAAAGGCCTTTGCAGGTGTTTTGAGTTAATTAGCTGATTAGAATGTGGCACCAGGTGTCTTCAATATTGAACCTTTTCACAATATTCTAATTTTCTGAGATACTGAATTTGGGGTTTTCATTAGTTGTCACTTATAATCATCAAAATTAAAAGAAATAAACACTTGAAATATATCAGTCTGTGTGGAATGAATGTATACATTATACAAGTGTCACGTTTTGAATGGAATTAGTGAAATAAATCAACTTTTTGATGATATTCTAATTATATGACCAGCACCTGTATATATATATAAAGATTATGTTTGTAAAATGGCAGTTTTTTATTATCTGACACTTAGCATCAGTCAGTCAAGCATTATAATATGATATTATGTAGAGCTGTCGTGATTCGCCGATTTTAGTGGACTAGTCGATTTTGAAAAGACTTCATTTTGCTCTCGTCGACTAACTGCAAAATACCGTTAGTGCCGCATTTCACGGACGAGAATACATAAAACACATTATTAGACTATTTTCCAAGGCTGCATGACATTAAACCCATTTAAAAATCAAAATTAAGCAGAATTGTGAATTCACAAACGCTATGATTTAATTAAATAATTATATGCGATGCAGTTCTAACACAGTATATGCGCTTTAATTATTTACATGCGTGTATAGGTATGTGCGTCACACAGCGGCTCCGTTCACAGTAGTTCCACAGAAACTTATTATTTACATGTGTGGAGCATCTTAAACTCCATCTCTGCATGTTGTTGTGAGTTTGGGTTTATTATAAAGTACATCTGGGAACGCAACGTGCGCCATTTCACCAGATTTGTAAGGTAAATCATTTATAAACCTGTGCAGACACAGGAGAATACATCGCGATTTCAAAATAAAAGCTCCAACCCTCACTCTGAGTTTACACGTTTTGATGTCCACATATTCATTTAATTACAGTGCCTATAGCATTTCTGTCCTAAAGAAATGGCCAAAGATTAAAGATTAAGTGGACATTTGAATTAAATGGTGCTTGTTCAATATTAAACAATATTTGGGAAAGCCGATTAGTCACCAGAAGAGAAGGACGGCAGCTCGCGTAAGTCTTGTAATATTTTTTCGCAGTTCTGTTGTTTAAATTATTTACTTGCTGCTAGGAAGGAATACTTCGTTTCCTACCTATTTCTATTGTGCATTTTCGTTGAGGTTTATATTTTTGATTGCACTTGCCGGCAATTAGAAGAATTTGCACCTCAGCTAAGAACAAGCCTGTGTGATTGCGTGAAGTGTTTAGTTTTGTATACAGCAATTAGCAGTCCTTTAAGGTTATTGGCTGTGCTGAGCAGAAGCCGGCCTCAGCTGTTTTCACTCTAGTCTCCTAGACTGTATTTATTTGATGTCAGAGCGCTGACGCGGAAGCGTCTGCGGAAGCGTTGTGCTCAGCCTCCTCGTGTGAAGACCAACGAGTGTAAAGACAGACGACTTTTCCTGTGCGACTTTAACCGAGCAACGACACCGAGCACACACTTAAGTATCATCTCTGTCTTCCCTCACACACTCTCCTTCCCTATCCTCTATCCCTCCACCTCTATCATGTGTTTCGAAACCATTCTGGTTCTCTCTCAACCACGCTCTAAAAGCACACGCAGATGGCAACGTAATCCTGCTAACCTACGCCCAATCGCTACATCTTCTACTACACCTCTTTCTTTCTCTGTGGGTCTTTGGAATTGCCAGTCAGCTGTCAACAAAGCTGACTTCATTTCTGCTTTTTCCTTACAATCCACTCTCAGCATATTGGGCTTGACTGAGACCTGGATTCGTCCAGAAGACTCCGCTACCCCGGCAGCTCTCTCTCACAATTGCTCTTTCTCTCACACCCCAAGGCAAGTTGGCCGGGGTGGGGGCACTGGTCTGCTCATTTCAAACAATTGGAAATACTCAACCCACTCTCCCCTGGGCAATCACAACTCATTTGAATCTCATGCGATTACTGTAACGGCTCCCATAAAACTCCAGATAGTAGTAATCTATCGTCCCCCTGGCCAAATTCTAGCCACCTTCCTAGAGGAGCTGGACGGCCTGCTGTCCTCTTTCATGGAGGATGGCACTCCACTCTTAGTCTTTGGCGATTTCAACATTCACCTAGACAGGCCTTATGCTACAGACTTCCATTCACTCCTAGCTTCATTTGATCTCAAACGCCTTACCACTACTAGCACGCACAAATCAGGCAACCAACTTGATTTAATTTACACACGCAACTGTACTACAGATAACATTCTGGTACAACCACGACATATCTCTGACCATTTCTTCATTACATTTACCTTACATTTTACTACCCAGGTGCCACCAGCTCCCTTACCGGTTACTTTCAGACGTAACCTACGCTCCATTTCCCCCACCATTCTTTCCTCTGTAGTATCCTCCTCTCTTCCCTCACCTACCCATTTCACATCTCTGGATGTGAATGCAGCTACTGACACTTTATGCTCTACCTTAACCTCTTGTCTAGACGACATTTGTCCCCTCTCCTCCAGGCCAGCACGGGCTGCCCCTTCTAACCCCTGGTTATCCGATGTTCTTCGTGAGCATCGGACCAAACTCAGAGCGGCAGAGAGAAAATGGCGCAAATCAAACGATCCGTCGAACCTGACTAGGTATCAGTCTTTGCTTTCGTCTTTCTCTACTGAAGTCCACACTGCCAAATCCTCACACTTCCACAACAAGATCAACAGCGCTCCAGACATGCGTGATCTCTTCAGAACATTTAATTCTCTCCTCTGTCCCCCTCCACCACCGCCCACCACTTCTATAACAGCTGACGACTTTGCCACTTTTTTCACCGACAAAACTAGAACAATCGGTAACCAGTTCACAACTCCACACACACAGGACCTCCAACCAACCACATCCACTGCTCAAACTCCCATCTTCTCCTTCTGTCCCCTCACCGAGGTGGAAGTATCCAAACTTCTCCTCTCCAGCCATCCTACAACATGTCCTCTTGACCCAATCCCCTCTCACCTTCTCCAAGAAATCTCTCCCACACTCTTACCAGCACTCACACACATTATCAACACATCTCTCCGCACTGGCATCTTCCCCACAGCGTTCAAGCAGGCCCGGGTAACCCCACTGCTCAAAAAACCTACATTAAACACTTCTCTTTTAGAAAACTACAGACCTGTCTCTCTCCTTCCATTCGTAGCGAAAACACTCGAACGAGTTGTCTTCAACCAGCTCTCACTGTTTCTTTCACAGTACAACAAACTGGATGCTAAACAGTCAGGTTTCAGGAGTGGCCATTCAACAGAGACTGCACTACTCTCAGTCACTGAAGCCCCGCGAGTCGCAAAGGCAGATTCCAAATCATCAGTCCTCATTCTGCTCGATCTTTCTGCTGCCTTTGACACTGTCAATCATCAGATCCTCCTGTCCACCCTCTCATCGCTGGGTATCACTGGGATTCCACTTCGCTGGTTTGAATTCTATCTCACCGGTAGGTCCTTCAGGGTGGCCTGGGGTGGGGAGGTATCCAAAGCACATCAACTGGTCACTGGGGTTCCTCAAGGATCGGTTCTTGGACCCCTCCTCTTCTCCACATACACTACATCACTGAGACCCATCATACAGGCACATGGCTTCTCCTACCATTGCTACGCCGATGACACACAGCTCTATCTCTCTTTTCAACCAGATGATCCAACGGTAGCTGCACGGATCTCAGGCTGCCTGGCGGACATCTCTGCATGGATGAAAGAAAATCACCTACAGCTCAACTTGGCAAAGACTGAGCTTCTTGTCATCCCTGCCACTCCGACTCTACAGCATGACTTCTCGATTCAATTAGGCACATCAATAATTACCCCATCAACTTCAGTCAGAAATCTTGGTGTAATCTTTGATGACCAGCTGACCTTCAAAGAGCACATTGCAAAGACTGCTAGATCTTGCAGGTTTGCGCTACACAACATCAGAAAAATCAGGCCCTTCCTGACAGAGCATGCTGCGCAACTTCTTGTCCAGGCCCTTGTCATTTCTAGGCTGGACTACTGCAATGCTCTTCTGGCTGGTCTTCCATCAAACACAATCAAACCTCTACAAATGATTCAGAATGCTGCGGCACGACTGGTCTTCAATGAGCCCAAAAGAACCCATGTTACACCTCTCTTCATCTCACTGCACTGGCTACCAGTGGCAGCTCGCATCAAGTTCAAGACACTGATGCTTGCATACAGAACGACCACAGGCTCAGCATCCTCCTACTTCCACTCACTATTACGAATCTACATCCCCTCCAGAAGTCTGATATCTGCTAGTGAGCGACGCCTTGTGGTACCATCACAGAGAGGCTCAAAATCACTCTCCAGAACATTCTCATTCACCATTCCTGGATGGTGGAATAATCTTCCCACCCCTATCCGGAATGCTGGATCCCTGTCAATCTTCAAGCAACAACTGAAGACTCATCTCTTTTGGCACTACTTGACTTCATCCTAAACTTGTTCTTTAAAAAAAAAAAAAAAACCTTTCCCTTTATCTTTCTCTCCTTCCCTTGCTAGCTTGTACTTATTTGAACAATGACTGAGACTTGGTGTTACGAGCACTTCCTCTGTCTGATTGCCTCTTCAAGATGAATCGCTTTATGTACTCCCCAATTGTAAGTCGCTTTGGATAAAAGCGTCTGCCAATTGACTAAATGTAAATGTAAATGTAAACAAGGATTAGACCGCGCAGTAATGTTTAAAAATAATCATCAGGCTGTCGGCGCCCCTGCAGGCCTTTGTTGTAGGGGAGAGTGGGGTAATGTGAGACATCGGGTAATGTGAGACACCCCCTGTATCTAGGCAACGGAACACATTTGTGGTCATGTGACCATTATGTTTTCAAGCCCCTCCCATTTCCCCTTGGCCATGAAGGAGTGGACCTCATGGTGCTGTGGTAAGCATGTTTTTTTCACACAAATATTTTTTTTGCATGTAAAAGTAAATTTTCTTGCTGTCAACTTAATCCACTGTTGTGCCAAAGCAAATTGATTCAGGTAGAAAAACTTATATCATACATGTTGATGAACTACCAACATATAAAACCATGCGATGATGCTAGCTGAAGATTATCCCAAATTGCTAAGAGAGAATTTTCTAAAATGTGGTGGTGAGGTAAAGTGAGACAAATGCTGTGGGGTAAAGTGAGACATGAGGCACATTAGGCTACATATGTTTTATTTTTAATGTCATAAACATTGTAGAAAAGCCATCATGCCAAGGCAATACACCAGGAAGACAACCTGGGGCAAAACACCCCTCGAGGAGATGGAGAGTGCAGCCGCTGAGGTCAAGGAAGGAACGAAGTCTATAAGAGTAGCTGCAAGGGACAGAAATATTGACAAGTCAAGCCTCCTAAGATTCATAAAGAAAAAAGAGAAAGGGGAAGTAAAATCAGTAGCCTGGGGTGCAGTAGCTGAGGCAAAGAGAATATTCACAGACAAGATGGAGGAGGAGCTTGCCAAACACTTGAAACAACTAGCTGAACAGTTCCATGGCCTTCCTCCAGTTAAGTGCCGTCAACTGGCATTTGAATACGCAGAGAAAAACAATATCCCGGTCCCTGCCAATTGGACAAAGACACAATGTGCAGGTAGGCTAGGGTGTGCAAGATATCACATGATTCTGTAGGTTAGCTAAGGCCAACTGATCTTGCCACAAAGCTAAATCTTAGCCTATAGCTAATAATTGGGCCTGTCAAAAGATTAAACGCGATTAATCGGTTCCAAAATTAAAGTTTGTGTTTACATAATAACATTCTTAAATATATACATGCTTGTGTGTGTTTTTATATATAAATAATAATTATACACGGTACACACACATATATTATGTAAACACAAACTTTAATTTTGGAACCGATTAAACACGATTAATCTTTTGACAGCCCTACTAATAATGAATTGTCTACTCAAGGTGAAGATTGGTTTGGCAGCTTCCTAGCACGTCGCCATCTCTCTGTCCGAACTCCAGAGGCAACATCCCTGGGAAGGGCTACAGCCTTCAATAAAACTACAGTCGGGGAATTCTTTGACAATCTGGCTGTAGTGATGGACAGGTGACAATTAATTCTTTAGTTGCAAATGTTTTATGGAGGCTTTACCTGTAAGATTTGGTTTTGATTCTGATAAGGTTCTTCCCTTGCCTCTCATCTTTAACAGGCATACATTCCCTCCACACATGATTTACAATGTGGATGAAACAGGCGTCTTTACAGTACAAAAGCCACAGCAGGTAGCCTAAGCTACACATGATACACTAGAGAGCACCAGACTGATACTGAGTGGCTTGTGATAATGACCAGCTAGCTATTGACAGAATGCTGAAACTAATGCTATTAGTAATGTTGTGAACCTGTGAACTGGAAAAAATGAATGGACTGAAAATAAATACAATGTACCTTTAGACCAATAGTAGCCTACTGATTGCACATGCCATTGATTCTAAACTTTCTATTTGATTCAGGTTGTGACAGAGAAAGGAAAAAGCAAGTTGGTTCTGTCACATCGGCTGAGAGAGGAGAACTGGTTGTTACCCATAAAATGATAACATTAACTTGGAACTTGATTTTGTCCTTTATTCCACTAGTGCAGAACTCACACTGTACACATTTGGGTCACTGTTGTTGTTTACTTGTAGTTTAGAATTTGTTTACATTTATATATGCATACGTGTGTGTGGTCAAACTGTAAAACAAAACAGTTCACAATTAACATTATCACATATCACAATTAAGCATTATCACATGTAATGTACAGATTTCTAGAACAGTCTCTCGTGTCACAGACTTGTGTTAAACTTTGTTTACTAACTAAATGCAACATATTGCACGAATATTTAAACAAGTAACATAATAAACAACATATGTCTACACAAACAGCAAACACAAGCGTATAATATAAACCGTTTAGGCGCTATGGCGCTAATCTCAAATAGTGATCTACATAGCAATACCTCAGAAAACTATCTATACTCTTAATACAAAAAATTACTCACCACGCTGGGAATATATAGTTTAAGTTATAGATTCAATCTGGAATTGTTATAGAAGTTCAACAAGCTTCAACATGAGAACAACATGGCTTTTTTCTATCAGACCTTTTTTCTCTATCTAGCGATCACATGAGCCCACTGAAACAACGTTCTTAAAGGGGCAGCACCCAACATCCCGGCCCCCAATGACCCAAACAGGTCATTCAAACAAAGGAAGGGTGATGTCTCAATTAAGCTAATTTAAGTGAGAAGAGTCAACTGGGAAGACTCGTTTCCAGGAGGCAGATTTTGTCTGCGGGACGGTTGAAGACTCCCGCCTGTGTTTTCACTTCCACAGTACGCACCAGTCCATCTGCACCTGGATAGACTTGAGTAATCAGACCTAACCTGTTAACCTGCACCCCCCATATTGGGAATCACAGCTGAAAATGACTAACTAACTTAAAATGGTAACAGCTCCTGACTTCAGTGTGCCACACACACAATTGTGGTGTCTTTGGAAAGAAGATCCTTTGGCCTTTACTATCCATCATCCAAAGTTGATAATGCTCAAAAATATAAAAAGTTATAGACACTGAAGTGCCTTGATAAAAATTGTACCACACTGAATTTTTTTTTATTTCATATGAAAATACATGAAATCAGTCCTGGAGCAATCCAGAAAAGTAATGGGTTGAAAGTCACATGTCTCAAGATTTTTTATATCAAATCTGAAGAAGATACCATGAAAAATGAGATTCCTGCAGACATTTTTATAGTCGCCCATAACGGACACAAACAATAACTTTCCCTCAAGAGATGAGACGTAAACAAAGGATTAACGATCTAAATTACAGCGTTGTTGTTTCTTTGGACTAAAAGTGCTCGATGGAATGTTGTTCACTGGACCCTTATCTTTCAAATGAAACCAGGATTTACAGCAGTGGATACATTTGAGAGTCATTATCAGGATGAATAAGGTATGTGCTGCGGTTTATTTCTACATGTTTTGATGTGTACTGCTTACACAAATTTAGCAAATACATTCCGTATAAGCTCACCTGGAGTCACTCTAGAGTCAGGTAAGTCTGCCATTTGCTGGGTTTGTGGCTTAGCTCTTAACTTGCGACACTGTAGACATGACTTGAGAGTTTGGTTGATGACAGCACGTCCCTTTAATATCCAGAAACGTTGACGAATTTCTGCAAGTACTCGCTCTGGACCTGCATGACCCAAGCGAAGATGGTAGTGACTGATAATCAGCTGGGTGACATGATGATTGTTAGGTAGGATCACTGGATGTTTAGCCTCAAAGGGAATTGGGGCATTTGTTAGTCTGCCTCCCACACGGAGTTGGTTGTTTTCATCCTCAAAGGGTTTAAGCTTGAGAAGGGAATTGGGTTTGGCTTGAGAAGATCCAAAAGATGCCATTTGTATATAGATGAGAATGGCTAACTCTGCTTGTTGTAGCTCACAAACAGTGATGGGGTCAAAAAGATGCACACTTGCTTTCTTGCGTAACAAAGCCTTGACACGCAACAGAATAGCAGTAGCCCTTTTCAATCGATGCCAACTGGAGTATCGTTCCAGTAGTCTGTCCACTGCATTTTTCATCACTTGATTTGGGTTTATGCTAGCTGCATATACTTCTTTGGCTCGCTTGATCTCTGCTTCCTCTGGCAAATCATTTATGATTGGTTGAGCAGGCCAGTGTTCCTCCTCAAGTTGTAGAAAGTGCGGACCAGACACCCATTGTTTACTCGACAAAATCTCTCCCATATTCATTCCTCGAGAGACGTCATCCGCAGGGTTCGAAGCAGAGTCAATGTGTTTCCACTGGCATGGTTCTGAACGCTCATGTATTTTTGAGATACGGTTAGCGACGAATGTCTTGAAACGACAATGCTTGTTGTTGATGTACTGAAGTACGATAGTACTGTCTGTCCAAAAGAAAGTCCTTTCAATTGGAATCTCCAAGTGGCACTTGATATGCTGATCCAGCTCTGTAGCAACTACTGCTGCTAGTAGCTCGAGTCGTGGTATACTAACTGGCTTGATTGGAGCAAGTCTGGCCTTTGACATCACCAGCCTGCAGGTGTCACCAATCCTGATATATGAAACAGCACCATAAGCCAGTTCTGAAGCATCGGAAAAGTGATGGAGCTGGGTCGGTAACAAACAACTAGTGGATGTTGGTCTAAGGCATCTTGGAATTGTCAGTGCTGACAACAGAGGCAAGTCATTCAACCATCTGTGCCATTGTGCTGCTATGTCCACAGGTAACTCCTCGTCCCAGTCGACTTTCACGCGGCACAACTCTTGAAAGATTGCTTTAGCTTTGAGCACGAAAGGGCTTGCGAATCCTAAAGGATCATAGATGGAACTGGTAGTGCTCAATACTCCTCTCTTTGTTACTGGCTTGTCCACTGACTTGACATCAAATGTGAAGCAATCTCGTTCTACATCCCAAAGGACGCCCAGTGTTCGTTCAAATGGCAAATCCTCTTGGTCAAGGTTTACCTCATGTAACGATTTTGCCCAATCATCAGCTGGTATTGATTTCATCACTTCCTTAGAATTGCTTAACCACTTGGTTAATCTAAAGCCTCCACAGATGAGCAGTTCCCGGAGTTCGGAAGCAAGTTTAATGGCAGCCTCTTCTGTTGGTACTGACTTAAGGCAATCGTCGACGTAGAAATTTCGCTTCACCGTTTCCACCGTGTCGTCCGAGAAGTTTCCATGATTGTCCTCAGCCACTCGTTGCAAGGCAAAATTGGCAGCACTAGGACTCCAGACACCTCCAAACAGATGAGCCGTCATACGATAATGCTTAGGTGGTTTGTCTGGGTCGTTATCTTCCCACCACAGGAAGCGAAGCACATCTCTTTCATCAGATGGCACTCGGACTTGATAAAACATGCTCTCGATGTCCGCATTCAGAGCAACGGGTTCTTGCCTAAACTTGAGAAGAACTCCAAGTAGCTTGTTTGTAAGGTCTGGGCCTTGGTGAACATGATCATTCAACGAAGTACCTTGGTACCGTGCTGCACAATCGAAGACAATACGAACCTTCTCTGGCTTGCGTGGATGTAGCACTGGATGATGTGGCAGGTACCACACGCAACCATCTTCTCTGTTAATGTCAACGACCTCTTCTGCGTATCCTTTCAGCAAAGAGTCTCTTATACCTTCTGTATACTTCTGACGCAAAGTCAGATCTTTCTTTAGCCTCTTTCCTAGAAGGTCTAATCGATGTTTGGCCATTTTGTAGTTATTAGGCAGTCGTGGTGGATGTTCTTTGAAAGGGATTGGTAGTGTGTAATGACCATCTTCTTTAACTGATTGCTTGTTCCATAGATCCACAACTTGCTCGTCAACTACTGACAATGAGTCATTGTTCACATGCACTGGATCATCCAGTTTCCAAAATCTTTCAACAGCTTGTTGTAGAGAGTGGTCAGCTTGAATGAAATTGGCAGAGATAGATGTTGAACCGTCAGCTACTGGTCCATGGAGTGTCCACCCCAGGCCAGTCATAATTGCATAAGGCTCACCTGACTCACCACAGCGTGTCTCACGAGGAGCAAGTATGTCTGGTTGGTCTAGACCTATCAGCAGGTGAACTTCATCGGCTAGATCAACATCAGGTAAACTGATTTCATCTGCAATTTCCTTCAGATGCGGCCACTGGAACACCTCGTGCTGTGTGACTAGATTGTCTAGACTTATGTTCAGGTGATCCCGACAGAGCACTCCCTTCATCAGGTAAGAGGTCCTTTGTTGGGCATCTTCAACTCGTAGATCCACCGCTAGGGTGACTACATTGAGATTTTTGGTCTCCATGGTGTTCAGTTTAATGTTCATTTTACGTGACTCTAGCTTAAGAGCATGAACTAGCTTCTTAGAAGCAAAGGTCCCATTGGAGCCACTGTCAAGCAAAGCAAAGACATTCATAGAGAATCGTTTATGTCTGTCTGAAACCACTACAGGCAGAATGGGAAGTGCAATCTTCTTTTGACTGACTTCAGTGCATTTCCTGGTGGCATGTGCTTGAATGGCTTGTGGCGGGTCGACAGCTGGCTCATCTTCAGTAGCTTGATTAGTAGATTGGCTTTTGTCATTGTTAGAAGCTACGATGGCAGAGTGTAACCAACTATTGTGCTTTTTCCCACATCCGGGCACCTTGCATACCCAGCTGCGAGAACAGATTGTGCTGTGATGACCCTTCATAAAGCAGTTCAGGCAGAGTTGCTTTCGCTGAACAAAGGCCAAACGCTCTTGAACAGACAAAGCTCTGAAGGATTGACACTGGTTCAGGAAGTGTCCGTCAGTACACTTTGGACACTTAAATCTTGATGTTGTCTTTGGTGTGGACGATGTGGTGGATTCATTAGTAACGGACACTGTTGCGAATGTCTGCCTTTTCTTATTGAAGCTTGACTTAGCATTTGATTTAGAACTCGCTCGAGAATTTCGACTGGCAGGAGTAAGAAGATTCCAAAAGATAGGATCAGCTCTCTTAGCGGCTTCAGATTGAACAAGACTGACTACGTCGTCCAACTTTGGTAAACATCCAGATTTGATAATCTCATAATTTATTGTGAGCCATCTTTTCTTTATGTCTTCAGGCAGCTTTTCCACGATCTGTAGCAAAGTGCGTCCACCATTCAGCTCATCCTCACACTTCATTGCCTTTAGAGTGTCTCGACAGCTACACAGAATGTCTGCAAAACTTTGCAACTGCTTGTTGTCTTTAATGTCTTTGTGATTGAGCACCTTGTCGACCCATGCTTGTGATATTGCATATGGATTGCCAAAACGTCTTTTCAGAATAGCCATGGCTTCTGCATAGCCCAGGCTAGAGTCAGGGTTGTACAAGCAATGTGAGATAGCATCTCTAGCTTGGCCGACAGTGTACTGATGCAGTCGAGTGAGTTTCTCTTGATCCGGCACTGTCTCTTTGTCAATCACTGAGGAGAACAATCTGATGAATTGCCAGTACTTTAAGGGTTCTCCATCGAACTTGATGATGTCAACAGGTGGTAAGTGCATGGAATCAACATGTGACTGATACTGTTGTCTTGACAGCTCTAGAAGTTGACATAAAGAATTCTCATTTACTGCTGAGAGTGATGGACGAAAGTTAAGGAATGGGTTACCTGAGACAGGAGTTGAGAAATCTTTGTTTATTGTCGTTAACTCAGCCTTCCGTCGATTTTCCTCCATCTCAGCATCTTTGAGTTCCAGTAAGCCTTTTAGTCCATCCATTTCAAATTCAGCTTGCTGAAGTTGTAGTTTAAACTCTGCACGCAGACGTTCTTCTTGTTGAGCTAAAAGCACAGAGAACTCTTTATTTTCTTTCTGTCTCAGATTCTGTAGCTCTTGAAACTGGGTAGATAATTGGTCTACAGGAGACATTTGCGGTTTATCAGCTTCATCAAGCATTTGCTGTTCCTCTTGGAAGTTTGATGCATCAGACGATTCCATTGATGGCTTAAAGTCTTCAAGCCAGGTTAAGACTGTGTGCTGCAAGTCTTGCACCTCCCGCAGGACTGACATTAAATAACCCTTAGAAGCATCAAGGTCATCATCATCTTCTAATGTTTTATGATACATGTCATGAATGTCACGAAACCGCATAACAGCCTCATCCAAAGCAGCAAGTTTCATCTCTACCTCTTCGGGCTGATTACAGTTCATAGCGGTTGTAATCTGTGTCATCAAGCGTGTCACAGAAGCCTTTGCACCTCCTCGTTGACGCTTGAGACCCCTTTGTTGTTGATCTGGGGTAGAACTTTCTTCTGTTTCTTGATCCATGTTGTTATTAATTTTCTTTCTTCCTCGTGTTTGACTTTAATGTTACCCATAAAATGATAACATTAACTTGGAACTTGATTTTGTCCTTTATTCCACTAGTGCAGAACTCACACTGTACACATTTGGGTCATTGTTGTTGTTTACTTGTAGTTTAGAATTTGTTTACATTTATATATGCATACGTGTGTGTGGTCAAACTGTAAAACAAAACAGTTCACAATTAACATTATCACATATCACAATTAAGCATTATCACATGTAATGTACAGATTTCTAGAACAGTCTCTCGTGTCACAGACTTGCGTTAAACTTTGTTTACTAACTAAATGCAACATATTGCATGAATATTTAAACAAGTAACATAATAAACAACATATGTCTACACAAACAGCAAACACAAGCGTATAATATAAACCGTTTAGGCGCTATGGCGCTAATCTCAAATAGCGATCTACATAGCAATACCTCAGAAAACTATCTATACTCTTAATACAAAAAATTACTCACCACGCTGGGAATATATAGTTTAAGTTATAGATTCAATCTGGAATTGTTATAGAAGTTCAACAAGCTTCAACATGAGAACAACATGGCTTTTTTCTATCAGACCTTTTTTCTCTATCTAGCGATCACATGAGCCCACTGAAACAACGTTCTTAAAGGGGCAGCACCCAACACTGGTGACTGTGGTGTGTGCAGTGAATGCTGCTGGGAATGCCACACCTCCTATGTTTATCTTCCCCAGAGTTAAGTTTAAGGACTGCTTCATGATAGGAGCACCTCCAGGAGCCAAAGGTACCTCCACCAGAACAGGATGGATGAATGAAGACACCTGGGCTGAGTTCCTTGATCACCTGATACAGCACACTAACTGCACCCCTGACCGTCCCATGCTGCTAATCCTGGATAATCTTAAGGCTCACATCTCACTCAAGGCAGTAGAAATAGCGAAGAGCAACGGTATAGTTCTGCTCACCCTCCCACCCCACACATCCCATCGCATGCAGCCTCTCGACGTGACCGTGTTTTGCCCGTTCAAGACCCAATACAGCCGAGCTCTTGATGGGTGGATGAGATCCAACCCTGGCAAAACAGTCTCGATCTACCAGATTGCAGGACTTGTGAATGAGGCCTTCATGTCAGCAGTGACACCACGCAACATCACTTCTGGATTTAGGTCCTCAGAAATTTTCCCTGATGAAGCGTTTGCACCATCCATGGTGTCAGACCGGCCAAACCCTGAGCTGCAGCCTGCCACTGCAGATGATCCGGATGGTCCACCCCCTGCAGATGATCCACCTGCAGATGAACCACCCGCAGCAGATAATGCACTCGCTGATGCTAATCCATCCACTGCGCATGGTCCACATGGATGTGCCTCGCCAGCTGACTCAGATGTGCCACGTGTTCCCAGCCGACCTGGATATGTGTCTCCTCGTGAAATCCTACCACTTCCCAAATGTCCCCCCAGAACACAAACCAAACGAAAGCGTGTGAAGACAGCCATCCTAACTGATACTCCTGAGAAGCAGGCAATTGAAAAGGCTTATAAAGAAAGACAAAAGAAACTGGCAGGGAAAAAGCAAAAAAATAGCAAAGAAAAGGGGAAACCGAAAAAGAAAGCAACCAAAAAGAATATCATAGTTAGCAGCTCTGAGGAGAGTGATGTCCCTGTCTCAATTGATAATGTGTCTGACGAAGAGAGCCCTGAGGATGAGAGAAGTGATCAAGGAAACACAGATCTGTCCATGGGTGACTTTGTCATAGTTAACTTTGCAACCAAACACAGGAGCGTCCGTTACATTGGCATGGTTAAGAAAGTTGAGGATGACGAAATACTTGCACAATTTCTCAGAAGAATCCATGGAAACACGAAAGAGTGGGAGAGACCCACATTTGCTATAAAGGAAAATGATGTGGCACATGTTCCTAAAAGTGATGTGGTGAAGAAGCTGCCTCAACCTAAAAGGCCTGGAGGAACCACACGGAGAGAGCAACTCCTCATCTTTCCCTGTAACCTTCAGGGCTGGAATGTAGAGTAGGCCTAGTTTGTAGAGTATGACAGTAGGCTGGTGTTCTAATCCAGGTGGGTCTAAGAGAGTGAGTCCCAGGCTGTTCTAGCTGGTTCTGATTGTCCTTTGCTCTGAGCCCCAGACACTAGCTGGCTCTAAGGGTCCTGTGTTCTGACCCTCAGACTGTGTTCTAATCTAACTGGTTCTATCTGTCATTTGAATTTTAATTAAAACATTTTGAATGATATTCTGTTGTATTTGATTTTGGTCAGAGTTACTTTCAAGTGTTAAGAAAAAAAAATGCTTAATTGACCAATCCCCAAGATTCTGTTACTAGTCCGACATTAGTTCTGGAATGTGTGGTTGTCAAGCTAGCTGTCAGGATTCTAACTGTTACAACATGTGTTGTTATGGTAGTTTCAGAGTGGAAATAGTAAGTGGATCAGTTTACCCCCAGCTGGTTCACTTTACCCCCTTGATTTCTCTGGTCTGCCTCAGTTTACCCCTAAGCTGGGGTAAAGTGAGACACAAGACGATTTTTTAAAAAACACTCATTTTCACTGACCTTCGTCCTGAATACATTCTGATAATTTCCATTGCTAGGAAACATCCTGAATTAATGGGAAATGTGTAAATTTTACTGATATATCATTTTAGCTCGCTTAGAGGGGAGCAAATGTAAAAAATGTCTCACTTTACCCCACTCTCCCCTAATGCGTAATGTACATTAGCTCTATTGTTTATAATACATTATGTATTTTAACACTTTTGTTCAATAAAACCATATGATTTCTTGCTTTTGATACTTTATTTGAACTAATTATTATTGCATCATTGCTATTATATATGTATTTTAAGTCATTTTAAAAAGCTATTGTTCACTTGCATCTATTTTTATAACCACAAAACAATATTATAATTATAGGGCCCTATGAAATCTGTTTTATTTCCAAATTAATTTTTTTCATTTTCATTTGTCTATACTCTGTTTTAATGGTTAAACTAAATTGTATTAATCAAAAAGCCTGTCTAATTAATTGAGTTTTACAATTTTATCTTTACCAAATTCTGTTTTCCATTATTTTCTGGATTCCATTTTAATGGTTTAATTATTATTATTTTTTTTATTATTATTTTTTTCAGAAATACTGCACATTTACATTTTTCTCCTAAATAAATTCTGGTAAATAATATTTCTGGTAAATACTCCTTTATTTAAAATACTGTTTATAATTGTATTATTAGACTAGAACACGTGGATATATTGTCTTTCTTACACTATAATACTGAACTTTGATTTCAGTGATTTGGACTGTGAGATGAGATGGACACTTGCTTCTTGCACTCTATGTTGCACTTTACTTTTGCTTTAAAAAAGGATTTCATAGACCTTTGGATTTAATTTGGTTTAATAAAATATTCTTAAGTAAAATTGTTGATTTTTTTTGTGGGAAATTAATCGTTTAGATTAATCGATGAATTAGTCGATAGATTAATCAAAATGTAAATAGTCATTAGTGGCAGCCCTAATATTATGATGATTTAGCATTATATGATGATAGAACTTTAGTAATTAGAATAACCAAGTATGAATTCATATTTGTCATGTTGACTGAACTTAGGACTGGTGGTGGTGCTTAAGATATTGTTTGTCATTTAGTGTCTCTATAAAAAAAGGGGGGGGGGGACTAAAAATAATACCGATAAGATAACAAAACTACTACGAATTATACTACTAATAGCAATATAAAACGCACTTATTGATTATTGAGCTGCTGGGTTCATGAATATTAATCACTTTGTCTGCATTCGCTCGAATTGATTCGCTGAAATCTAAACAGGGATGATAATAGGTGAGCGCCAGCCAATGAGATTGTCGTTTGCGCATTAGCTCCGCCCACTAACAGGGAACCCGGCAGTTCTTAAAAGCTGAAGAATTCCAAAGGATATATGTTATTTTGACAGGAAAATACAACAAAGAATATCGTTTACATGTAGCACATCAATTCTGCATTTTATGTAAGACTCTCTCGCTTTGTATCTTTCTTTGCGTGTGCGTGTGCGCGTGAGTGTGTGTGTGTGTGTGTGTGAGACAAAGCGACAGCGAGTCGTGCGCATTTACACTAGAGTTGACGGCAGCCTTTCTCAAATACAGCTACACTGTGCATCCATTCAGATGAACTGAAAAATAAAATTATAGTAATATTATAATATATTATAGTAACGCCACATTTTCTTGGCAGTAACGGTAACGGCATTATAACGGGGGAAACAGTAATTCATTTGATTACTCGTTACTGAAAACAATAACGCCATTTGTTTCTAATGCCGTTATTCCCATAACTGGCCACAACTGATGAATTATCACATCAAAAATCACTCTCAGTGGGCAGTGCAACATCATGGTGAGTTTAACTGTTTTTTGCTTATGTCACTTTAGTTAAAGTTTAATATGGTGCCGAACCAGCCAGCAATGCACTGTGCATGCTTCTGATTTAATTGCTTGTTAATTTGTAGTAGAATGTTTAATTTTAAGGCTCAGGTAAACTTCATTTTCTGCATTCCGCACATTGACCAAGGGTCTTTGTTGCTCAAATCACAAAAAATGTGCTTGCACAGGGATGGTGCTGACGAAAATTCTGTCTTGCGACTGTCCACCATCCAGAGCAAAATGCAAACAAGTGAAGGTTAAATTTAGGCAATTTTCAACAAACTTATTTTCTTTTTTTGCCCTTTCAGATTTCACCATTTTAAAATGTGGTCCAAATTTGCTGAAGCACATCCCATGCTTCACCACCAACCCAGCCTCAGTCTTCCTCCTCGGTCCAGCAGATGCTGCCTCAGTCCTCCTCGGTCCAGCAGCCGTAGCCTCAGTCTTCCTCCTCGGTCCAGCAGATGCTGCCCCAGTCTTCCTCCTCGGTCCAGCAGACGCCGCCTCAGTCTTCCTCCTCGGTCCAGCAGACGCCGCCTCAGTCTTCCTCCTCGGTCCAGCAGACGCTGCCTCAGTCCTCCTCGGTCCAGCAGATTCTGCCTCAGTCCTCCTCGGTCCAGCAGCCGTAGCCTCAGTCTTCCTCCTTGGTCCAGCAGACATTGCCTCAGTCCTCCTCGGTCCAGCAGATGCTGCCTCAGTCTTTTGTGTTTGGAGTTCACACAAAAGATGAAGACAATGACTGGTAACCAAACAGTTGGTGGTCCCCATTGACTTCCATTGTATTGGGGGGGGGGGTACTATGGAAGTATATGCAGGTGGTCATTAGGGATGCAACGATTATAGATTTTGTTGGTACGATTATAGTCTGAGGAATAATCACGGTTTCACGATTATTACGATTATTATGCATTTATTAATTTCACAACATAAAATCACATAAACACTCTTTAGATATTAAAGTGTTATTTATTTCTGCCTTTTGAAACAGAAATAACACAGTAACCAATAATACAGCACAAAATAATAATTATTTAATAATTAATTCATAATAAAGAAAAAAAAGTCCATCTCTCCTATTGCAATTAAAAAATGTGACCTCTGCGCTGTAAACATCCATGTCAGTATGTCTCTTTTGAAAGTAACAAATGGAAATGGATCACAAATGTATTTGGTGTTCATTTTGTATATTCTTTCTACATTTCTTTTGGACCTGAGTTACAGAACATGGAAAGATGGTGAAAAAAAGTGACTTATGAATAATACTGTAACAGGGATGATAAATCACAATGATAATTAAGTATTATTAATATAAGACTAATATTAACTTTATTTATCCCACAGAGGACACTGTTACTAATGAGGGGAATAAACTAAACTATTATTGTAATCAACTGTCATCCATACTTATTTATTTTAATAATCTTTATTCATCTGACTTTACATATGGCCTGAGAAAATCATGTCTATTATTTTGGTTTGTGAGATTGAGATCGAGCAGCCCACACAAACATTTAGGAGGACAGAAACTTGTCAATGCTGCCCAGCGACTTTCATTAATAAAATAATTATATACTGGATCTACATTATAATAATCAGCAAAGAGGGGGTAAAATGACTGTTTAAATAACTGAACTCAAATCTACATTGTTTGCAGTGACGTGCAGATGCAGGTAGGCTAATTCACGCACGCAACTGTCACCTCTCTCTCTCTTGCTCTCTCTCTCTCTCTCTCTCTCTCTCTCTCTCTCGCTCTCTCTCTCTCTCTCTCTCTCTCTCGCTCTCTCGCTCTCTCGCTCTCTCTCGCGCGCGCTCGCTCTCGCTCTCTCTCTCTCTCTCTCTCTCTCTCTCACCGCACTATTTCATCTCTGTCTGAAGCGGGCAGAATGCTAGAGATAGCGAACTTCGCGTCAGGTTGTCCTTGCCTTCACGTCGTGCATTCAAATCGTTTATTGCACAGCGAGAACAGGTTGGCTAGCCGTGCATTATCCCTCATGTATACTCTTTACCAGCCATTTTTTACGGCAATATTTAATGATGCCCTGGTCATTCTTGGTGTAACGTTACCCAAAATGGTCCCACACTATCGACTTCAGACATCCTCTGGTGGAAATAAAGGATCGCTGTTTGGTTCCTCTGTCATAGTTAATCTAGTGTGTGTAGTAGCCTCCGTGTCTCTGATAAGCACGGCATTTTAACCTGGTGCACCGCTAGTGTAACTTTGTTTTCATTTTGCGCAAATTGCAACAGTTCCGTTCCGTGCAACAGAAACACTCGGTGTAGCAGAGCCTTTACGATTAATTAACCGTGACGTTTTAAAGCGCGGTTAATAGTAAAACCGGTTAATCGCTGTATCCCTAGTGGTCATAGACCAAAATTGTAATTTTTGGATGAACTATCCTTTTAAGCAGCTCCTTGGCTGAAATATACTTACTTTTGTAGATGTGCTTAGTGTTCAGAATGTTAATACTCTCAGCTGTTGTTGTATTTATTATTACATGTATTTATTATAACAGTTTCTTCCCCCAGGCAATCCAACTTATGAACAGTTAACCTGTTAGCCTGCACCAGGACGCCGGCGCACTGAACGCTCTTTGTTTGCACATGTCATTGTTTGTGAATAGATTAAATGAAATGGGACAAAGTTAATCTTGACAAACTATATATCATTCTGAAGGTCTAAGCCTCAAGCATCGACGAAAGATCGCTGTTTTTCGATAGAAAGCTTATAAGGAATGTATTTGCTAAATTTGTGTAAGCAGTACACATCAAAACATTTATAAAAAAACGCAGTACATACCAGATTCAACCTGATAATGAGACACAAAAGTATCTACTGCTGTAAATCCCGTTTTAGTTAGAGAGGTAAGGGTCCACAGAACAACATTCCATCGAGAACTTTTAGTCCAACGAAACAATAACGTTGTAATTTGGATCGCTATTCCTTTGTTTACGTTTCATTTCTTCAGGGAGAGTTATTGTTTGTGTCCGTTATGGAATAAATTACGCTCAAAAACAGCGTCTTGGTGGTAAAAAAACAACACAGTTTTGTAGCATACAGTCTCACAAACAGAATGAGACCATCCAAAAAAAAAAAAAGTGAAAGATACGCGGAAGATTGTTTATTTGAATTCTGTTTATTTGAAGATTGTTTATTTCTCCCTTGTGACGGCTCGTGATGCATGCTATGACGCACCTGTCTTCTGATGGGGGCGTAACTTAGCGATCAGCTTTTTGGACAAATAATCCTTTTTTTTTTTTTTTAATTTTCATATATGTTTGCGTGTTTTGTGGGGAATGTGACTGTATCTGTATGATTACCATCTGCATGGCTGATAATCAGTGTGTAATTGCTGACTGTTGACGGCTATCAGTGTGAATGCAGTCTATATAAAAGGCCATTATAATGTGATTATTGACTATATGGGCGGCCATATGTATGATTACCATCTGTATGAATGATCGTCAGCATGTGCTTACTGACTGTAGCAGCTATCTGTATGTCAGGAAATCAGAGTATGTAGGCTACTTGACAAGTTTTTTTTTTTTCATCACTCAAAAATTATTCTTATTGTATTTTTCTAGTGCTCAAATAAATCACTTATACGATGTCTAAGATTCTGTCTACTGTTTTATAATTGAAAAACTATGCAGGAGTTTGTATAATGACTAAATAGCTTGTAGAACACATCTACAAGCTATTTAGTTCTGATATCTTTAGCTAGATATCTGGTTCTATGGTTAACAGTGGATTAGCAGCGATCTGGTTGGGAGGTTCATTTTGAGAGGACTCTGAGTGGGCGTTGGGGTCAGATCTCATGCTTAGTCATAACTTACCTGACTCATCCTTTTTGTCTCCCTTGAGGTGCTTTTTCTGGAGGAGTTCCTTTAAAAGTCTCATGATCTCTGCTGATTCAGATGTAGCTTCCTGGTTCTGTTCTGCTGATAGTTTATATTTGGGCTTGTCCAGGGCATGTTGAGAGCGGTTCTGCAGCTGGCAGTCCAAGCTTGATGCTTGCGTTGGTGAGTGTCGGCTCCCCTTGGGCCATCTCTTTGCTTCCCACGTGACTCCACCCTTTGGGTTGAGAGGTGGTTGTGACCTGTCCCAGGATATCTCAGGGGGCCCAGTCAGGTGCTTGGGACAGGCACCACCTTGGCCACGCTGCCCTCTGCTGGCTGGAAAGGATCTGGACATTTTGTTGACAGGTTTGTCACTGTGGCTTTGCTCGGCGCCCTCTAGAGCATGTTCTGAACTCTGATTAGTGACAGGATAAATTTTTTTTTCTCCCATCTTTTCAGAAGCAGTCCTTTGTTTGGAATAGGCCTTATGGGCTAAGTCTCGCAGCTGTTGGGTAGACATGGTACGTGGGCAAGCCAGAACCCCCAAGTGGTGACTCACTGTTGGGTGCAGGTTCTGGAGGAACAGGGTTTTAAAATTGAAATCCTCCTCCGTTCCTGGTTCGTTCCGTGCTCCGAAATAGGTTTGTCAGAGCCTGTTGTAGTAGGCCTGCGTGGTTTCCTGTCTGCCCTGTTTAAGGTCCATGGCCGTAATCAGTCCTTGCTCTGAATCTGGGTCAGAGAACTCCTTAATCAGAGCCTGCTGCAGTTGCTGGTAATCCACTTTGACCATTTCTGGCTGTAGGTCTAAAAAGCTCCGCACCTCATGGCTGGAGGTGATTCTGAGCAGATAGAGTCTGTCTCATGTGGTAACATTGGCAACAGTTTGCAAGTGTAAGTCAATGTCTTTTAAATGGGTGTGCACATCATGGCCTCCTGCAGGGTTTGGAGTGAAAGTGGGAATGTTTCTAGCCAGTTTATCCAATTCTTTAGGTGACACACCGTTCTGGGATACTGGCAGGTGATGTCTTGAGTAGTGGGCTCTCACCCCACTTTCGAACTGGGAATTGTTGACTAGGAGGGATCATTCTACTGGTTAGGGGAAATTCTGTGGTATGCATTTCCCTTTCAGAGTCACTTTGCAGGCTATGTGCATCTTTAAGCTCTCGGTGAACTGTCAAGTTCTTCTTTTAAATAGTCTCTTTGTTGGGCCAGGGCACTGACTTCAGCCCGGGCACTTTGCAGATGGCCTTCACAGGCCTCGGCCCTGGCTTCTCTTTCTTTAATTTCAGTCTCTGCTCTCATCAGGAGAGCCTCAGCTTGCTGGAGTTTTTCACTCAGCTCCTCTCTGGCGTCCTTTTCCTTCTGCTCTCGGCGTGCTGTATCTACATGGAGATGTACTTCCTCCTGCAGCTCTAGGCCCTTTTCATCCGCCGTCCTGTGCTGGTGCTGAGTCTCCGACGCTAGCTGGTCCAGTTGACTTTGAGCGAGCATCCAGTTTCTCTGAGCTTCCTCAGCCTGGAGCTTCAGCGCTGCTGCTTCCTGTTCCTGGCGGGAGATGCTTGATTAACTCATCTTTGCCTGGCCGAGGAGGTTATGGGCCAGTGACCCAATGATCTTGGCCAGCTCTTTGTGGCTGTAGTCCTGTGTCGGATCGTGGGCCATCAAGGTTGTCGTCAAGCTGTTCCCGGGTCAGGTTCTACAGGTCCCCGGTGGCTTCAGGAAGAAGGGTACTAGTCAGGGCACTCAGCCAGGTCTCTAGTCGATCCCAGTGGGCATCAGGGCTGGATGATCAAGACATGTTGGCTCACTGGTGAAGAGAGAGAGAGAGAGAGAGAGAGGGAGGGACAGCACAAAAGGCCAATGCAAGTCCTTATAGCGTTAGCAGGCTGCAATTATAGTAATTTTATGTTCTACGCACGGTCTGTTTGATGGATACAAACAGTTAACGGAGGGTAGACCCCGCACCTTTTATCTCAGCCGTGAATGGCAAGGTGTGTCTAATTGTTGTGGGGGCACCGGAAAGGATCTAACTAAAGATTGTTGACAGCGTGATCGTCTAAAGACGTTGGCAGCTTGTGTCGTCAATCTATTACTCAGCCTTCCCTGATGATTCTCAAAGGTTCGGTCTCTAGGCAAACAACACAGAACAAAATGAAAAACAAAAACAAATAAATCCAAAACACAGAGAGATATCTTTCACTGCTATTAAAGGTTATGACAGGGTCTACAGAGTAGAGGGCGCTGCTGGGTCATAACATCTAGTGTGTAGGCCTTGCTGGGACAGCAGGAGCAGGCTAATTACCTTAAAGGTTGAGGAGAAACCTGGTTTTGGGGTTTCGCTAGCTCGGTGGGTCAGTATTCTATGGGCTAGGCTTAGTGATGGATTGAGGTGATCCAGTCGGGATCCCGTGGCAGCTCACTGTGATCCGCCATGGAGGCAACTGTGCTTCACCAATTAAGCACTAGAGGGAGTGCTACCTATAGGTATACACAAATGGCTAGAAAACAGATTAATTTAAAATTTACATTCAAACACTGTTTGAACTAAATTTAAACAAGTGAGTGGCTATGGCAAGAGAGAAAGAGGCCTGAATAATACAGAATGGCAATAACAATAAAAAAATACAAAGGAGAAGAATCAAAGTTATGATAATAAATGAAATAAAACAAACGAAGGGAGAATTGGAATACGGTAGAGGTGAAATTTGAGAAGTGCTAGACACTTAACTAGCCTGCCCTCTAGTGTTAGTCAAGGGTACTGTGATTAAATCTGAACACGCCTAGTGTGATTGCTCTTGCTCTAGCGGCCGATTTACTGCAACAATCACAATGTAATTTGATTCAAACCAATTTTTAGATTTTGTGCAAATTAACTGCACAAAGATGTGTGGCAGGATTTTTTTGCTGCCTGTTACACAATAACAATTATAAACAACAGGATTTCTTCGCTGTTGTTACACAAATTATCACTTGATCAAGGTTTTAGAACTCTCATTTACATACCAATTAGATATGATTAGATTTGAATTAGGCATCCATTCATACGCTAATGGTTAACCTAAGAGAGTAACGATCATCTAGTTGAATGAAATTTGCAACAAAAATAACTTAAATCTAGCGGTACAATCACATATGACCTTTAAAAGATGATAAGAGGAACATCGCTCAAATCAATCTCTTCGTTCCAACAGGCGATTTTGATAATATTAAAATGTACTGCAAAGAGATTTCTTCGTCTTTACAAAACAATTTTAATATTATGAACTGCAGTTTACTTTAACAATTAACAGTGACTAAATGTGTTACGACACGTGAGTCATGGGGATCCATTTGCAAGGCTTTATTTTGAGACATGGTCAAAACACAGACAGGGTCGGACAGTGGCAAACAGGTATAACACAGACAAGGCAGAGAGTAGTCCTAAGGCAAGCGTGGGTCGATGATCGGCGAACAATATCCAACAGGGGCAAGGCAGTGAGAGATAATCCAGGTACACGAGCAATAATCCAAACGAGGTGCAAACAGAGTCCAAAGGGCTAGGCTAAGGGTAAATCCAGGAAAACACGGGCAAGAATCAAAACACAAAAGGCAAGGCAAAACTATGACAATTATGTGGGCTCCGTAGAGTAGCTATCTCTTGGAGAGTGATAAACGCTAAACAATACTCGGCAGAGAGCAAGAGGAAGTCCAAGGCTTATAAAGCGTGTGTGATTGGGTGATAGTGATTGTGTGAGAGTTCTCAGGTGTGAGCGTGATCAGTGCGAACAGCTGTGTCAGTGCAGTGGATGATGGGAAATGCAGTTCAATGGTGAATGGCAACAGTAATGTGGTGTAAGAGTCAATGTGGTGAACGAGTGACCTCTGGTGGTGAGTGAACGGAATTGCATGGACAGGATTTGTGACATAGCCCCCCCCCCCCAAGGAGCGGCTTCCAGACGCTCTTATATAATCCAGGATGGCAGTGGAGTGGAGGCGGAACAGGGGGAGGGACGGAGGGCCAGGTCCATGTGGAAGTGGAGAGACTGGGGGCTGAGGCAGAGCCGGCAGGCCAGAGCACCAAGGCGGAGCAGACAGAACAGGAGCCCACCAGGGCGGAGCAGACGGAACAGGAGCCCCCCAGGGCGGAGCAGATGGAACAGGAGCCCACACAGAGACACACGAGACAGACAGAGCATCCATGGCAGAGAACACTAAAAAGTCATCAATAAATTCTGGGCTCATAATAGGTGGGTTTAAGGGTTCAAAACCAGCCTCTGTAGCTGTGACAAGACAGGACGAGTGTTCAGGGACAGCCCTGTCGGCCGGCCCAGAGCGAAGCAAGGGTTTGCTGACGGCCTCCATAGCCGTGACAAGACAGGGCGAGAGTTCACAGACGGCCTCCTTAGCCGTGACAGGACAGGGCGAGAGTTCACAGACGGCCTTCTTAGCCGTGACAGGATAGGGCGAGAGTTCACAGGCGGCCTCCTTAGCCGTGACAGGACAGGGCAAGAGTTCACAGACAGCCTCCTTAGCCGTGACAGGACAGGGCGAGAGTTCACAGACAGCCTCCTTCGCCGTGACAGGACAGGGCGAGAGTTCACAGACGGCCTTCTTAGCCGTGACAGGACAGGGTGAGAGTTCACAGACAGCCTCCTTAGCCGTGACAGGACAGGGCGAGAGTTCACAGACGGCCTTCTTAGCCGTGACAGGACAGGGCGAGAGCTGATAAGTGGATACCACTGACACCTCTGGAGGTTCTGCAGTGGATGCTGCCACCTCTAGAGGTTCTACAGCAGTACCATCTTGAGTTTCAACAGATGCAGATAGTTCAGTAATGGTACCTTTGACCGTGACCTGACAGGCTGCGAGTGCATTACTGGGCGCCACCACCATGCAAGGAATTAAAGGGAGCACCGCTGCTTCAGTAGGTTCTGCAGCATCAGCCGCCACCTCTGGAGAAACTGCAGCGGGCGTCTCCTCGGGTAACACAGCAGCGTGCACCACTACATCAGGAGGTTCTGCAGCGTCAGCCGCCACCTCTGGAGACATCTTAGTGGCCGCCGCCGTCTCTAGAATTTCAGTGGTGGTGTATTCAGCCCAAATACACCATAAAGCGATCCCCATTGTGGGAAGCACTACAGGCAGGGGAATCAGTTCAGGGACAGGAGGTCTAAAGTGAGTGGGTTTGGGAATACCAGCTGCTCATGCAGACACCAGCGGTGCATCCCTCACGCTGGACACCAGACAGGGAACTCGAAGGACTGACCTTAAATCTCTGGGTGTGACAGACTCTGGCATTTTGGCGGAGACGTGAAGAGACTCTGGCTGAAGAGCTGAGATGTGAAGAGACTCTGGCTGAATAGCTGAGACGTGAAGAGACTCTGGCTGAAGAGCTGAGACGTGAAGAGACTCTGGCTGAAGAGCTGAGACGTGAAGAGACTCTGGCTGAAGAGCTGAGACGTGAAGAGACTCTGGCTGGTCAGCTGTGACGTGGTGTGACTCTGGCTGGTCAGCTGTGACGTGGTGTGACTCTGGCTGGTCAGCTGTGACGTGGTGTGACTCTGGCTGGTCAGCTGTGACGTGGTGTGACTCTGGTTGGTCAGCTGTAAGATGGATTGATTCATGACGATCAACTGTGGCTTGGCTTGGCTCACGAAGATCAACTGTAGTTTGGCTTGACTCACGAAGATCAACTGTGGCTTGGATTGACTTGCGAAGATCAACTGTGGCTTGGCTTGGCTCGTTAACATCAGCTGTGACTTGACTTGGCTCTTTAACAATGGCTTTAACTTGCCTTGGCCTCTTAACATCAGCTGTGACTTGGCTTGACTCACGACGATCAAATGTGACTTGGTTTGACTCACGACGATCAACTGTGACTTGGCTTGACTCGTGACGATCAGCAGAGACACGACTTGACTTGTGACGGTGAGCAGAGACGTGACTTGACTTGTGACGGTGAGCAGAGACGTGACTTGACTTGTGACGATCAATGGTGACTTGACTTGGTTCATTAACATCAACTGAGACTTTACTTGGCTCTTTAACATCCACCGTGACTTGACTCGGCTCTTTAACATCAACCTTGACTTGAATTGACTCATGACTGGCAGCACTGACATGACGGGGTGTTGTTGTGGCCGCCATTTTGTGAACGGGTTCTGCTGTCGCCGCCATCTTGTGAGCGTGTTCTGGTGCGTCCGCCATTCCAGTCATCGATGCGGTGTCACGATCCTCATCCGCGACACCCACAGTGAATAGTGAGCCAACAGTCAACAAAGCAAAGTCCAAAAAACAACTTAGTGATGACCGCGGACCCTTGCGTCTGAGCTGAGATCGTAGAGGCTGATTAATGCCATCGCAAAAAATCTCAATCAAGATTATGTCCGGTAAATCTGAATAATGAGCGAAGACTAAAATCTCTCTAATATGGTTTTCCAGTGATCTTGGGCCCTGTTTATGTGCAAACAATATTTTGGTTGTGTCCATACCTGACAAATGTCCGTTTGACAAGCTGCTGGATCCTTGTATGGCCGAGTATTCTGTTACGACACATGAGTCATGGGGATCCATTTGCAAGGCTTTATTTTGAGACATGGTCAAAACACAGACAGGGTCGGACAGTGGCAAACAGGTATAACACAGACAAGGCAGAGAGTAGTCCTAAGGCAAGCGTGGGTCGACGATCGGCGAACAATATCCAACAGGGGCAAGGCAGAGAGAGATAATCCAGGTACACGAGCAATAATCCAAACGAGGTGCAAACAGAGTCCAAAGGGCTAGGCTAAGGGTAAATCCAGGAAAACACGGGCAAGAATCAAAACACAAAAGGCAAGGCAAAACTATGACAATTATGTGGGCTCCGTAGAGTAGCTATCTCTTGGAGAGTGATAAACGCTAAACAATACTCGGCAGAGAGCAAGAGGAAGTCCAAGGCTTATAAAGCGTGTGTGATTGGGTGATAGTGATTGTGTGAGAGTTCTCAGGTGTGAGCGTGATCAGTGCGAACAGCTGTGTCAGTGCAGTGGATGATGGGAAATGCAGTTCAATGGTGAATGGCAACAGTAATGTGGTGTAAGAGTCAATGTGGTGAACGAGTGACCTCTGGTGGTGAGTGAACGGAATTGCATGGACAGGATTTGTGACATAGCCCCCCCCCCCAAGGAGCGGCTTCCAGACGCTCTTATATAATCCAGGATGGCAGTGGAGTGGAGGCGGAACAGGGGGAGGGACGGAGGGCCAGGTCCATGTGGAAGTGGAGAGACTGGGGGCTGAGGCAGAGCCGGCAGGCCAGAGCACCAAGGCGGAGCAGACAGAACAGGAGCCCACCAGGGCGGAGCAGACGGAACAGGAGCCCCCCAGGGCGGAGCAGATGGAACAGGAGCCCACACAGAGACACACGAGACAGACAGAGCATCCATGGCAGAGAACACTAAAAAGTCATCAATAAATTCTGGGCTCATAATAGGTGGGTTTAAGGGTTCAAAACCAGCCTCTGTAGCTGTGACAAGACAGGACGAGTGTTCAGGGACAGCCCTGTCGGCCGGCCCAGAGCGAAGCAAGGGTTTGCTGACGGCCTCCATAGCCGTGACAAGACAGGGCGAGAGTTCACAGACGGCCTCCTTAGCCGTGACAGGACAGGGCGAGAGTTCACAGACGGCCTTCTTAGCCGTGACAGGATAGGGCGAGAGTTCACAGGCGGCCTCCTTAGCCGTGACAGGACAGGGCAAGAGTTCACAGACAGCCTCCTTAGCCGTGACAGGACAGGGCGAGAGTTCACAGACAGCCTCCTTCGCCGTGACAGGACAGGGCGAGAGTTCACAGACGGCCTTCTTAGCCGTGACAGGACAGGGCGAGAGTTCACAGACAGCCTCCTTAGCCGTGACAGGACAGGGCGAGAGTTCACAGACGGCCTTCTTAGCCGTGACAGGACAGGGCGAGAGCTGATAAGTGGATACCACTGACACCTCTGGAGGTTCTGCAGTGGATGCTGCCACCTCTAGAGGTTCTACAGCAGTACCATCTTGAGTTTCAACAGATGCAGATAGTTCAGTAATGGTACCTTTGACCGTGACCTGACAGGCTGCGAGTGCATTACTGGGCGCCACCACCATGCAAGGAATTAAAGGGAGCACCGCTGCTTCAGTAGGTTCTGCAGCATCAGCCGCCACCTCTGGAGAAACTGCAGCGGGCGTCTCCTCGGGTAACACAGCAGCGTGCACCACTACATCAGGAGGTTCTGCAGCGTCAGCCGCCACCTCTGGAGACATCTTAGTGGCCGCCGCCGTCTCTAGAATTTCAGTGGTGGTGTATTCAGCCCAAATACACCATAAAGCGATCCCCATTGTGGGAAGCACTACAGGCAGGGGAATCAGTTCAGGGACAGGAGGTCTAAAGTGAGTGGGTTTGGGAATACCAGCTGCTCATGCAGACACCAGCGGTGCATCCCTCACGCTGGACACCAGACAGGGAACTCGAAGGACTGACCTTAAATCTCTGGGTGTGACAGACTCTGGCATTTTGGCGGAGACGTGAAGAGACTCTGGCTGAAGAGCTGAGATGTGAAGAGACTCTGGCTGAATAGCTGAGACGTGAAGAGACTCTGGCTGAAGAGCTGAGACGTGAAGAGACTCTGGCTGAAGAGCTGAGACGTGAAGAGACTCTGGCTGAAGAGCTGAGACGTGAAGAGACTCTGGCTGGTCAGCTGTGACGTGGTGTGACTCTGGCTGGTCAGCTGTGACGTGGTGTGACTCTGGCTGGTCAGCTGTGACGTGGTGTGACTCTGGCTGGTCAGCTGTGACGTGGTGTGACTCTGGTTGGTCAGCTGTAAGATGGATTGATTCATGACGATCAACTGTGGCTTGGCTTGGCTCACGAAGATCAACTGTAGTTTGGCTTGACTCACGAAGATCAACTGTGGCTTGGATTGACTTGCGAAGATCAACTGTGGCTTGGCTTGGCTCGTTAACATCAGCTGTGACTTGACTTGGCTCTTTAACAATGGCTTTAACTTGCCTTGGCCTCTTAACATCAGCTGTGACTTGGCTTGACTCACGACGATCAAATGTGACTTGGTTTGACTCGTGACGATCAGCAGAGACACGACTTGACTTGTGACGGTGAGCAGAGACGTGACTTGACTTGTGACGGTGAGCAGAGATGTGACTTGACTTGTGACGATCAATGGTGACTTGACTTGGTTCATTAACATCAACTGAGACTTTACTTGGCTCTTTAACATCCACCGTGACTTGACTCGGCTCTTTAACATCAACCTTGACTTGAATTGACTCATGACTGGCAGCACTGACATGACGGGGTGTTGTTGTGGCCGCCATTTTGTGAACGGGTTCTGCTGTCGCCGCCATCTTGTGAGCGTGTTCTGGTGCGTCCGCCATTCCAGTCATCGATGCGGTGTCACGATCCTCATCCGCGACACCCACAGTGAATAGTGAGCCAACAGTCAACAAAGCAAAGTCCAAAAAACAACTTAGTGATGACCGCGGACCCTTGCGTCTGAGCTGAGATCGTAGAGGCTGATTAATGCCATCGCAAAAAATCTCAATCAAGATTATGTCCGGTAAATCTGAATAATGAGCGAAGACTAAAATCTCTCTAATATGGTTTTCCAGTGATCTTGGGCCCTGTTTATGTGCAAACAATATTTTGGTTGTGTCCATACCTGACAAATGTCCGTTTGACAAGCTGCTGGATCCTTGTATGGCCGAGTATTCTGTTACGACACATGAGTCATGGGGATCCATTTGCAAGGCTTTATTTTGAGACATGGTCAAAACACAGACAGGGTCGGACAGTGGCAAACAGGTATAACACAGACAAGGCAGAGAGTAGTCCTAAGGCAAGCGTGGGTCGACGATCGGCGAACAATATCCAACAGGGGCAAGGCAGAGAGAGATAATCCAGGTACACGAGCAATAATCCAAACGAGGTGCAAACAGAGTCCAAAGGGCTATGCTAAGGGTAAATCCAGGAAAACACGGGCAAGAATCAAAACACAAAAGGCAAGGCAAAACTATGACAATTATGTGGGCTCCGTAGAGTAGCTATCTCTTGGAGAGTGATAAACGCTAAACAATACTCGGCAGAGAGCAAGAGGAAGTCCAAGGCTTATAAAGCGTGTGATTGGGTGATAGTGATTGTGTGAGAGTTCTCAGGTGTGAGCGTGATCAGTGCGAACAGCTGTGTCAGTGCAGTGGATGATGGGAAATGCAGTTCGATGGTGAATGGCAACAGTAATGTGGTGTAAGAGTCAATGTGGTGAACGAGTGACCTCTGGTGGTGAGTGAACGGAATTGCATGGACAGGATTCATGACAAAATGTTAGACAAATAGAGGCGGTAAAATACAGTACTGGAGGTGGCTTTGAACCATCCAATCAAAAGAGTGAGTTCACGTTGCGACTTGTCTCACTCTAAACGCGCATAATACAAGAACACAAATAAATTGATACTGATTTTGCTCACAAACAAAGATCGAATGTGCCCGCGGTTCTCCACCATAATACATGTAGCAAATTAGCTCAAAAGGGAAATATTTATAATTAATCATAACTGGTTATATTTAATAATAAATATTTAGATTAGATCTTAGAATTAACTAGCAGAATCAATATTACAATTATTTGATCTGTCCGTCCACCGAGCAGACAATATAATCATTTATCAATTCTAGGAAGATTATTTTCCTGGCCAAGGAAGAATAGCTTTCCTACTTTAAGCAGTACTAGCAGTAGTTTAGCATGTAGCAAGGAGCAGCATTCAGTGACTTAAGTGACGAATCGTGAGCAGGACACAGAGACAATCAATTGTGAATATAAGGGATTTAATAAATGGGACTATAGCTAACATACAAATTGGTTTTGTTGCTGAACAAGAGTCCTGATGTGGTAGACAAGAGGTTCTTGATGATTTCTTTAGGAGTGAGCTGGAGATTTTCCTCTGGTTCTTCTGAAGATAGGAAAGTCCACAGCGAGTCGACAAAGTTACTTGAAGGTAAAACTGCCAGAAGGTTAAACTCAAGAGGAGAGTTTTGCAGAGTCTTGGAGCGTGTCCATCCCAAAAAGAAGAGTTTTGAGCATCAATTAGTCTGAGCTAGAGTTTTTCTTTTTTGTTATCAACATTTTTTTTTTATTTTCACACACAACATCACAACACAATATCCATTCAAAACAAACAAAACACAACAAAACAACAAAAGTATACGCCCTATTCCAAAAGTCCAATAAAAAGGGAGAGAGAGGGAGATAAATAAAAAAAAATAAAAAAAATAAGTCATTCCTTTATATAATCACGTATATTAGAGAAAAAACACTGCCAAGCATCAATAGTGGAAGGCTTGGCCCCATTAATTCGCGCTGTTGTACATTCACAAGTCACTATTTGCAGGAGGCTATGGATCCAATCTGTTTTTCCACACATGTGTGGTGCAAACCAGTTCTGTATTATTGACTTCTTCGCTGCCGTAAAACCAGCAAACAACATTCTCTTTTGTATTAAGCTTATACAGAGACCAGAATCATCATTAAGAAGACACAAACTTGGGTTAGCAAACCAATCAATTTGTAGTAAGGAGGATAAAACCAGGTTTGCATGTGTCCATAGATTAATGAAGATGGGACACTCCCAAAAACATGAAAAGTACCTGATGATGCAGTGTTACGTATATGGCAGTTAAAATTTGGTTGTAGTTTAATTTTGAATCTTTTGTAAGTAGTTATGTATGCTCTATGAATGACTTTGATGTGAATAAGACAATGAGCCAAGTTTTTAGATGTTAAGCTGAGGTTAGACTACACCCTCTCCCAGTCGACAGATAAATTAAGGTCAGATAATTCCCTATTCCAAATAGTTTTCATAGAAAGAGGTTTTGTAATGCGATCAATAATCTTATTATATATCAAAGAAATAGATGGCCTACCAGCAGATGGTGCAATCCAATCCTGCATAGGATGAGAGGAAATAGGAAAAGTCCACGGAACTCTATACGCTTTGAGAGCAGAATGTAACTGAAGAAAGACAAAATGTGCGAATGCTAGTAAACAATATTTGGTTCTTAATGTCTGAAATGAACAGAGGCCCTGGTTATCATATATATCACCGCACGTGTTTACCCCTAAAGAAGACCAAGAGGGTTGGACAAATGGACGATTTCCACATACAAAATTAAGATTGTACCATAAAGGTGTACTGTTACAAAATTTGAAGGGTCCTCCTATCCGAATTTCAATCGTTTTCCAGATTTTAATAGAGTTAGCCACAACCGGACCAAATTTACAATTATCACCTTTTTTCCCTGTGCCAGTAAATAAAATATTTTGAAGTCTATTTGGTTTAACCATGTCAGCTTCAATCACTCTCCATGAAACTGTAGATTGAGGATCAACCCAATTATGAAGAGCCTTAAGCTGGAACAACCAATAATACAGTTCAAAATTTGGTACAGCCAGTCCTCCTGCGCTATTAGGATGTTGTAATGTGGTAAGTTTAATTCTGGGGCATTTATCATTCCAGATACACTTAGAAATTACATTGAGGTAACAAATTAATCTTAACAGTGGAGATTCTTCCTTGGAGAGAGACTTTAAGATTCTTCCATCTTTGAATGTAATTTTTGACCTTAACTAAAATATTATTAAAATTGTCTCTGGCAATCTTATGAATGTTTTTATATATGGTAATGCCCAAATAGGTGAAAGATTCCTTAATAGGGATAAATGAGGGAATAGAAGAATTCACTTTAACATTGTTAATTGGCATTAAAGCAGATTTGCTCCAATTTATTTTATATCCTGATAAGCTACTAAAATTATAAAATTCCTTAATTATACTAGAGACTGAAACATCAAAGTGGTCTAAATATAGAATAATATCATCAGCGTATAATGAAATACTATGATTATGAATCTTAATCGATACTTCAGATTTCCTGATGGCTTGTGCCAAGGGTTCAAGAGATAGAGAAAACAATAAGGGGGGAAGCGGACATCCCTGCCTCGTTCCCCGCTGTAAAGGGAATGGGGGGAAATAATATTACCAGTTATGACTGATGCTGCAGGTGAGTGGTATAATGTCTTAATCATTGAAATGAAGTGTTCACCGAAGCCGAAACATTGCAGAACTGCCCACATATAATTCCACTCTAGCCTGTCAAAGGCTTTTTCTGCATCAAGTGAAAAAACCGCACAAGGGCTCGGATGCAAATCTGCAAAGTCAAAAATATGAAAGAGTCGACGCATATTGTCAGACGCATTGCGCCCCTTGATGAAACCGGTTTGGTCCTCCTTGATCAAGCTATGAATTACCTTTTCCATACGAGAAGCAAAAACTTTAGCATAGATTTTCAGAAGATCACATGGGATAAGCGAAATCGGTCTGTAGCTGGAACAATCTAATGGATCTTTCCCTTTTTTAAGAAGTAATGATATCGATGAAGTTTTTTGATCTCTATGAAATACCCCATGTTCAATTGCAAAATTAAATGAATTAAGCATAAGTGTCCCTACCAAATCCCAAATTTCTAAATATAATTCAGGGGGAGACTATCTAGACCCAGCGATTTGCCCTTTTGAAAACTTTTTAGAGAAGAAGAAGAAGAAAATAAAATATTTTTTTATTTGTCACATACACGATTATATAGAGATTATATAACCAGCAGTGAAATGTATTCTCTGCATTTAACCCATCCTAAGTGAACACACACCCGGAGCAGTGGGCAGCCATGTTACAGCGCCCGGGGAGCAGTTGGGGGTTCGGTGCCTTGCTCAAGGACACCTCAGTCATGGTATTGAAGGAGAAGAGAGTGCTGGTTATTCACTCCCCCCACCTACAATCCCTGCCGGACCTGAGATCCGAACCCACAACGTTTGGATTACGAGTCTGACTCTCTAACCATTAGGCCACGACTTCCCCCAGAGAGGAGACGTGGAGAGACGTAGAGAGACGTGGAGCTCCTCTATACTTAATGGGGCCTCCAAAGATTCTTTATCCATCTGTGAGATCCGAGGCAATTCCAATTTATCTAAATACTGCTTACAAACTGGTTCATCAAAATCTGTCTCGGCTTTATACAGATTTTTACATTACAGTTTTTTTTTTTTTTGTAAAGTGTTCAGATTAAATTTGAATTTGTTTGCTCATATAATCCCCACCACAGTAAAATAAGTATGATTTTAATCACATCATACGGCATATACACTTCAGAAGTTTTCATTCACTCTAAAAATTTAACCTGCTCTAGTGCAGCAGACAGTTTAAGCCTCCATTCAAGAACAAAAGATGATGCACTTACATTTTACGGCTTTCTCTTACGTATCTATAGTGTTTTTCTGTGTCAGAGCTTCCCACACAGCAGTGTTACCACAAAATAAATATTATTATTAATTTCAGATTGCACATATTGAATTGTCTTAGCAGGTGTAATGCTACAACAGCGTGCTCAGTTTGATTCACAAACAAATTACTCATTTGAATGGTTAAGTGAATCAAATCAGAGAGTCACCTTTATAGATATTTATGGCGCCAGCAGCGCAGTCTGACTCCTATGATTCACTAGCAATCACTCGTTGAAAAAGACGAATCGCATGAATTCTAGCAAACAAAATGGAATTTAACTTAATCAGCTAACATTATTGTGCACTTGTTACAGCTCATCAGTTTTTTATAATAATAATAATAAAAAAAAAAAAATCACATTGTTTTTCTAAACAGACCGCGCCAGTTAGGCCTACACATCAACACTCAATATATCCGGGACCGAATGTTTTTTCTGATGTTATGTTATCATCGCAAACCTCCTAATAGAAACCATCTAAAAACTATACTCTTTGTGACATTTAAAACATCAAACAACATGAGATTGAACATTAAATAAATAAAATAACTTACTTTTTGCAGCTGAAATGTTCCTCTTGAGAACTGTGCCCACCGAAATCTCCTCAGGATTAACCGCCAAATCTTTCTCTCTGGTGGCTGATCTCCTTCATTCTAGCAGCGGCCCGCCTGAGACAAAGCGAACTCGGGCCGAAGGTAGATACACGCAACTACACCGAGTGTGGACCTGCCGCACGTACAACAGCTTTCAGCCGAGATCGGCCCAGATAGAAAAAGTCGGCTGTCAGCCAGAAGCGTTCTGTAGAGTCGGCGCGGCTCTTGCCCATTATCTTCTCACCGATGTTGAGACTGAGCCGACAGTGCCGCATTTCAGCCAGAATCGGCCCGAGTGTGCTTGCTATCTGGGAGATAGAGACCAATGCTAACCTAGTATTATGTATTTATGGATAAAAACAAATCTACCCTCCTCATCATTTCCGAGGTGTTCAATCATTAAATGTAACTTCCTGTTAACAAGGATAAGCACCCCCTTAGTTTTATTAAGAGCGCAGGAGAAGGCTGCCAATTTATAATACTTATTCTGGAAACGTGCCATGTCAGATTGTTTTAGATGTGTCTCTTGTATTATGGCACAGGAAATAGATTTACAGTGTAAATATTCTAACACACGGGTTCGTTTAACAGCAGAATTTAAACCATTCACATTCAGTGACAAAATATTTAGAGTATGCATTGAATATTCATAATCACAAAATTGTATTCAGCAAATGAAGAAAAGCAAAAGCACTCCCATTCTGTAAATAACATGTAAACGCTTTTGCGCATTCTAGATACCAAACCACCTAGATGAAAAATCCTTTTAGAAATAAGGTAAAGTAAATAGAAATATGAATGTCTGTTGTAAAAAATAAAAGCCACATATAAATATGTAAAAGGAACAACTATAAACAGGAAACAACTCAGACCGCACATTACCGAGAACGTAGGTCTGATTGAGCAACAAAAAATGGTAATGATACGTGAGCGGTCCACTTCAACGCAAGACATGTCCCCTGAAAGGCTCACCCAGCCAAAAAATTATTGTAATTAAACCTACTCTCCATTAGTCCCCTCCAAAAAAGAAAAAAGGTTGTTAGTCTTACCAGCAAAGAGACAGTTGTGTCGGATAAATAGAAACAATATCCCAGGAGGAGAGAGGAAAGAAAAAAATAAAAAAAATAAAAAGAGATTTATCAAGTATCCATCTCCACCCTGCCACCATCTTCTCCCGGGCAGTTGGGATCGCCTCCATCCCAGCCTTCAAGCCCTTCCCGCTGGGTCGAAGAGATGATGGCCACCGTTTTCCCATTGCCTTATAGAGCCTCAGCATATGTCTTCCTCTGCGACAGGGAGCTGATAAAATCCTCCGCTTTCTGAGGAGAGTCGAAACTTCTCTGCTCACCCTTGTGCCGTAGTTTAATTGCCGCCGGATAGGTGAGGAAGGGCTGGAGACCAAGCGCTGTCATCTTCTTCAAAACCGGATTAAAAGCCTTTCTCCTGATGGTTGTGGCTGGACTAAAGTCGGAAAAAAATAGTAGTGTGACATTGTCCTGCATGCATTTCACCGGATAAGCCTGCCGAGCACCTTTCAGGATCTCCAATCTGTCATGCCATCTTAGTACACGGAAGATGAGAGTGCGCGGCCGATCTGAGTTTTTCCTTCCATCATATACGTGATGTGCCCGGTCAATCTCGATGTCACGGTCCCTCAAGGATGGGATCCACTTGGAAAGATTAACTCTGAGGAAACCAGCCGCGTTGGAGCCCTCCGCCCCCTCCAAACCCAGCAGCCGCAAGTTGTTTCTCCTGCTCCTATCCTCCATATCCGTCATCTTCTCGTGAGTCGCTCCAGCTGATTTCTTAAGTCCATGACTGTCCTCCTACCCTCATGTGCAGCTGCTTGAACGGAATCAACCCGGTAAAGTGTCTGCTTCGCCGCGTTAGCTAGCGCCTCAAGCTCCGCTTTCAGCTCTTTAACAGAATTGTTAATCACTTGTATGTCCGCACGCAGTTCACGCAATGCTGGAATCAACACAGAGTCCACCGCATCTCTTACTGCCAAAGCCACAACCGAATCCAGTGCTAGCTTGATACCGTTAGCGATAGCATCGTCGAGATCCTCTCTGGAGATGGTGGAATCTTTGAATTTTTTCTTCTTTGGCGATTGCTCAATCTCTCCTTTCTGATCGCCCTTGACTGCTGAAATACTCATGATGGGTCCAATGCAGAGTGGTTCGAAATTTACTAACAGGATAATATAATATTTGACAAAGTGAGCAGAGCGAAAGACTACGCGTGCATCGCTGTCGAAGGGTCACGTGATCCCTGAGCTAGAGTCTTTTGATAGTTCCTAGCCACACCCACCTTTTGGGTGGAATAGCCAATCAGAGGCATGCATTTTAAGTGGGTGAAACTTTCTTTGTCTCTGTTTATGGTCCATTTGCATTTTTATTGCTGGTCTGGAGAGTTGGTGCAGTTTTACTTCAAAAAGCATAGTAAAATTGTATGATGCACTTCACGATCACATCGTGTACATCATTGTTTGAGAAATAAAGAGAAGATCATTTTGATACCAAGAAAGAAACCTCTAGAATATATTAAAGCAGAGATACACTCAAACACTTGAATATAGGCGTTTAGAGTCTAACTAATACAAATAAAGAGTTGTGCCTAGGCTAATATAATAGGGGAACACAACACATGCATATATCGGATACATTTATAACCGCTTATATATGGCCTAAATAAAGAAAATGTCTTTATGTGTGTGTGTGTGTGTGTGTGTGTGATGTGTATTGTGTATGTGGAGGTAAGTCCACTAGTCTTGTCAGGCCGTTGGTGCCTGGCACTGGGGGTCATTTACTTCTCTTTGGAATGTGTTTGAAGTCCAAGGGGAGACCAAAGAGCTGATCTGTTTCACTCCCCCCCCCCCGGATGCAAAACAAAGCATAAACATCTTCAAAAACATTCCTCACGGCTTCATTTTATCTCCTGTCACCGGATGGACACGTACAAACACTTCACGCATGCCGATTCCCACATCTGGATCTCATTAACGGGTCACAGGGTCAACACGACATGGGTGGTCGCTACGTGGGTGGGACACATGGGGGAGGGGGAAAGGTCAAAAGGTCAAGCCATTAATCTTCTTGGCATAAGCTATATGGTATTTACTACTTCTATAGCGGGTGATGGGCGCCGCCATGTTAGTTCATGCTGAATCTGAGCTGTGGGATTAACAACAAGTAAATTGATACTCTCCTCCCAAAATACATTAAAGTAAGTCTCCAGTGAACTGGGAGATGAGTACAGTTAACTTTATAATTACCTATCCAATGTGTACATGATATCAGTAAAACATGTAATCAGATTATATTTGTAAGGATCATTATTGCCACTTCCATAGACATCGCAGTGTATTTTACGAAGTATAAATGTAACTATTGTTTTGCTAGTACTTATGTGTATTTAAGTTTTGCTAGTACTTATGTGTATTTAAATGTATGAAACCTAAAATAAGCATTATATGGTTGAAAACACTGAATAGCTGTGATATGACTAGAGCTCAGCGCGTCCGTCTCTGGCTCAGCGCCAGCCAAAGTGCGAAAGCAGATTTGAATTCAGCAGTTGATCACGTGACGCACTGAACGTTCTAATAACACCGGGGTGATCGTACACTTCAGGGACCAGCCAAGAGTGATCACACCAGTGTGATCGTATGCGTTAAAGGGTTAAAAATCCAATGGCACTTCTCATAAAGAGTAGGGGTGTAACCCCCGGTGTCCTGGCCAAATTCCCTCCACTGGCCCTTGTCTATCATGGCCTCCAAATAATCCCCATTCATTGAATTGGTTCTATCACTTTCTCTCCTCTCCAACTTTAGCTGGTGTGTGGTGAGCGCACTGATGCCATTGCACTGTGGCTGCCCTCGCATCATCCAGGTGGATGCTGCACACTGGTGGTGGTTGAGGAAAGACCCCCCCCCCCCATATGATTGTAAAGCACTTTGCACTTCATTAATTTATTCATTCATTCATTATCTTGGTGTGGTGATATGGCGGGGCTTTGTCCCCATTCCATGTGCTTGTGTCTTGTGTTTTTGTTTGAGCACATGGCTTAACATGGCTCAGTATGTGCTATTTTCTTATGTTTATCTTGAGCATTGAGAGTTTGTTCCCTCACCATTTGCTCTTCTCTGTGTTCAACAGTTTTGATGGCATACGTCACAGCTCTGTTGGTGTGCTTCCTGTTCCTGTCTTCTATGCTGCTTGAATCTCCAGCCTCTTAGTTATCTCATTATTAGCTAATTATCATTATTAGTAATAATATTAATTACAACTTTCCCTGTTTGTTCTCCATGTGTTCTCTGTCAGCAATCAGTAACTGAACAATCGGAATTTAGCAGAGTATTAAGATCTTAATCTTGATCATCTCAAGCATCAGAGTACAAGTGGACCCACATTACTACACCCTCGGGGTTTTGGCAGCTGAGAGGGAGAGTGGTAGAACAATCACACTATTGAAATCTTATTTTAGTACTGTGCTGTTAATCTTCCAGGTATGGAAAGTGGCAAATGATTGGCAGATAGCAATGTAAAAATGTCATTCAAGACAAATGTGCACAGTTTAGCAATGAACAGAGGGCCTATTCAAGCAACAGTAGGCTACTGTAAACCACAAGTGACACATACAGGTTCTTTGAAACTAATGGGCAGACTTGAGGCTTGAGAAGTTCACATGAATGATGTCAAACCTTTCTTATTTTGTCTCTGCTTGGAACTGGAACCACAAACAATAAACATAGCTGCTCCACAGTACATCTATAGATAGCACAGTTACCTCACCAATATGTCTTTTAAAGAATGCTTCATCTGGAAAACATTTACTTTGTACAAACATCTGATAAACAAACCATCTGATAAAAAAAACAAAAAAACTTAGGGGTAAATGTCATCTATATACCATGTTAGTATCAACAGTGTTTCAGATGTTTCTTAAATTCCTTAGAAAAACAAATAAAAGTAGACACAAAACAAAGACATTGTTTGTTAGACACAAACAAAGACAAAGAGGGTTTTTAGTGGACGTGGCAGTAGGACAAGAGATCGGAGAGGTGAGAGAAGCAGGAAAGGACCTTCAGCTGGGGACTCAAACTCGTGCTGTCTCAGGTTCAGTTGTTCTATTTAATTTATTTATTTACTGAAACTAACATTATGCATTTCCGACAATCAAGAGTAAATTAAAATCTTCTATGCCTGAAACTAGGGCTGCAAGATATATTGAAATAAAATCAGTATTGGTTTGATGTAGTGCAATAATTAAATAAATACATGCTTTACCATTTTCAAAGTGTGCAAGCAACAGTAATGAAGGAGGCGGGTCTTTGCAAAGGGTCAATTATAAATTGGTGCCTTTCCAATCCAGCGTTCTGATTGGCTGATGTTGTCAGAGGTGGCCACAATATCACACCCCTTTGGTGTTAGGGTTAAGTTTATTTGCATAATTCAATAACAGTTAAAACAATGACTTTAAAGTTTTTGATTAATTGACAATTTTTGACAATTGAATGTGATTACCTTTGGTACCTATGACCAAATCACATCCGTGCTGATATAGAGCCATATCACACACCTACTTGTGTGATATCACTCATACATAGTACTCAGCATGAATATACATCCCCTCTGAAATTCAGTAATTATGCCAGGCATGCACTGTGCAATTTTGAAATGATTTCTGAGTTGTACAACTTTTTTTGAATCGGGCAAAATTTCAGATGATTGATGCATGATTTGTCATGCTGTGTACAAGGGTTAACGAATAGTAACCTGATGGTCAGATGAATTTCTGATAGTATGAGCACATAAATCCTGAACTTTGGCTTGACATTGTATACGATTTACTCGTACAGTGAGAGTTGGTATTGAACAAAAACATTGCCCCCCACGGTGGAGCAGAGGACCACCGGACCTGAGCAGACAACCACCACGGCGGAGCAGACAGGACTGTAGACCAAGGCCAGGACTGGGACCTGGGACTGAGGCACACGAAAGAGACAGAGCATTTTTGGCCCCAAAGGCCAAGGCAGGGAATACAAAAAGTTCAGTAGTTTCCCAGGCTGAGAGTTCATACACATTACTTGAAACTTGACAGTCACATGATTCAGTATCAGACTCATTGAGGGAAACTGGACTGGCAGGTAGCTCACGAATGAATTCTTGGGTTGATATGGGGTAGATTGACAGTTCAAAATCAGCATTCTTGACAGACAGTTCTTGACAGACAGGGAAATCAAACACACGCTGGAATACTAAACAAGTTGACAGTTCAAAATTTGACTCATAGACTGGAACAGGACATACAGATAATTCAGAATTTATCACACTTGAAAGTAGTGGTCCAGCAGACAGATCAAAACCGGGTGCATTAACTGAAACTGGACTGATAAACATTTCACAATCAGGCTCTTTGGTCGAAACGGGACAGACATAGAGTGCATTCATGGTTTCTGAGTTCATGACAGAAAGGGTTAAGTGTTCAACGGCAGGTCTTTGGGCTGTGACAGGGCTACTAGAGCCTAGAGAGAGCTCGGGTAAGGTTTCTGGGGTCGTGACTGGACTAGTGGGGCAAAAAACAGATTCACAGATTGAAATGGGACAAACACATGGTTCAACATCAGACACAATGCTTAAATCAGGACCTACAGATAGTTTAAATTCAGACTCAACAACAGCACTACGACAGACAGACAACTCAAGTTTAGATTCCTTGATGGAATCAGGCAGGACAGACAGTTCAAAATCAGCCACCTTGGCTAGTTCAGAACACAGTGATGGTTCAGAGATAGCCTCCTCGGCCGGTTCGGAGCAGGGCAAAGGTTCAAGAGCGGCCTCTGTGGCCGGGACAGAACAACCAGGAAGTTCATAGACGGCTTCCATAGCCGTGATGAAACAGGACGGGAACTCACAGACGGTCTCCTTAGCCATGACAGGGCAGGACGAGGATTCACAAGTGGTTACCACTAACACCTCTGAAGGTTCTGCAGCAGACACCGCCACCTCTGGAGGTTCTACAGTGGTAACAGTTTCTTTTTTTTTAAAAAAAAAAAAAAGAAGAAAAAGAGAAAATATTAATAAAAAGAAAATAAATTTAGAAATGTCCCAGGAAGAATTTTGTCATGGAGCTATGGCAGCAGCCCCTGATTCCAACCAACCCCCAGACTGGCTTAAGACAATGCTCGAAAACCAGAATAAAAATAACGAGCAACTGCAAATGATGATGGCTCCACTGTTGACTCATATTACAAGTGGTTCTCAAGCCCCACAAACATCAATGTTCACTGCACCCAGGGGTGACACACGAGAAAGCTCCCAGCCTACTGTCAGGGAAAGGAGGATGCCTTATTCAGATTCACCCTTCCTTCAAGATGATACTGAAAGGTCACGCAACATCACGGGTGGGCCATTCGCTGCCGAGCTAGAAGTAATTCAACAAAGAGCACGTACTTCAGGTCCCTCCAGAGCTACCCCCTCCACCGAGACTGGCACAAGGCAACGAAACACTGAGCGTGGCTCCCAGCCATTTCCACATACTTATATTGCTGAACAAAGATCTAGTATGCCTCATTATCAAGGCCAGCCAATTGCTGCAGAGGGTCCCAAGGCAAAGCTTGCTGTTTTTGACGGTAGTGGAGATTGGGAGTCATTTCTGGTACCATTTGAACGGCAGGCCAGGAAGTATGGTTGGAGTGGAGACTACAGAGTGGACTGTTTGTATGGCTGTCTGAGGGGGCCAGCTATTAAGTATGTCTGTTCACTTCCTGAACATATCCGGGAGGATTACACCCTTCTTAAGGAGCAGTTAATGCAACGTTTTGGTCAGCGTGACCCCCCAACTACAATAAGAAGGAAACTGGGTGAACTCCGCCAGCTCAAAGAGTCAGCAGCCGAGTTTGCAGAGGAGGTTCAACGCTTAGTCACCTTGGCCTACCCTGGTGTGGAGCTTGATCTGCAGGACCAACTCGCTACAGACTTCTTCCTCAAGGGACTTCGTAACCAAAAAGTTGCTTATGAAGTAATGAACAAGGATCCCCATTCATTAGTGGAAGCACAAAGACTTGTAGAGGCCCACGAGCACAATTATCGAGCCACCTTGGGTCGTGATATTGATGTAAAGATCAGAGCCAGAGGTATTGCCTGGGCGGATGATGAGGAGCTGTCCACTGATTCTCCAGCCGTTTCAAGCAGAGTCCAAGGTCCAAGCTACGCTACTACAGACCAAGTAGCTGCTCTCTCACAGAAGACTGCATTCCTAACAGAGCAAGTAGAGAAAATTAGTAAGAGCTATGTGTCTACTGACCAGTTTAACCTCCTGATGCAAAAGATGGAACAGCTGCAATCAAAGCTGGATATCCTCACCGCCAGAGAGCCAAGAAAGCTGGAGGAAGTAAATCAGGAACGGAGGCGAGGACGGTCTCCAACACAAGTAAGCACAGCACGAACAAAAACCTACTCGCCAAGCCCCAAAGGCGCCGGAGCAGGTTTGTGCTATCACTGTGGTGAAGAAGGGCATTTTCGCAGAGAGTGTGTGAGGCTGTCAACTCCACCACTCAACCCTAGTCAAACTAGTAAAGATCAGAACCATAGCACCACTTCAAAAGGGTCAGAACGCTGGAGGAGCCAGTCCCCCACACCACAGGTGGGGCGTGCAAAAAGCAGAGGCCCAAGCTTGCTTATTGATGTGACTGTGAACAGCATTCCAACACAAGCCGTTGTAGACACAGGAGCTGAAGCAACAGTTATCTCAGAGACTTTGTATCAGCAGTTTCCCCTCGGTAAGCAGACAGCTACAACACAGACATGTCTCCATAATGCAGAATCAGGGAAGGACATGAATGCCAAAGGTGGACTGAAAGTTAAATTCCAAATTGGCACCTGGTGCACAGAATGGGATGTCTTTGTGGCTCCGATACGTGACCCTGTCCTTTTGGGGCTAGATTTTTTGCAGGCTGCAAATGTAACCCTCCATACTAGTGGCAAAGTGTTCATTGCAGAAGAACTAGTTCCCGCTAAGATCGTTGGGGGTGATGGAACAGATTATCACGTTGCTCGAGTGGTCCTAGAGACAGACAAAATGTTACCACCAGAGAGTGAATGTCTAGTCTGGGGTGAAGTTGACAATCCAAAGCCTGGTGTCTGCGCTGTCCTGGAGCCCTACCTGATCACCGAAACTGTGGCTTCAGGGAGTGTTGTCACGACCATGGAGCGACGAGTGATTGTGAGGCTTTGCAATCTTTCTAGCAATAAAACTACCTTACTAAAAGGGGCCTGTCTTGGTCTCTTGGTCGAAACATATCCAGATGAGGGCTTATTAGACTACGAACAGCGGGATAGAAACTGTGATAGTACTCAAGAACAAAGTGATGACAGATATCATTCCGATCTGAGAAGACTGACAACTGCCACAGACATACCTGAGCATCTCCAAGCCCTTTATGCCGCTTCAAGTGAAGCATTAAGTGAGGTGCAGCAACAGCGACTTATTGAGCTTCTGATCTCATACAGACATCTCTTCGCTGTTTCAGATTTGGACCTTGGCCTCTTAACAGCTGTCACACACAGGATAAACACTGGAGCTGCAGGGCCAGTATGCCAGCCAGTCAGACGGACTCCCCTTGGATTTCAAGAGGAAGAGGAGAGGCATCTCAACGCTATGCTGGAAGCAGGAGTCGTTACACCTTCTGCCTCAGAGTGGGCGTCACCCGTGGTGTTAGTCCGTAAAAAGGATGGAGGTGTTCGATGGTGTGTAGACTATCGGCGCCTCAACAGCTTGACAGCCAAGGATGCCTATCCTCTCCCCAAAATTGAGGAATGCCTTGATGTCCTTGGTGGAGCTTGTGTCTTCTCTACTCTAGACCTCCAGTCTGGCTACTGGCAAATTGCAGTAGATGAAATGGACAGAGCAAAGACTGCCTTCATCACTCGCTATGACCTTTATGAATACACTCGTATGCCCTTCGGATTGTGCAATGCTCCAAGCACTTTCCAAAGGGCAATAGAGCTTGTTCTTCGAGGACTCCAATGGGAAACTCTTCTGATTTACTTGGATGACATCATCATACTAGGTAAAGGGGTCGATGAGAGCCTTGATCGACTTGAAGCTGTATTCCAGTGCCTTTTCAGCTATGGATTAAAGCTAAAGCCATCCAAGTGTCACCTGCTTAAAGAAGAAGTTATTTTCCTGGGCCATGTGGTCAGTGGCAAAGGTATACGGCCCAACCCAACTTTGATTAGTGATGTGGAAGCTTGGAACCCCCCCCCACGAGTGTACATGAGCTGAAGGCCTTTCTTGGACTGTGTAACTACTACAGGAAGTTTGTTCCAGCATTTTCTGAGCTGGCCTGCCCTCTTAATGAACTCCTAAGAAAAGAAGCAGCATTCCTGTGGACCGAGGAGCACCAGAATGCTTTTACACAGCTCAAAGAAAAGTTAACTTCTGCACCTGTGCTCGGATATCCTTTAGTGGAGGGAAAATACATCCTGGACACAGATGCATCAAATCACAGTATCGGGGCGATCTTGGCACAACTTCAGTGGGGAGAGGAGAGAGTTATCACTTATGCAAGCACCCACCTCACTCCAGCTCAGAGGAGATACTGTGTAACAAGACGAGAGTTGCTAGCTGTTGTTTGCTACACCCGCAAGATTCGACACTACCTGCTTGGAAAGAAGTTTCTTCTACGCACAGATCACAACAGCCTCACCTGGTTGTTCCGGTTCAAACATCCTGAGGGACAGCTTGCTCGCTGGCTAGAAGAGCTGTGTCAGTATGATTTTGACATCGAGCACAGAGCTGGAAAACATCATTCAAACGCTGATGCGATGTCAAGATGCGGTGGCGAGCTCTCCAATACGTGCAACTGCTATCAGGCAGGGAAGAGTGTTTCAAATCTGCCATGTGGAGGATGTAAACATTGCCAAAAGCTGCATGACCACTGGGAGAGATTTGAAGAAGACGTGGATGATGTGGTTCCACTTGCAGTAAGGAGCATTGAGTGTGCAACAGAGGAACACGTTATTGACAACCCTGGTGCAGGTGATGAGAACAGTGCAGCTGCAGAGTTGTTTGAAACCCCACGTGTGAACTGGCTAGAAGCATTCTCAAACGAAAAGCTAGCACAAGAGCAGAGAGCTGATCCTGATCTCTCCATCCTGCACAAGTGAAAACAGGTGGGAGCCCTTCCAACAAAAGAGGATGTTGCATTGAAAAGTCCAGCAGTAAGAAAATACTGGCTGTGTTGGCCACAAGTTGAACTCCATCAAGGTGTTCTTTTTTATCGTTGGGAAAGGCCAGGAGGACTCAGTCCCTCCCTACTGCTGCTAGTACCTGCCTCAATGCAAACAGAAGTGTTACAAGCCTGCCATAATCCACTGCAATCTGGCCATTTGGGTGAAGGAAAGACTTTGGAGCGACTTCGTCAAAGTTTCCACTGGTATGGCATGGGTGGAGATGTACATTTGTACATACAGAGGTGCAGACACTGCAATGCCTGCAAAGTTGCTGGGCCGACCAAGAGAGCCAAGCTTCAAAATTACCAAGCAGGGGCGCCAATGGATCGGATCCACATTGATATACTGGGCCCATTTCCTGTGTCCAGTTCAGGAAACAAGTACGTTCTAATCATAATTGACCAGGTCACTCGCTGGGTAGAAGCCTTTCCTGTGCCAGACCAAGGGGCAGAAACTACGGCTAAGACACTCGTCTATGAGTTCATCTCCAGGTTTGGTGTACCACTTGAACTGCACACAGACCAGGGTCGAAATTTTGAAAGTTCATTATTCAGAAATGTTTGTAGTCTTTTGCAGATCACAAAAACGAGGACAACCCCTTACCATCCTGCCTCCAATGGGCAAGTTGAGAGGTTCAATCGAACGCTCCTTCAGATGATTCGATGCTACGTGAACCAGAATCAGAAAAACTGGGATGAGCATCTTCCTCTCCTTACATCAGCGTACCGTAGTTCCCAGCATGCAGTTACTGGATTCACACCAAATAGGCTCATGCTTGGAAGGGAAGTTTACCAACCTCAGGATCTGTGGCAGAGCAAAGGTATGGCAGAGCAAAGGTCATACAGTTTGGAAGTGCCAGATTTCCTGTACAACTTGGAAAAAGGATTGAGAGACGCACATGATGTTGCCCGGGAGCACCTTCAAACAGCCCAACAACGGCAAAAGAAGATCTATGATCTCAGGGCTCAGGAGAGGAAGTATGTTGTTGGAGATCTGGTGTATATGCGGGACAGTACTAAAAAAAAAGGACAGAGTCCAAAACTCCAGGCACCTTGGAAAGGCCCCTTTGTGATATCTGCCAGCTGTGGCCCAGTACTTTATGAGGTCCAGGGGTTACGACAAAAGAGAATCATGCATCACGATCGTCTCAAGCCCTATGACTGTGAGGTGATCCCAGCGAGGGTCAGACGTCAAAGGAGTGAGATCCTGCAAAAGAGCAAGGATACCCCTGACAGCCCTATTATGCATGAACCTCTACATGAGCCCTAACCACCTGCATCTCAGGGTAGCAGTGAAACTGAATCCATTTCTTCTGACCAGGAACCTCAGAAGAACCAGGACAAGGAGAGAAAGCGGCAGCCAGCAGCTCGTCGACGCAGAAAAAAACTTGGACTTGGACTGATGTCAGACATAGGAGGACCAGAGACAATCAAGAGAACACAAAGGAAGAGAAATTCGGAAGCCGGCAAGATACAACAGTTAGTGTTCACTATTGCTTACACTGTTCATTATGTACAGTTTCTTAGTTCTTTGTTTGATTATTATTGCTTTCTTTGTACTGAAGGGACTCAGTACTGCTAAAGGGGGGATAGTGTAGTAAAGAGAGCATGGTCCCTTTAAGCATATTCACTGTTTATTCTGTTCCTATTCCTATTGGCTGTTTAGTTACGTCAGTCTGAGAATATGCGCTGAGTTACGTGTGTACGTGAAGTCTTCTGTAGAGGTTGCTCGCATGCTCATCGCATGGCCGGGAAAGCTGCCATTCTGTGCCGGAGCAAGAGCACCGATCAGTGAGAACAGTGACATACAGACTGTGTATTTATGCAAATTGTACTGTTGGTGGGTGAACTGTGTAACTAAGTTGTTCAAGAAGTTAAGTAAACTCTACGGAGAAGATCATCTTGTCGTGGCTCATTCCTCCCACGCATCCACATAGACCAACGCATAAACGAAACTAACTGCGCACACGACAATATATAAACTCTTGACCAAAATAATTATAATTCAAATTCTAATTAAATTAAAATAAAGATCTGTGATATATGCTATAACAGAAATACTTCAATCAATTTGTCAAATTTATGTTATACCCGTATTATTGGAATGTGCACTATGAATATGTTAAAAAGCCTTTATTCGAACATGGCTCACTCTAGAAACATTAAAAATAGCTAAAACACTGCACACTGATGCATTTCGGCCACCCAACCTTCCTCAGAGTGTGTCAGATACAAAATTGATTACAGGTGTAGATACAATCAGTTGCTCAGTAGAAATGGAAGATACCAAAATAATCATTACAGGGGGGACCAATAATGTCATGAACTGTTACAAGGTATAATCACATCCCCCCAAAAAAAGAAAAAAAAAGAGAAACTATAATACCAACAAGAGTCATAATGATTAATCATTTCACAAATATGGAGTTAAATCTAATTACTCATTCAAACCAGGAAAGATGGTGGCTTTTAGCTGAAAAATCCAAAAGGCTTCCCTTTGTAAAAGTCTGTGGTCTATCGCCCTTTCTAATAGAAATTGTGGGCACAATCGCCCACTTAGGCTAGCCCTAAGTGGGCCCGTAAAGGGCCAGTACAGGCTTGTTTGCAGGGATATGACTGACAGGTAAAACAACCAATTACGTTTTGTTTTGTGCCATGTTTAGGGGCGTGGAAATGTCCCCACAATAACAGACCAGTGTGAAACTCTTGGAAGTATTTTAATTATGAGTCTATGCCACAAATTTGACACATTTCACATAATTTTGAAAATCCAGTTAGTTGATCCTGATAAGCACTCATTGTCACAGTTGTAAACAAGATGGCTTTCTTCTTCCATGAGGGGGAATGGCATCATGGCATCTTTGCTTACAGGAGGAACGTTAAAGAACACGACACACACGTCTCCCGGAAATCCTGTATATTAAAAAGGGGGAGGAGATGGAAAGAAACTCTATGTTTACCAAAGAAAACCTGCTTCCGACCAGGTTAGGTTCACAGAGTAAGTTACCACGGTAACCGACTCTGAGTATAAGTTACCTCTCTTTCTGAAACGGGCTTGACTTACCCTGTTTTCCCAGGTTTGGAAAACCCAGAGTTTCCATCATTTCAGGGTTAACATACTCAGAGTTTTCACTTAACCTCCTTTCTGAAATGGGCCCCAGAAGAGCTGCGTTCATCTGCAACAAAATTGCAAAATAAATACTGCAGAGATTTGGAAATGGAGTTAGTAGATGAACTTCTACATCTTAAAGCACTCATCCAAAATGAAACCAACACCATGGTAAGAGCGCTCGTCAAGATAATAAAACAACGGAAATTAGTCTCTGTATTTCCGAACATAGACATTGCTCTCCACTTATTTTTCACACTGCCTGTAACAAATGCCTCAGGTCATTCTCAAAACTGGCCTTAGTAAAAAAACAGGCTGTGATCTGTCATGGGCCAGTATCATCTTTGTCATCTGACTCTAATGTCTCTTGAGAGTGACGTTCTACAGAAACTGGGGGGCCTACTGTAAAGCTTAGCCCAGGGGCCTCTGGTTACGTAAAGGCACTCCTGCTGCCACTATTTGAGTTTTTCTGTCTGGTTGCTGCAAGAGTTGAAAATATCACACCTTTCAGCGCTTCTTAACTGTCACTTTTTACCCAGACATTCAAACTGAACTTTTGTGCCCGTAAGGGGAAGCATACAAAGGGTCATTCCATAAATGTTTTTTTTTTTCATTGCTTACTTTGCCATGCATGTTCCAAATGGCCACATCATGAGATACAATTGCCCAAGGTGTGGAAAAAGCTCATCAATGAGTATGCTACTGATGTAACCTTTTGTTGGCGGTTGCTTGCATTTCCACACCGAGTTCCACAATGTTTGTCATGTGAACAGAAACGGGAGGCTGCAAGATCAGAAGAAATACATGTGTAAATGGCCTTATTATACACTGCAAACACAATTTAGTCTAGTCACCCTGTGATTTCCCCTAAATGTTATTCATGTTTTCTATTCTGAAATTCCAAACATTTCTGGCATCTTCCGGGGTGTATGTGAATGTCATTAGTGTCTGGAATGTGCAGCCCTGCACTGGAAATAATCACAAGAAAAAAATGTCTGTCTTCCCAAAACCCTTGTGACTGTTTACATTCCCAGCAGGTTAAGACAGAGTATTTTGAATAGTAACATACCTCAGTCGACATGCAGTCAACATGACAACTATCCTCAACAAGAAAAACATTGCTGGGTCCGCAAGGTGTCTGATTCATTGTTTTGATGTTGAATACATGGCAACATTTTAACTGTGTGTGGGCTGACTTCTTTCAGTCAGTGGGACACTGCATTTTTTTGCTTCTGAAACTTTGGTTGCTGTGTTTTATATATTTAAATATTTTATATATTGCTTAAATAATAATAATAATAATAAAAAACCTCAGCATAGATCACACCCTCTGATGAGAACAGCATGCTTGTACCTAGCATGTAACATTTCTGTGCCCACACTAAGGCTGCTTATCCTTCAGATGCAGGCCCTTTATACAGAAAAACAAAATAAAAATTAATAAGTTGATTAACTGGTTTTTGAAGTTGCAATTTTTTTCCACAAACTTTGACACAATGGAGAGTCCTTTGTGAGTAAAGCCTTATACAGTAAGTCACTGTGTACATTCTGACATTAAACAGTTTAGTAGGACTTGTAGGCTTAAATAAATTTAAAAGAATACTTCTCTTTTTTTTCATTATTTGCTCACCCTGTTTCAAACATGCATGTCACCTTTATTTAATAGGTGTTTCGTTTTGTAATGTGTTATTTTCATGTTCAATAATGATTTAAATAGCACAAGGAAAAGCAAGACTTTGATATGTAATAAACTGCATTTCTAAATCAGTAAAACTGCAAATATTGTCTTAAATGAAGCCTTTGTCACGGTGCACACATGAGGGAGGATCAGGAACACGCAGACGAGGACATAAACTCAAATAATAGTCTTTAATGAGACATCAACGTAGGACAAGGCAGGACTCAGAGACAGGATACACCGGGGAAGTAATGAGTAGACCAGACGAAATCTAACTGAACAGGCATGAACTAATATACACAGGTTAATTACAGATAACGAGACAAACACAGCTGGACACAAATTAACTCATAATGACGTGAAACAAGGACAGGAAACAAACCAAATATGGACACAAGAGGCAGGAACAGATGACACACATAACAGAACCCTGACATAACTCCCCCCCTCCCGGAAGGCGTCCCACGCCGTAACAGTTCCACCGGGGAGGGGGGGTGGGCGCTCTGGAGGCCCCTCAGGACAGACATGGACAGGAACACAGGACGGGGACCTCCAGAGTGGAACAAACAGACAAAGGAGGCCATGGTGGTGCAGGGAGCTCAGGAGGCCATGGCAGGTGGTCCTTGTGGCCGTGGCCTCGGTCCCCTCGGCCCGGCTCCTACAGCCGGAACCCTTTTACCCCCCAAAAAAATTTCCCTGGGGAAGTTAGGGGGTATAAGGAGCCCTCTGGGGCTAAACAGACAGGACAGTACAAGGATAGCCCTCCAGGGCTAAACACACAGGAACAGGACAGGACAGGACAGCCCTCCGGGGCTAAACAGACAGGGACAGGACAGGACAGCCCACAGGAACAGGAAGCCCTCCTGGCCTGGCTTGGAAGCTGAGGCTTCCTCTGGGCATGACGAGGAGTCAGGGGCCCTCACAGGGTCCCTCAACAACCGTTTCTACTTCGGCGACAGGGGGGCAGGCGGCTAGAATGGCCTCCATGGCCACAACAAGAGGAGCCGCCTGCCCCAGACGAGTCTCTATGGACATGACAAGGTAAGTTAAAATGTTCCTGTGGGCACAACAAGACATACACACGGCACTCCTGGCAGACATGTGGACTTGATCCACAGGGCTAGGGATTGCGGCGGCCAGCGGGCGTGAGTCAGCGCCAATCCGGTGGGCTTGAGTCAGCGGCGATCCGGCGGGCATTGAGTCAGAGGCGGTCCGGTGGCGTGATATCCCGCGAACGACGCGCCTGGGGGAGCGGCAACCCGGGAACTAGGCATCCCGCCGGCGGGCTTGGGAGAGCCACTGCCGGCGGCGGATATCTCCCATGATCGGCGGGCATGAGGGCTCGCGGCCAGCGGACTCGCGGCACTCGCGGTGATCCCGCCGAACTCCCACGCCGTCTTGCAGTGGGCTATGGTGGGATTACGAGCGGCGACTTCTTTGCTGCGGGACAGACACACACAAACAGACTGGAACCAAAACAAAAGACCTTTGAAAATGGAAAACAAAACGGGGTGAATGGGCACCGCTTACGGTTAGGTCTGGTCTTCTGTCACGGTGCACACACGAGGGAGGAACAGGAACATGCAGACGAGGACATAAACTCAAATAATAGTCTTTAATGAGACATCAAGGTAGGACAAGGCAGGACAAGGCAGGACAAGGCAGGACTCAGAGACAGGATACACCGGGGAAGTAACGAGTAGACCAGACGAAATCTAACTGAACAGGCATGAACTAATATACACAGGTTAATTACAGATAACGAGATAAACACAGCTGGACACAAATTAACTCATAATGACATGAAACAAGGACAGGAAACAAACCAAATATGGACACAAGAGGCAGGAACAGATGACACACATAACAGAACCCTGACAGCCTTATGATGCAAATTATAATTTGTTGGCCTTTTTATGTGGTTGAAATGTGGCCCCCTTGGCTACTGAACATTTGTACCCCTGGTATAGGGTCTAACATACATGTCTAACATGCAGTTCTTTCTGTCCTATAGCAAAGAATAAGTGGAATTATTCCTCAGGGGATGCGACACTAGCTGGTGGCTGCATGGTTAAAAATGTTGTTTCTGATACTATCGATCTGGATAGTAGGGATGTGCGGCATATACTGTCTATGATAATATCATTGTAATGTTGGAGGCATGGTAACACAAGGAGGAGGATACAATTGCAGTAGGATTTATTAAGAAGATAAACAAAGAACAGGAACATATAACAGAAACATACACCAGGAAACCAGAAACAAAGACTGACACTGAACCAGGGAAACAAAGGGGTATAAATACACAGGGTAGCAAGCATAACAAGATAACAATGGGGTAGAGTCAATGAATCACCATAGCAACATGAGGGTAACCAAGAGAACAAACAAGAGGGTTAAGGCTAGAAAGGATAGGGTAACCCCCCCCCCCCCTCCATACATTTTTATTGTAACTATGGACTACGTTGACGAGAGTGATGTAGAAGTTTTCACCATGAAGCTTGGCGAGGAAACGGATGGTACAGGAGAGAAAACGGATTTCACAGTTAATTATCTAATTTCCAACAGTAAGAAACAGTGTTTTAAAGCTTGTTGTTTTGTAGAACATCACAGTTATACATGATGTGCAGAACAGTAGGACCAGCAGAACAGTAGATAGTGCTTTGACACAATCTGTATTGTTAAAAGCGCTATATAAATAAAGGTGACTTGACATGATAGGGAGTATGTGTTATTTACAACCCCAAATCAGAAAAAGTTGGGACAGTATGGAAAATGCAAATAAAAAAAGAAAGTAGTGATTTCTAAATTTACTTTGACTTGTATTTCATTGCAGAAAATATGAACACAAAATATTTCATGTTTTGTCTGGTCAACTTCATGTCATTTGTAAATATTCAGACCTGCAACACATTCCAAAAAAAGTTGGGACAGTAAAGCATTTACCACTTTGTAATGTTGCCATTCCTTTTCACAACACGTTTAGGGACTGAAGACACCAAGTGATGAAGTGTTTCAGGTATAATTTTGTCCCATTCTTCCTGCAAACAAGTCTTAAGGTGGGCAACAGTACGGGGTCTTCGTTGTCGCATTTTGCGCTTCAAAATGCGCCACACATTCTCTATTGGAGACAGGTCGGGACTGCAGGCAGGCCAGTCAAGTACCTGTACCCTCTTCCTCCGCAGCCAGGACTTTGTAATGTGTGCAGAATATGGTTTTGCATTGTCTTGTTGAAATATGCATGGACGTCCCTGGAAAAGATGTCTTCTTGAAGGCAGCATATTGTGCTCCAAAATCTCTATGTACTTTTCAGCATTAATGGTGCCATCACAGAAGTGCAAGTTACCTTTGCCAAGGGCACTGACACAACCCCATACCATGACAGACCCTGGCTTTTGGACTTGTTGCTGGTAACAGTCTGGATGATCCTTTTCTTCTTTGGTCCGGAGCACACGGCGTCCAATCCTCCCAAAAAAATACCTGAAATACTGATTCATCTGACCACAGTACACGTTTCCACTGTGTGACGTTTCCACTGTGTGATGTCCATCCCAGATGCCTCCGAGCCCAGAGAAGTCGACGGCGCTTCTGGACACTGTTAACATAGGGCTTCCTTTTGGCACAGTACAGTTTTAACTGGCATTTGTGGATGTAACTACGTATTGTGGTACTTGACAAAGGTTTGCCAAAGTAGTCCTGAGCCCATGTGGTGATATCGCTTATAGATGAATGACGATTCTTGATGCAGTGCCACCTGAGGGATCGGAGATCAAGGTTGTTCAGCTTAGGCTTGCGCCCTTGTCCTTTACGCACTGAAATTCCTCCAGATTCCTTGAATCTTTTAATTATGTTATGCACTGTTGAAGGTGAAATATCCAAATCTCTTCCTATCTTTCTTTGAGGAACATTGTTTTTAAACATTTCAATAATTTTCTCACGTATTTGTTGGCAAACTTGCGATCCTCGGCCCATCTTTGCTCCTAGAGGACTAGACCTTTCTTGGATGCTGCTTTTGTACCAAATCATAATTACAATCACCTGTCGACATCAACTGTTTCAAATCACATCATTATTTAACCAATTTACCTCATTACTAGCCCTAAATTGCTCCTGTCCCAACTTTTTTTGGGAATGTGTTGCAGGTCTATATGACAGGAAAGGATGTATATTTACAAAAGTTGACCAGACAAAACATGAAATATTTTGTGTTCATATTGTCTGCAATGAAATACAAGTCAAAGTAAATTTAGAAATCACTACTTTCTTTTTTTATTTGCGTTTTCCATACTGTCCCAACTTTTTCTGATTTGGGGTTGTAATAAAAATATAATTATATTTTCAGAATTACATATTTTTTTGTCAGTTGGGTAAAACGCCCCCAGGGGGCAATGGGCAATTACTGTAGTTATTCTGTTCTGAACATCAAATCCTTTGTTTTTCCATCAAATGTATTCTAATTAGTTGGTTGAATAAAAATATTTGTTTTTTTTATTTAAAAATGACCTCAAGTTAGCATCAGGTAGCTAGTTAGCTAGCTAGCCAGTTAGCATCAGCTAACAAAATGTTTCAAATAGGCTGTGCAAAATATAATTTTGTAATTCATAATATAGATTATATTCTTTTTAATTTTAAGCAAAAACTGTCTGTACTCTGATTTAGCTGTAAATGTATAAAGCAAATTGCTTTGTCAGACGGAGGGCATTTTACCCCACCCATGGGGGCGTTTTACACCATAGGTGGGGTAAAACGCCCCCTTGGTACAAATTTCATTTTTGTTAAAAATCTAATAAAATGAAAACTCTGGACATTTTTCATACTTTGTTTATAATTTATGTCAGTGTCACTAAAATTATAATAACTTTTCTGAACACATTTAACTTTTGTTTCACAGGAAAAAAAAATGACAGTCCTTAAGGAGGGCGTTTTCCCCCACTCTAACCTACTGTAATATGCTAAGGCCACGATTGGCCGTAATATGTGAAGGCCACGATTGGCCGTGATATGCGAAGGCCACGATATGCCAGTTTTGTGAATAAATGAAAGCACGATAGGCCAGGTTACATAAATTATAATATTACATTTTACCTGATGGCCACGATAGGCCATGCTATGCTGTTCGGACGCTCTTGCTTATTGCTCTGCGCTTTGCTCCCTATTTTTGTTCTTTTCTCAGATCTCTCCAAGATTTTAACTTCAGCAGATCAGCACAGTGCTCAAACAACACATTTTTTTTGGAAAAAGAGGACTCTTTGCCTACCACTGCCAGCAGTTTACATTCCGGAGACAGAAAAATACAGCTGTCTACATTCAAACAGATGAGAGAAAATGCCTCTAGTGGAATCTACTTGCTGCATGAACTGCCACAAAATTCTACAAAGTATTGCGGTTCTTGAAACAAAGTTACTTGCTGGACTTCCAAAACAGACGGAACATACAGCAGATGATCACCTCGGACCCCCTCAGCATACAGCCGGTGAGTCCTGTGAATCTAGTGAATCTCAACAGTTTATACCAAGTGTAGAGGAACAAGCCAAAACTGATCGACAGACTAATCGATGGCACAAACAGGGAGCGAGACCCAAAGGCTCTCGAGACATCAGATTGTCATGAGTATCTCGTATTGCTGCCATAGCATCCTCTACCCCAGATACGGCTATGACAAGACTTGTAAACACTGGTATTCTACAACCCCCTATACATCTTGAGAACAGATTTGAAGCATTGATGAATGTGGATGAGGAATCCCAAAATGTGACAAACTCGGATCGAATCAGCCAGCAGCTAACATTGCTACTAACAGGCGCAGACAGCAGCATTCAGCTCAGAGCGCAGCCGAGCCCAGGACTCTGATAGTGGGTGACTCTATTATTAGAAACATTAGTAGCAGGACTATAACTACCTGCTGCTTTACTCAAGCAACCGTCTCTGATGTGAACAAGGAACTTCAGAACATTGTGATGAAGCACAAGACTGCAGATCGAGTCATCATCCATGTGGGGAAGAATGATATTAGGAAAGGGCAGTCAGAACTGCTTAAGCAAGATTTCAGTGAACTCTTTGAAACACTTCAAAGTCTTGAAGTTCAGTCATTCATCAGTGGACCACTCCCAGCAAGGGGAACTAACATGTTTTCACGGTTGCTTGGGCTGAATACATGGCTACAAAGAACCTGCAGTACAAAAGGAGTCAACTTCATCGACAACTTCAATATTTTCTGCAGCCACAGACAACTGTTTAAACTGGATGGCCTCCACCCAAACAAACTTGGTGCAAGAGTGCTAAAGGACAATTTCTATTTCTCCCTCCGTCATCCTTCAGTGGTGTGTGCCAATCCACTCACACACTCACCTGGACAGAATATGAGTGACCACAGGACTTCATATCAGCTTCCGAGTCATTATGTGGTTGAAGAATCCCACAAGGACACTGATAACGCCACACAGCCAAAACAAGCTCTGCTCATGGACATCCCGGCTGAGCCCTGCCCACAGAACTCATCACATGCAGACTGTGACATATTACAACAGCTCCAAGACTCAGCACCCAAGGACGACTTTCTGGAAAACAGCCTGGGAAGCCAGGACAACACATCACAGTCACCGGAAACACCAGAGCTAGAGCCCCGCTCACCAGACACACTATCCCTCTCTCCAGCATCTCCACTTCTAAGCTTTTCACAGAAAATGGAGGAATTGGTGTATGCTGGGACCAAACTCTCTGCAAGCCCCCCAGATATCAACTAAAAAACGGCGGGCCCCCCAACCACCAAAGACTGTAGGCTCAGCTCTCCCGCCTCCTCCTGTGAGAGCTCTCCGACCGCTGCCACAACGCCAGGGCCCAAACCCTCCTCCATCTGCTGTAGGTGAACCAAAAACAACTGATAACAGCTCTCAGTGATATGTGTCGGGCAGACATGTTCACAAGTCTCTGATGTCCAAGTCCAAGACAAGTCTCAAGTCTTTGAGGTCAAGTCTAAGTCAAGTCTCAAGTCTTTAAAGCAGAGTCCAAGTCACGTCTCAAGTCTTTTTGTGGAGTCCAAGTCACGTCTCAAGTCTCTTTGTGGAGTCCAAGTCACATCTCAAGTCTTTGTTCTATTTATTAGCAACAGTTCTTTCAGCTAGTTATTGAGGCTAAATCAGTTTTGAAATACTGATTTCATGATATGATTTTCTCAACAACAACAAAAAAAACTTAACAAAATTTAAGACAAATTAGAAATGAAAAGGTGTCCATTTATTAATTGTCAGATAAAATGCAGCACATTTCTCAACAAAACAAAATTTTAAAACAAACCCCAATTAATCAAATTAATTACACAAATTAAATAAATCTCATATAAACAAACTATAAAAAGGGCTTTGTGCTCTTTTTCAATATAAAATTCGAGGCAACCACTGTATTTTAAACAACACAATCCAAACAAAGAGACTGCATACAGGTACATCTCATGTAATCATCTCATGTACACCCCATTATTGTGGCTTCAAAGAACAAGAGATACCCAGAATTTATACTGTATGGATGGTTATTTATTGAAACTCAAATGTAAATATCATTAGCTGTAAGCTCTAATCGTCAAAATTAAAACAAAAAAACTTTTGAAGTGTTTTACTTTACATGTAATGAATCTAAAATATTTGAAAGTTTCAGTTTTTGAAATAAGTTAGTAGAAAAAATGAACTTTTTCACCATATTCTAATTTTCTGAGATACCTGTACATCCAGCATGAGCAGTTTCTAATCTAAATTGGATTGTATAATTTCGAAATTTGAAGCAAATACAAAATGGTCTGACTTTAGTTTTGTGAAACTATTCTACATAAAACGGCACAGGCTGAATTAATGCAGATTCACTCTCTGCCAGCGGGTGGCGCTTGAACATCAATTAAACATCGTTTCCTTGGTTTCCGCTGTAAACAAAGCAGTGCTGCAGTTATGAACACTAATATGCATTACACGGAGGCAAGATGAAAAGAAAATACCATCTAAACTTTTTTTAAGACAGCCGGTTTCCCTCAGAGGTACAATGGCGTAGCAAACTTATCAAAAGTGTGGGGGATGGATGTGGTTTGTTTGTTAACAATAAAAATGATGAATACAATGAAAGAAGGGTACAAAAGGTATAACATACAAGATATAAAAAGCTTCCCATTTAAATGAGTGATACTAGAAAAGTATAAAAACACACTCGGAACACAGAAAATAAGTCAAAACTCTGTTGTGAAAATACACTCATTCAAATTAACGTTACCTGGAAAAGGGAGATGTAAATAACCATAACATAAGTTCCCGCCTCCTTAGCACGAGCTGACCGATAAATCTAACACACCAAGAGAGGCGGGACTTAAGGCAGAACAGCCAATCATCAGCCGGTCACGCTCAAAGCCGGTGTCATGTTTGAGAGGGAGGGGAGAGGAGGAGCGCAGACACAGAGCGGCCAGAGAAACGGAGAGCGACTGCTGTAAGGCGTTTGTGCAAAGCTGCGGATAAACTGCAGAAAAAGTGCAGGTGTTAAACCCTCTCAACCCACATCCCCCACGGGTGCGACGCCCCTGGGTACATTCATATAAACTCCTATACCAAATGACTCGTTTTTTACGAGTCTCACGAGTCACGAGTCCAAGTCAAGTCTCGAGTCAGCTGTTCACGAGTCCAAGTCAAGTCTCGAGTCTTTATTTATGCGACTTAAGTGCGACTCGAGTCCAAGTCTCTGACTCGAGTTTCCATCTCTGGTGTCGGGTCCCCGCTATATTAGCAGCAACATTCACAAATGTTTACAAAACAAGCGGGAACCCAGTATGCCTGTAGCCTTCTCTATTTCTGTTTTATCACGTGATAGAAGGTCTAAGGCCTTCTCAAGCCGTACGACTGACCCATCTAATCTGCGGCCTGTAATGCATCAGTCTAAGATTGCTGTAGAGACAAAATGTAATTCCATCAAGTTAGCATTTTTAAACAGTCGCTCACTAAAAAATAAATCATTTGTGATCAATGATTTAATGACCACAAACAACCTGGATTTTATGTTTCTAATTGAAACATGGCTAGAAGACAACTGCAGTGCAACAGTCCTCACTGAAACAGCCCCTCCTAACTTTAATTTTATAAGTGTCTGCAGGACTGTTAGGAGAGGTGGAGGTGTAGCTGCTATTATTAAAGATGTTTATCAATGCAAGCAAGTGTCATTTGGTCAGTACTTGTCTTTTGAATATCTAGGTATTGTGCTGAAAGGTGCCCCACGCATTCTGTTTATCATCATTTACAGGCCTCCAAAATACTCTCCAGCCTTTGTTGAAGAGTTCACAGAACTGTTATCAATGATTTCCTCAGAGTTTGACTGTTTTGCTATTGCAGGGGATTTTAATATTCACATAGATAATGCTGAAGTCAAAACTACAAAAGAAATTATAACTGTTTTAAACACTTTTGACCTGATTCAGCATGTGCATGGACCCACACACAATCGTGACACACTCTAGATTTACTCATCAGTAGAGGTCTAAACATTTCATCCATTGTTATTAAGGATGTAGCTCTGTCTGATCACTTCTGTATTTTCTTTGATATATTGATCTCTGTCACCACTGAATCTAGATATGTCTCTGTCAGAAAGAGATGCATTAATGAGAACACTAGTGTGCTATTTATGAAGGCAATATCTTTAACACCAAGCATTTCTGCAGACTCTGTTGATCTTCTCCTGGATTCATTTAACTCAAAAGTTAAGAATGTTATTGATGATATTGCACCGATAAAGGTCAGCAAGAAGAATGGCAGACAAAAATCATTTTGGAGAAAATCAACAGCAGTTCAGAATATGAAAAGACAATGCAGAAAAGCTGAGCGGATGTGGCGGAAGACGAAACTTGAAATACACTATAGCATCTATAAAGACAGCCTTCATGCTTTCAATTTGGAACTAGCCACAGCTAGACAGACCTTCTTCTCAAACCTTATAAACAGTAACTTAAACAACACCCGCACTCTTTTTGCTACTGTTGAGAGACTGACAAACCCCCCCAAGTCAGATTCCCAGTGAAATGCTCTCTGACAGCAAATGCAATGAGTTTGCTTCCTTCTTTTCAGAGAAGATCAGTAATATCAGAAAGGAGATTGGCACATCTTCCTGTAATACAGAGGTCACACAGATTCGACAGCAATCTCAAAAAGAAGTGACTATGTCTGTTTTTAAAACAATTGATAGCAAATTTTGGAAGAAATAGTACAGCATCTTAAATCGTCAACCTGCTATCTTGACACACTTCCCACATCTTTTTTCAAAAGTGTGCTTAACTGTTTAGAAGCAGATCTCTTAGAAGTGGTGAACACCTCACTTCTTTCTGGGACTTTTCCAAACTCCCTGAAAACTGCAGTTGTTAAGCCCCTTCTGAAAAAGCGCAATCTTCATAACACCATGTTGAGCAACTATAGACCGATATCAAATCTTCCTTTCATAGGTAAGATTATTGAAAAGGTAGTTTTTAATCAGCTGAACAACTACATAACCTCAAATGGATACTTGGATAATTTTCAATCTGGTTTCCGCGTGCATCACAGCACAGAGACAGCACTCATTAAGATAATAAATGATATTCGCTTTAATTCTGATTCTGGCAAAATATCAGTGCTGGTACTACTAGATCTTAGTGCTGCGTTTGACACTGTCGATCATAACATACAGTACTTCTAGAGAGACTGGAAAACTGGGTCGGGCTTTCTGGGATGGCACTCAAATGGTTCAGGTCATACTTAGAAGGGAGAGGTTATTATGTGAGTATAGGAGAGCATAAGTCTAAGTGGACGTCCATGACATGCAGAGTCCCACAAGGCTCAATTCTTGCACCGCTCTTGTTTAGCCTGTATATGCTCCCAGTAAGTCAGATAATGAGGAAGAACCAAATTGCCTATCACAGCTATGCTGATGATACCCAGATCTACCTAGCCTTATCTCCAAATGATTATAGCCCCATTGACTCCATCTGCCAATGCATTGATGAAATTAACAGTTGGATGTGCCAAAACTTTCTTCAGTTAAACAAGGAGAAAACTGAAGTCATTGCATTTGGAAACAAAGATGAAGTTCTCAAGGTGAATGCATACCTTGACTCTAGGGGTCAAACAACTAAAAATCAAGTCAGAAATCTTGGGGTGATTCTGGAGACAGACCTTAGTTTTAGTAGTCATGTCAAAGCAGTAACTAAATCAGCATACTATCATCTCAAAAACATTGCAAGAATTAGATGTTTTGTTTCCAGTCAAGACTTGGAGAAACTTGTTCATGCCTTTATCACCAGCAGGGTGGATTATTGTAATGGTCTCCTCACCGGCCTTCCAAAGAAGACCATTAGACAGCTGCAGCTCATCCAGAATGCTGCTGCCAGGATTCTGACTAGAACCAGAAAATCTGAGCATATCACACCAGTCCTCAGGTCCTTACACTGGCTTCCAGTTACATTTAGGATTGATTTTAAAGTACTTTTACTCGTTTATAAGTCACTCAATGGCCTAGGACCTAAATACATTGCAGATATGCTCACTGAATATAAACCTAACAGACCACTCAGATCATTAGGATCGAGTCAGTTAGAAATACCAAGGGTTCACACAAAACAAGGGGAGTCCGCTTTTAGCTATTATGCCGCCCGCAGCTGGAACCAGCTTCCAGAAGAGATCAGATGGGCTAAAACATTAGCCACATTTAAATCCAGTCTCAAAACTCATCTATTTAGCTGTGCATTTGTTGAATGAGCACTGTGCTACGTCCGAACTGACTGCATTGTATTTTATGTATAATCCTTTTCTATTTAACTGTTTTAAATTTCATTTTAAATCAATTTCTATATCATTTTAAAATTCCTTGTTTTATTATTTTTAATTCCTTGTTTTTATTGCTGTGAATGATTATTTCACTTTCTTTTATGTAAAGCACTTTGACTTACCACTGTGTATGAAATGTGCTATATAAATAAACTTGCCTTGCCTTGCCTTGCTGAAATCGCACGGAAATTGCACAGTGTATGCCCGGCTTAATGGCGGATAGATGCTTCATCTCCTTTCGCAATTCTAGTGTGGAAAAGATTAGAGAGAGGATAGTAAGATTAAATGCAATATTTAAGTTTAAATTTGCTGTCATGAAAGAGGAAATTGTTTAATGAGTTGTATTATTCCCATAAAGTAATCGGGGAGCTGAGCAAATTCGTCTGATGAAATCCGTGTAAAACAGCCTTTCTGTGGTGCATCAGGGATTATTTCTAACTAATATCACTCTTTTCTTGGTAAGTGAGCAAATAACTATTTCATATGCTTTATGGAGTTAATATTATTCGTTTTTTTTGAGAGTTGATTGAATTCAAATGATGCTGTGATTACATATTCTGTGAAAGTGTTCAAAAAGTGTGTAAAAAGGTGAAATACGAGTTTATTCATACGTTAAATGGATAATTTATTGTTTTAAAAGTGTTAAGCTATTTGGGCAATAAGTGTGACATTTGTAATGTAGATTATATGGGGTTTTAGCTAACCATGCGGTCCTATGTGTTATTAGCTATGAGCTAATCGAGTGCACTTGGATTAATTGAAAGTGTTATTCTTCAATATTAATGTTATATTCTGTTTAGAGAATGTGGAAAAGACAAAGGAGTGAGGATTGATATGTGTATATTACTGTGCTTTACAGGTTGAAAATGTTCAATTGAAATGTTAAAGTTATCAAATAGGAAATATTTGTGATTAATTGTGCTTTTGCCTTGTTTTTGCAAGGTTGGGTTCTTATTCGAGTTCCTGTACCTGAATTCTTCTCTGGAGTTGGATGAGAGGTTTCCTGGACTTCTTAATACGCATGTTGTTTCTGCCATCTGCAAGGAGCACAACGTTGGCAGAAACTGGCGAGCCAGACCGTTTTCTGAACTTGGACAATCGTTGTAAAACATCAAAGTGGTAGGATCATTTCATAGGTTTCCCTTGGACATTGTTGCGGAAGACAGGATCGATTTCTCTTTTCCTATGCGGATTTGCATTTCATAAATGGACCTTGGACTGAGTTAGACTTACATTCGCGAGCTAAATTACCTCACGGGATTTCATTGAAGGGTCTTGAAATTGTATTTTGTTCTGGTTAATTTACCTGTATTCAATTGTATTGTTGCTGTTGTTTATTCTGTCATTTAGTTTAATTGAAAGGGTTCCGAAAAGAAGCAACTCAAGGGGTTGATTCCAGTTATATTTCATAATACAGAGTGTAATTGGGTATACAATTTACAACAAAAGAAGAGAAACAA